>JAZKLR010000814.1:0-222118 GCA_037103525.1 Ganaspis brasiliensis | reverse complement strand
TTATTAAAAAGTATTATTTTTATTGTATATTTGTAAATATTATTTCCCCAATGTAATTTCTTAAAAATTATTGCATGTGTGTGTGTGTGTGTGTGTGTGTGCATTCAAATACATCTAAAGAACAAATAAATATTGTAACTTTAGATAAAGTAATTTATTTTACCTAACCTCACATTCAGTTAAGATAGTTAAATGTATAAAGATTAAAAGAATTTAAAAAATTAAATGATTTAAACTCTATTTTCGTAAAAGAAATAAATTTAAAATATTCAGAATTTAAGTTGTGAGAAAATTCAGACACAAAAAAAAAATAGTTTTACTCACTAAATCTGTCTATTAAGTCTCTACACAGCCATAGTGGTCAGGTGGCTAGCACATCGGACTGCCAACTCAGAAGTCGAGGGTTCGAATCTTGAGGTAGGTAACTTTTTTTTTTTAATATAAATTATTTTATTAATTTATTTAGTATTTTTCATAATTATTTTAAATAATTATAAATGTTTTAAATTAAATTCAAATAAAAAATTTCAATATTGGACGAATTTTTATTTTTCCAACTCGTAGAATATTTCAAGTTTCTAGTTTCTCAGCTCTTTGCATATTTCTTATTTTAGGGAAACACTTGCATACCTGGCAAGCTTGTTCCTTTCCTATTCTTCTCTCCCCCTACCTCTCTAACTCACTGCCGCATCACTCGCTCTTCCTTGTTTTGCCAGCTAGTCATTCAGATGCGTATTTCATGCTTCTCTTCTTCACTACCCCCTCTACCTCTCTCCATCTGTTTACCACTCTCTGTTGTAGTCCCAGATGCTGGGACCGGGCACAACAATACCTTCACCCAAATTTCCATTCTGAATCCATTATCGCACTTTTCAACCTTCCTCTAATAACCTGTATTCTTGTTGTATATAGGACATCATCTCATTGGCTCCAATATTCGACAACTACCACCCACTAAAATTATGATAATAGTGTCCATTGTGGTCACTTATAGGACGCAATCTGATTGGATATCCCTACACGACAACTCATTCTTTCATTACCCCACTCCATTCTTTCTTTCTCTCTCTCTCTCTCTCTCTTACACATTACACCTGTGACGTCACTAAACTTTTCCTATAATTTCACCATCACTCCCCTTACCCCTCACCCTCGATCACCACAATCTGTGACGTCACAAATGTCTGGCTATAACTATCGCCATCTCTTTTTTCACACTAACCCCCTCTCTCTCTCCCACTCTTACACACTACAACCTGTGACGTCACAAAAATCATCCCATAATTCCACTATCCCCTCCCTTACCCCCACCCTGTGACGTCGCGAATGTCTGGCTATAAAATACCCGCCCCTTCCCCGCACCTCCCTTCTGTCTCTCTCACTCCCTTTACCCCCACTATCTCTTTCTCTCTCACTCTGGCGCCAGTGACGTCACTATGTGACGTCACGAATGTCTGGCCATAATGGACCCTTACTACTTTAATCAAATTTTTAATTAATTAATCATTAAATTTAATTTATTTAATTAATAATAATTAATTTTTAATTAAGAAAAGATAGTAACCCTTGATATCTAAATATTAAAATTTAACATCTAAGATATTAAATTTTAAAATGCGGATATTAAAGCTTAATATCTAGATGTTAACCTTGAATATCTAGATAGCTGTCCCTATGTTAAATGATGAATATGTTAAGCGTTAACATCTAGATGTTAAGGGTTAACATCCATTTTTCTCAGTGTACGGATATTATTATTTTTCTGAATAATTCTTTTAAAAACAATATTCTTAAAAAAAGAGATAAGTTAAGGAAAATAATTATATGATGGAATCCAGAATTAATGTTATTTATCATTGCTTATAAATTATTGTTATTCTTATAAATTTGTTTTCTTTCCCACAAATTTCATAATATTATGTTCAATTTAATTACATTTCTTTAAACTTGTGGAAACTAAAAGAGTTTTAAATCATTTCAAATTTTAAAAAATGTCATATTTTATTTTTAAATACAAAATACATTTTTTTCATGTGATTATTTTTAATAAGAAGAACAGTTTTAAAAATTTTGATTTTATAAGAGGTTTAATTTAAGTAACGGTTGATTGAATGGTAGGATCCTATTTAATATTATTTTCAATATTAAATGTTTATTTTTTATCATTTTAAATTCTTTCCTATTCCTTTATAACTAATTAATTTATTTATAATCTTTAAAAATTCAAATTCAAATAGTGGTAGATTTCCGCCGCATCGTGCCGCTGCTGTGTTCTACAAGTGGCCTCAGGGCGGCGCACAGTGGTTTGAAATCACAAATGGATGTTCAAATCAACTTTAGAGAGAACGGCTGCACGGATTTTTAATTTTTTTTGAAAAATTCATGAACAAATTCTTAAGAGATCTGTAAAAGTAGATTTTTGTTTTTTTAGGGTTCCGTACACAAAGTGTCCAAACGGAACCCTTATGTTTTCACTCGTTTGTCCGTTGCCCAAAACCATTACCCCCCCCCCCCCCCCCCCTAGCGGCCAAACTATTTGAGACAGAGAGTTGAAATTTGGTACACTTATGTATTTTCACGTGTAGATTACAGGAAAAATATAGCGAACATGATTGAACGTGATGTTCATAGCGTTGTCAAGGAAATAACAAGATTTTTTTCAAAAAATGCATTAAAATGCCTATTTACCCCCCCCCCTTATCTGCTAAACTATTTGACCTAGAGTATTGAAATTTGGTACACATATGTATTTTCGCGAGTAGAGTTCAGGAAAAATATAGAGAACATGATTGGAGGTGATGGTCATAGCGTTGTCAAGGAAAAACTTTTTTTTTCAAAAAAAACGTGTCCCCCCCTTATCTTCTAAATTATTTGACCTAGAGGTTTGAAATTTGGTATACCTAGGTATTTTTACGTGTAGATTACAGGAAAAATATAGCGAACGTTGCTGGACTTAATTTTCAAAAGTTATTAATGAAAAGTTGAAAAATGACAAAAAACCCCTATGCTAGCGCTCAGCGTATTTATCCTGAAAGGTTGGGAATTGGTTAAAAATGTGTAATTTTATGCAAAATTTTTTATAACACCATCAAAATTGTGGTTTAAATTTATTATCATAACATTTTTTCCAAAAAACTGAAATTTTACCAAAAAAAATTTTTTTCTTCTAAACAGCTACAATATTTTATAGTTTCAGATTATTTTTTTTGTACAAAATGTTTATGTGTATGTTTAAATTACTTTAAAAGTTAAAAAATAAAAAAAAATTAAAAAAAAAATTTTTTTTGGCTTTAAAATTTAAAATTATATAAAAAAGTTTAGTCTATTTAATTGGAAATTTTCAATCTTATAAAAATCATTAAGTTTATACTTAAATTTCTTTAAAAATAAAAAAAATTATTTTAATTTATCATTATATAAATTATTATTCAAATAATCTCTGACTCATATAATTGAAAAAAATTAGAGCGGTACGGAACCCTTCGACTTGGTACGAGTGTAACTCGAACTTGCCCGATATTTATTTATTATTTGTTTTTTAATGTTAATGCAAACAGCTAAAAAAATGTCAACTTTTTCGTTTTCTTTTTTTATTTTCTAGAAAAAATTTTTTTAATCCCTGCCAATTCCTTGATTTCATGGAAGTAACGAAATAGAATAAACAAAAATTTTGAAAGCGCTAATTTAATTGTTATTTACCCCCTATTACCTCTAAGAGGGAGTAGGAATTTCAAATTTTACGAAAAGTTGAGTTCGGTATCTAATCCTATATTTTTTGGGTCGCTGAAACCGAAAAAGACCCCTAGAAACAAATTTCTCTCCTCCTTCACCCCCTATTACCCCCTAACAGGGGTATGATATTTAAAATTTCAAAAAAAAAATCGAATAGGGTGTCTATTCCTATGTTTTTTGGGGCGCTGAAACCGAAAAAGACATCCAAAAATCATTTTCTTCCCTCCTTCACCCCCTAATACCCATTAACAGGAGGTTGATATTTCAAATTTCGGAAAAAACATCGAATAGGATGTCTATTCCTAAGGTTTTTTGGGCGCTAAAACTGAGAAAGACCACCAAAAACAAATCTCCCCTTCACCCTCTATTACCCCTAAGAGGGGTTGAAATGTCGAATTTCAAGACAAGTTGAATCCTGTATCTATTCCTATATTTTATGGGGCGCTGCAAACGAAAAAGACCCTTGAAAACAATGAGTCTCCATGGTTAAGATAGGCAAAATGCTCCTGTTCATGGATTTTTGATTTTATCAGAAAAAGGGTACTTTGGGGTGAAAAAAAGGTACTTACGGCCCATTTGGTTAAATCCCCCCTAACGCCCCCAGGGGGTCGAAAAATGTTTTTTTTTGAAATTTTTTTTTATTTGATGAAAGAGTGGCTTAAATATTCTGAAACAAGTCATAAAGCTAGAATTTAAGATGTACTTTAAACACATTTTTTTTTTGACTTTGTAGATTTTTTTTTTAGTACGGAAAAAAATTCCGAAAAGTTAAAAACATTTTTTTCTCTAATTTTTAAAATGATGGCACCACTTTTTTTTCGTTATTTTTTAAAGTGTACAAAGACCTACCTCCATGAATTATTTCAGATTTTTTGATGATGTGCGCCACCCTTAAAATTAGCTTTTTTCCCTTTCTTAGCCTTTTTTAAACCATTTTTGGTCTTGCGAGACCAAATTAACCTCTCTAAAAATATATCTTGTGAATACCACCCTTGATGAAAAAATTAAAATAAAACATGAAAACAACCCATTTTAAGAGTTATAAAAGTCGGGAAATATTTTAATTAATATTGATTATCTTATTATTTTGGTTATCTATTATTACATTTTTATTTTACTTATATAATATATATTTATATCATATGTAAACGTCCTCTAAGAAAATCAATTAAATTAATTATAATTATTATATATAATTGTTACGTTTTTAGACAGAAGTCTCTCCAAATATATCCTAAGTTCCTCCTTTTAAATTAGGTTTAAATTAATAATCCTAATTTGGGATGAGGACAAGTCAATGAGAAGCTAAGACGTTTTGAGAATATTTATTTATTATAAAACAAAGTCAAAAACAAGGTTATACATATGTATAAATATCAAATAATTGGGTCTTACTTTTGGAAGAAAAAGATAACGATGTAGGCTTCGAATCGAACTTGCAGTGGTTTATTCAGCGTGAATCTCGAGGCTGATGACTTGATAATGTGCTACAGAGGTGATAAGACTCCAGACAGATTGGTGGCAGAACTAGACGTAGATTCTTCGTGGCACGCTTTTCAAATTGGAAGATAAAGCGTTGACGGGATGCAAGTCCAAGTAAAACACTGGGTTGAACTGAACCAAACTATTTTATTTACTTAGTTTGATATGATAAGTTCCTAATCTCTTTTTGTTTATTAATTCATTTGTTTTGAATTAATCGCTGAGTTGGTTCGGAAAAGATTAAGTCAAAATCTTAATAATTCGAGTATAACTAAGGCTGTTTCAACACTGGTGTAGCACTGAGTTTACCTCGTTCAATCGGCAAAAATGAGTGTTTGAAAAACAAGGGTAAACGAATAACTTGACTGACGAAATAAAACTGATTCTCTTAACAGATTCTCGAAAATAATACGGACGGGAAAAAACTAAAGCACTCTCTAACTGACTCTAACTGTACTCTTATCGTTCTGTCTGTCCCTTTATATCCGAGAAAGGTGAAGGTTAATAGTCGTTTTTTGATCATGTGTCACCCGCGTCTCCGCTGCAGTTCATGAATCTTCACCGACTTCCTCACCGACTTCCCCTCAGATTTTGGCCCCTTTGCCGCAGTGTGCGATTCAAATCTTTCTCATCTTCTCCCCGGAACCTCTTCATCAGAATAAACGTAAGTCGTTTTCCCTAATTTCCTTACGCCGCAAACCCCGCATCAGACTAGTACTTGATTCGTAAAAAATCATCGTAGTGTTGTACGCATCATAGAAATGTATTATGTCATCGTTATCTTATTTCTTTTAGTGAGCCCAGTTACAGCGTTTAATATTATGTACCTTTCATGTTGATAAAATAATATAAGAATACAAAAGAATATATAAGAAATAATATGTTAATTGATACAATGTAAATATGTATAAAGTAGTATATATATATTTATATAATATAAATGTATATATATATATATATATATATATATATATATATATGTTACGGACGTAACATATATAATATACAACATACAAATATAAATCTTTATTTATATGTATGTTGTGTATTTTTTTATTTTAATATAAAATGTAATCTATTATATTAATTTTAATTAATACTGAAATTACTAGATATTTATAAATTAATAAGTTTAATTTTACATGTTTCTAGTATGTATTACAAGTATTATTATCAGACCTGTGTGCAGGATATGCTTTTGGGGGGGGGGGGGGTAATCCGTGAAAACTTCGTTTTTTATTAAAAATATTTTTTTTAATAAAAAAATTTAAAATATGTTAAGACCTCTCTGTAGAGGCCCCGCAGCATGCATGGACCTGAAATAATTCTAAAAGAACTATCTTATAAATAAATATTTATATGTGTATATTGCATATTATATATAATAATTATAATTAATTTAATTAATTTTCTTAGAGGACGTTTATATATGATATAAATATATAGTATATAAATATAATAAAAATGTAATAATAGATAACGAAAATAATAGGATAATCAATATTAATTCAAATATTTAAATACAACCGCCCAATCAAAGCTTCCCCAACTGGACGTGCAACGCATCACAGACATGAGTTCCATAAACGAAGTATCTTTTGAAGCAAACTGTACCTTTTTTCTCAGTGCCACTCGAAAAACCAATGATAAAGTCGGGAAATAACATTTTTTATCATTTAACCTATTTTTTTTCCTCTTGAAAGTTTCAATGTTTAGCTTTTATCATTGGTTTTTCGAGTGGCACTGAGAAAAAAGGTACAGTTTGCTCCAAAAGCAATCTTTTCTTCCCCGCAGTCACTAGGACCATAAATGGGGTTCATGATTACAAAGTTATAACATATTTAAATAACAATATTATAATAAAACAAAAATTATAAAGTATATAAAAGTATACATATATAAAATGGCATATCAAAAGCGACGTTATTTGTTACAATTTAGTTTGATCCACGCGCAGCGACAAAATAAACTTCAAAAGGAATGCTTTAAATTCAGAATAGTTAGATGAAAACAGGTCACATGAGTGGTTAGAAATAAACATACGGTTAATGAAAACTAGAGTATCGGCAAGTAATTGTTTTGAATTGTAACGGAGCAAATCCATGTCAGGAATAAATGGTTCTTGACGTCGTGGATGCAATCTAGGCACCTTAAAGTTAACATTGCTTAATATCTGTGGTACACAAACTCAGTCATTAATAATTTAAAAAAATAAAAAGTGCTGATGCCATTAAACGCCTTTCTTCCAACGATAAAAATTGAAATCTCTCACATAGGGCAATATTATCAGTTCCCTGTAGTGGGTATACTCTATCATTCTTGAAACACAGATATTTAAGAAATCTCTTTTGTATTTGCTCTATTTTGTACGCATGAATATCATACCTTGGATTCTAAACTATAGACGCATATTCCAACTTGGATCGTACAAGTGCGTTATATAAGGTTATCAAGGTTTCATTTTTACAAAAACGGTTCGTGGATCTGATAATATTGATTATCTTATTATTTTCGTTATCTATTATTACATTTTTATTATATTTATATACTATATATTTATATCATATATAAACGTCCTCTAAGAAAATTAATTAAATTAATTATAATTATTATAGGGGAGAGGGCCCCAAGTTGGACACCCTATCGATTTATTGCTGTAGAATCCAAACCGAATAAAATATATTAAAATGTTTTACACCGGATGAAAGTACAATTTATAAGGTAACTTATGGCCACAGAGATAAAATTTTGTTTTGAACATAAACATTTTTTAAAGCATTTTTTCTAATTGTTAAAATTTTCGGTCTAAAAAAAGTGGCCCCAAGATGGACACCTTCTTAAAAGTCTTTGAAAATGGTAGTAAATAAAAAATTAACATCTTGTAACAATTCTTGAACTAAGTTCTAATCATTTTACGGAATTTATCAAGAAATAAAATTTCTAAAAACTTCAATTTAATAGCTCAACAGTAAAAAGTAATAAAATATCGAAAAATATCAATATAATAAATTCTCTAACGATAAAATCACATTTTATGGTGGAAAATAAAAAATTTTAATTAATTGGCTCAAAAAATTATTGAAAAAAGTGTAAAATCGAAAATATGCAAAAAAATACATTGAGATTTTAGGCCTGTCCATCTTAGGGTACATGACACAATTTTTTAATCCCCAGTAAAAATATTTATATGAATACTGAATTAGTAAAATCATTTTAGAATATTATTATACGATAAATAAAGAATATTATAACGTTCAGTACTCATTCTAAATCATAAATTTAAATAACTTTACCAACTTGAGAAAAAACTGTTACAAAACCTTTTTAGACACAAAATTACGTGGTATGTTTAGAAGAAAAACCAACTGGTTTTTTTTCTTCAAATGTGCATAAAAATGTTCGTCTAGACAAACAACAAAAATGACAGAAAGCATAAGGCGCTGTCACCTTAAACAAAAATTTTATACGAAATGTCCATCTTGGGGCCCTATCCATCTTGGGGCCCACTCCCCTATATAATATGCAATATACACATATAAATATTTATTTATAAGATAGTTCTTTTAGAACTATTTCAGGTCCATGTATGCTGCGGGGCCTCTACAGAGAGGTCTTAACATATTTTAAATTTTTTTATTAAAAAAAATATTTTTAATAAAAAACGAAGTTTTCACGGATTTTTTACCCCCCCCCCCCCCCCCAGAAGCATATCCTGCACACGGGTCTGATAATAATACTTGTAATACATACTAGAAACTTGTAAAATTAAACTTATTAATTTATAAATATCTAGTAATTTCAGTATTAATTAAAATTAATATAATAGATTACATTTTATATTAAAATAAAAAAATACACAACATACATATAAATAAAGATTTATATTTGTATGTTGTATATTCTAGTTTACAAATTTTTCCTTCATGCAAGGTACTATTTTGGAAATGTGTTGTTTAAGCTAATTTGAGGTCTCTAAAAACGAAAATGACCACCAAAAAGTTTTTCAAAGAAGCGTTTTAGAGATATTGCCAAAAAAAACCTGTTTTTCGGTTCGTTTCTAAGTTATTGCGAAAAATAATAAGAATTTTAAATGTAACGAATGAAACTATGATAGAGTTTGAAAAATGGTAATATTTCTTGATGATTATGCAGTGCTTGTAAAAGTAATATTTGTATTTTTTTCGTTTACCATCGCTGAAAGTTGAAAAAAATGGTAATTTTTAAATTTTTCGAACAAGTTGTATAAAATTTTTTTCTATATACTTAATATTTTGTTTGAAAATAAACTTTTTGATGGAAACTCATCCGTTTATGATGGGTCACATCTTCTTGAAGTTCATTTAGCAATAGTCACCTATCATGTCTTGATCACAAAACCCTTCGTATCGCTTTTGAATTCCTGCGATGTCCTGATGGAATTTTTCCCCCTGCTCACCGTTTACAGTGAGTTAATTAAAGTTTGTAGTAAAAAAATCTAAATTTAAAAGAAAATGCACTAAAAACGGTGAGCAGGGGGAAAAATTCCATCAGGACATCGCAGGAATTCAAAAGCGATACGAAGGGTTTTGTGATCAAGACATTATAGGTGACTATTGCTGAAATGCTGAATGAACTTCAAGAAGATGTGACCCATCATAAACGGATGAATTTGCATCAAAAAGTTTATTTTTAACCAAAATATTAAGTATATAGAAAAAAATTTTATACAACTTGTTAGAAAAAATAAATGTGCGTAAATTTTAGAAATATTTAAAAATTACCATTTTTTTCGACTTTCAGCGATGGTAAACGAAAAAAATACAAATAATACTTTTACAAGCACTGCATAATCATCAAGAAATATTACCGTTTTTCAAACTCTATCATAGTTTCATTCGTTACATTCACCATTCTTATTATTTCTCGCAATAACTGAGAAACGAACCGAAAAACAGGTTTTTTTGGCAATATCTCTAGAACGCTTCTTTGGAAAACTTTTTGGTGGTCATTTTCGTTTTTAGAGACCTCAAATTAGCCTAAACAACACATTTCCAAAATAGTACCTTGCATGAAGGAAAAATTTGTAAACTAGTGTTATATATAATAATTATAATTAATTTAATTAATTTTCTTAGAGGACGTTTATATATGATATAAATATATATTATATAAGTAAAATAAAAATTTAATAATAGATAACCAAAATAATATGATAATCAATATTAATTTGAATATTTCCCGACTTTTATAACTCTTAAAATGGGTTGTTTTCATGTTTTATTTTAATTTTTTCATCAATGGTGGTATTCACAAGATATACTTTAAGAGAGGTTAATTTGGTCTCGCATGACCAAAAATGGTTAAAAAAAGGCTAAAAAAGAGAAAAAAGCTAATTTTAAGGGTGGCGCACGTCATCAAAAAATCTGAAAAAATTCATGGAGGTAGGTCTTTGTACACTCTAAACAATAACGAAAAAAAAGTGGTGCCATCATTTATAGGTAATAGGGGATGAAGGAGGGGGGAATTTGTTTTTGGTGGTCTTTCTCAGTTTTAGCGCCCCAAAAACCTTAGGAAAAAACACTCTTTTCGATTTTTTTTCGAAATTTGAAATATCAAACCGTGTTAACTCAACTTTTCGTAAAATTTGTAATTCCTACTCCCTCTTAGGGATAATAGGGGGTAAATAACAATTAAATTAGCGCTTTTAAAGTTTTTGTTTATTCTATTTCGTTAATTCTATGAAATCAAGGTATTGGCAGGCGTTAAAAAAATGTTTAGTAAAAAATAAAAAAATAAAACGAAAAATTTGCCATTTTTTCAGCTGTTTGCATTAACATTAAAAAACAAATAATACAAAAAACAAAAATCTACTTTTACAGATCTCTTAAAAATTTATTTATGAAATTTCAAAAAAAAAAAAAAAAAAATTGAAAATTTATGCCGCCGTTCTCTCTAAAAGTTGATTTGAACATCAATTTCTGATTTCAAACCACTGTGCGGCGTTCGTCAATCTTTCTCGAGATCGAGTTGCAACGTTTCTTTTATATAAGACCTGATCCCGTACCACTGAAAATACATTTCTCATGTTAAATCTTTGTAGCCAAATATTGGCAGGAGATTTATTTAACAACTCTATTTCCTTAGAGTAGAATAAGAAAATTGTTGGCTACACTGCAAAAACTGCTGTCTTCTAAGTGTCTTATTTTAAGACGCAAGACATTAAGAAAGCGTCTTACTGTTATTTCAAGCTATTTCATTGGTTAATAATTTTGAAAGATGCTTTCTCATTGGTTTAAAATTAAGACACTTTAAAACGTCTTAAAAGTGAGGACAAAAATGTCTTAAAATAAGACACTTGTTTTTACAGTGTAATCAGTGGCTCCCAAGGATGGACCAATATTGAAAGCCAATTACTATACCATTACTTGAAATGCTTTAATAAATAAATAAAAATAATTTTTAAAATAATAAATTAAATTTTTTTTATAAGAATATAAATTTAAATATTGTTAATTTAAAAAAAAATTATTTATTGGCATAATTATTGGCTCCTATTATTGACCCAATCTTTGTAGCCAATGATTGACCAATGCTTTGAGAATCATTGGCAGCCAATAATGAACCAATAATTCACCATTGGCTCCCAATATTGGACCATTAATGCGTCAATTGTTCGTTTCCTATTGGGCAGCGACCCCAAAAACAGATCAACTGGATTGAGAGAGATTCTGGCTGAAATGCCAGCATAAGATAAAAAGAAGGATTCGATTTCAAAATGACCTCCGAATCTTCAAAGGTCGGTTAAAAAAATAGATCAATGCTTATTCAGACGTATAAACTTCACGCTCTTTCAGATTCCGGGGTCAAAAAAATTCAATCTTTCAAATTAAGTCTCTCGACCTTCATGTAACCATGATCTGGACGAGATGATGGGACAAGGTTATATAAACACTGGGAACGCAATCAGTGACTCCAAAACCTTAAAGGTCAAGTGGATTGAAACATTGTCCACCTCAATTTTATTTTGTGTCCCTGTGATTATTTTTCAAGTATGTGTATGTGTGTAAATATAATCAATACTTTTAATGGTTAAGCATAACATATAAACCTTTTAAAAATACAAGGGCGGATCCAGCGGGGGGCGATGGGAGCGATCGCCCCCCCCCCCCAAAGCCTTAGATTATCCTATGAGAGAGAAAGAGATAGCACTATATTGTTGTCTCTTTCTATCTCATATATCGCCCCCTCCAAAAACCTCGTCTGGATCCGCCTTTGTTAAAAAATCCTGTAAAAAAGCCTTGTTCTAGCGCGTATAAATTAGGTAACCCTGAAATTTCCGAAAAATATTAGAATTATTCAAAATCTTTCTTTCTTTAATCTTTAATAAAAACTTTCTTTAATATAAACTTTATTGGGAATGTCTAGCGGAAAAACATTGAAATTTTATCAAAAAAATCAATTAATTGAAATCTCCAATTCATGTCATTTTTTATTTTATTATCATTTTTGATATTATTTCATATCATTTCATCATTTTTATAATCATTTACATAATTTTATACATCATTTCACATCTTATTTCATAATTTCTGTCTTCAAAAAGATTTAAAAAAAAATTAACCAATTAAACTCAAAAACAAATTACTAAATTCTTTAAAAGTTGAAATTAAAATAGTACATTATGATACAAGTGCGGTAATTTGGCGATTCCTAGAGTGTGGTAGCTCACACTCTTAGGAATCGCCAAATAATCCGCACGCGTGTCATACGATATTTTTTCGCACGCTATACGGAAAGTTAGCACTTTCCGTATAGTATGCGAAAAAACATTTAATTAAACCAAAAATAACGAATAGACTATTAACCTGAAACAGATTATTCAATTAACAGAAATTAAACTAACTAAAAAAATAGTACTGCATGTTTGGCCATCTTTAATTGAAAATTTTAGCCACAGTTGGACCGATAGCTGGTTGTGAGGCGGTTGCCATGGATGCATATTTGGCCCAAATTTGATTAATAGTTTCGCTCAAAGCGAGCACCGTCTTCAAACATTTTCTAAGGCTTTTAAATGTCTCTTTGGTAATTTGTTTCTCTCTGAATATTTTTTTGATTTCTTTTCTTTTTTTTTTAGTTTATGACACTTGCACCATATTTAAAACTGAAATATTTATACTAAATTAAATTTCTTTAAATATGACTGGAGTTAATGAAAAATAAATCTTAAAATTTCATTTTTCTTAATGAAACCTATTCCAATTTTAAAAATTGTTTATAACACATAAAAGATCATCGAATTTACTGCCAAAAGCATTCATAACTTTAATTATAATGATATATTGTTAAAAGAAATATCACATCAATTCACATTTCCGGTCTTAAATGAAAAGGTCTATTGGCATTAAAACCCAAAATTCATTTTTTGAAGCTGTAAGGTCCTTCTTGTCACAGAGCGTCACATAAGATGATCTTATACATTCTAAAATCTATTAAATATTTTAAATTTTTTAAAATGATTTAATGAAATTGACCCGACTGTTAAGTTGTTCAGAGAATTTAACTCGATTCGTCAGAGTCGGGGTCATGTGAAATTGCAGGTGCACTTAGTGAGGGTACACAGCGGACTTCCGGTGTAGTTTTATGCTTCAACGACCCTTGGGAACGGAATACCAAGAGGACTCATTGTTCTTTCTGATAGAGAAGAATTACAGAGAACTATGCTTTTCTGGTAAGAACTAATATTACTGAACCATCTAGAATCTTTGTAAACAGGTCATAATGAAGAATCACCTCTAAAATGCAACTTTATACCAATTTTATTACTTTTTTTTTCTTTTCTAGAGATTTAAAACTTGTATTAATAAGCAGTAGAGGTTCTAAGTTTTATATCGAAATGAATAAATTGTAATAACATACAATCCCTAATTGTGCATTTTTCTTTTAATGTCTAAAATTTGAAATATTTTATTATTCATTTATTCCTCTTTTATACACAAAATGACGTCATATGCTGTAATTATATTTTAATTCATTTTGATATTTTATAACCAGATATAATGTAGATCTTCAACCTTAGTTTTTAACAATTTTCTTATTTTAATTTTGAACAATTCATTGACTGATGGAGTTCTTAAAATTACTCTTATATATCATTTAACATTACAAGGAATAATTTGATCTTAAATAGTAAAAAAAAAAGAAATCTACAACAATTTATTAAATGCTTTTTCTAAACTTCTTTAATGATTAAAATTAATGAATAAAGTGTTTCATTTTAAATATGAATGTATGGCCATAAACACCATTTTATATGACTTTTATTGAATTTTTAAGCTTTTAAACTTTTTATATTTTTAATTGTACTTAGGATTATATCTGATATATGAATAAAAGTATTAAAGGACATTTCCATGAAAAAGTCGACATTCTGTCAGTGCGTCACGTTGATTGAATTGGTCTCTAACTTTTTTTAAAATTATTATATAGAAAATAAAAAGTTAACTTTCCTGTGATAAATTTAAGTAGATAGAAACATGTCTAATTGAGTTTTTAACTTCACTGAGAAAATAAGTTGACTAAATATAACCAATTTTTGATTAAATGTAGCCGTGAGAGGTGGTTGATATAGCACCTGCAAAGCACTTTGTTTATTATTAGCCGAACAAATGCTACTGTTAACATTGAAGTTTGGTTGTGATCGCCGGTATCTTGTTTATGTTTTGTTCCGAGTCCCTTAACCTAGAAATTGTCTAGATGCTTATTTTCTCAGTGTTTATAAGAAAATTTAAAAAATATGTAGCTTTTTTATTTATGGTGACGCACGGAGAAAAATTAAATTGTTTCCGTAGAAATACCTCAAATTGTATTTAATTTTTAGGGTTCCGGACATGAACTGTCAAACCGGAACCCCTATGTTTTCACTCGGTTGCCCGTTGTCCAAAATCATTACTCTCGCTCATAGTGGGATTTTTTTACAATTTACTGTTCAAAAATGTCTACAGTTTACAATTTTAAACCGCTTTGAGTGTTCTTTTTTTTTAAATTAAAGAGAACTAAAATTTTTAATTGTTTATAATTATTTTTTTAAATCAAAGTTAACAAATTAACACGATTTCTAAAAAAAGGACGTTTAATTTCTTATTCCATGACTGCACATGACCAGAATCAGTTCAAAATTGTATAATATGATCTCTAAACGAATAATAAAAAATAAATTTTTTTTTAATTGTTATAAACAATATTAGTTAAAAAATAGTTAACTTTGGTTCCTCTGCGCCAAAATATTTGTTTTCACATTTATATTTTAATTAGGGTTTACTTAAAGAGTATATGTCCTTTTTGTTTGATAAATAATTTATTTCAATTGTTATAAACAATATTAGTTAAAAAATAGTTAACTTTGGTTCCTCTGTGCCAAAATATTTGTTTTGGTTCAAACAATATTAGTTGAAAAATAGTTGGAACCAGAAAACCAGATAAATTCTATGAAAAATAAGAAAATGATAAAAATTGAATTAAAATTTTTTGTGATTCATTTAACATCACTAACAATTAAATCTACATCTCCGATTTTTTTAAAACTTGGTATATTAGTAGAACTTAAAAAAATAATAAACACGGATGTTTTATAGCGGCTACGGCCCACTTTAACTATTTTTTCACTACTATTGTTTATAACAATTGTAATAAATTATTTGGCAAAACAAAAAAGTCATACATTCATAAAATATACCTAAATTAAAATATAAATGAGAAAAAAAAATTTTTTTGGCTCATAGGAACCAAAGTTAACTATTTGTTAACTAATATTGTTTATAACAATTGTAATAAATTATTTGTCAAACAAAAAAGTTATACATTCATATAATATACCTGAATTAAAATATAAATTTGAAAAAAAGAGTTTTTTGGGTCATAGGAACCAAAGTTAACTATTTGTTAACTGATATTGTTTATAACAATTGAAATAAATTTATTATAAAAAAAGGATATATACTCTTTAAATAAACCAAAATTTAAATATAAATGTGAAAAAAAAAATTATTTTAGTGCAGAGGAACCAAAGTTAATGATGTTAATTCACAAATTAAGTACATAATCTTTATGAGAAAGCAATGTGCTCATAAAATGAATATATAAAAAAATCCTTCAGACAAAATACACATTTGAGGCACAACTTGACAGTAGTCGTAATATCGAGATTTTTAAGTCCCTACATCTTCGTTATAACGAGATTCGAGTGTAATCTTGAAACATAATACTTTTCTTTATGTGATAATAAATTATTTAATTATTATTTAAGATAAAACAATCTTTTACATGTAGAATAAATGAATTAAATTTAATTATTCAGTTATAAATTAAAGTTTATTTTAACATTTTTTTAACTGTGACGCAAAATCTAGTAATTAAAGAATGTATTTTTGAGAGTGAAACTCAATAATAAATTCAAGATAAATTTTTTTAAATTAAATTTCTTTAAAATTTATAGAAATTTAATTTAAAATATTATATTTTTTATTACGAAATTGAAATTTGTTATTTTACATAATTGCATCTGGTTGTACAGCTTATTATTTTTAGCTATTATTTTATAAAAACTTGGTAAATAACAGCATATTAAATTGTATGTACACATAATTTAGTATAAAAATATCAGCTTACCTAATTTGTATCTTTTGTTTTTACCCTTACATTTGCATTAATTAATAACTTAGCTACCCAGATAACCAGCGTACAATTACTGTACACACCATGTACCTTTGCACTATACTAGTACCATACGTGTATAAAGATACTGATTTTCGAAGTACTGATACTAAATTAGTATAGTGCCAGTATGTATGTACATTTTTATTACATTTGTACGACGTACTAGTATCGTACTAGTATTACACTTGTATGTAATAAATAGAAACTCTAATATTTTCACTTAGTACGGCGTACTAAATAAATATGGAGTCGTACCAGAGTCGTACTAGTCCGCCATCTTGAAAAATAATTTGTCAGTTTGAGTACTTAGTTGGAGTTTAATACAAGTACAGTACCAGTACAACATACTGTTAAATAAAAAAGAGTATGCACATACTGGTACTGTACCATTTTAATGCAAGTATCTCAAGATAATTACGTTATACTTGTATAATACTAGTACAATGCGAAGGTACATGGCAAGTACAGAGCCGGTATACCGGGTATTTTGGATTGGTACGCCTGGCTATCTGGGTATTTTAAAATTAAAAAATGAAAGACTGGATTATTTTACTAATTTCAATTTATTAGTAAAACACATTGTAAACTAATTATCTATAATTGACAGTGTTACTTTATATGTGGTCTGTAGTAAGAATGTCTTCAAATTTCTTATGAAATTCTACAGCGTGCGTTGCGTAGGTAGTTGGTTAAGGCTGCGGACTGTTAGTGTTAGGGTCGTGCGTTCAATCCCCAGCGGAAGGGAATTTCTCTGATAGGTATAGGCGATTATTAGTTATAAGTAGTTAAGGAGTGTAATACTAGTGCTGTTTGTAAACTTCCAAATTTATTTTTTTACTTTTTTTATTTAATTACAGTTTGGGAATAGTTTATCAACATTAGTTTGATCCAATTCCACGACGATGTCTTAAACGATTAATAGTTACAGTCTACAAATTCATTTAGTACCTAAAGCTACAAATTCATTTAGTTACACATTTGTTAGTGATTGAATTAGTACCTGCTGACTAATTCACAGTCAACGAATCCGCCCTATTTGAATTAGTCATTAATGACTGAGAATTAGTCATTTTTGACTAATTCAGATTTAGAGAGTAGACTTATAATTAAGGTGTCATGTGTTTAGTTATTACGCCTTCTAATAATTTTAATCCCAAGTTTGATCCATTAGCACTAAATCACATTTGGAAATAGTTTAAAAAAAAAAATTTTACTTAAAAAAAATTATTTTTGTAAAAAACTCATGTGTACAAAAAAAAGCGTTCAGTTCCATGTCATTACTATTATATTACTGTAACAACTATTTGACAGTATTGTTACCATTTTCTTGAAGTTTTCATGTTAAAAAAGCGATCTGCAAAAGGAATGGATTTATTTTGCACTGTTGTAGAAGTGAGATTAGAATAAATGTCAAATTTCAGCTCCATGTTGTTTTATAAAATTTTATATACTCTCTAAATTTGAATTAGTCAAAATTTGGCTAATGGATTTATTAGCGTCAGTTTTTACTGCTGAATTAGTTATTTCATCTCTTAAAAAAATAGTCATATTCCTTTGCTAAATGAATTAGTAGTGATATTCTACTAATTTATTTTGTCGTCATGTATTACAAATTGAATAAGTCAAAATAATAAAACGTAACCTTACATTATAATACATAATAAAGATTACTTTTTTCAAGTAATCTTGAAACACAATACTTTTCTTTACTTGATAATAAAGTATTTAATTATTATTTCAGATAATCTAGTAATGAAAGAATGTTTTTCTGAAAATAAAACTTAATAATAAATTCAAGATAAAATTTTTAAATTAACTTTCTTTAAAATTTATCGGAATTTAATTTAAAATATTATATTTTTTTATTACGAAATTGAAATTTGTTATTTTACATTAATTTACATAATTGCATCTGGATGTACAGCTTATTATTTTTAGCTGTTATTTTATAGAAACTTGGTAAATAACCGCATGTTGATTTGTATGTACACATAATTTAGTATAAACATATCAGCTTACCTAATTTGTATCTTTTGTTTTTAACCTTATATTTGCATTAATTAATAAATTAGCGATTTTAAAATTAAAAAATGAAAGACTGGATTATTTTACTAATTGCAATTTATTAGTAAAACACATTGTAAATTAATTATCTATAATTGACAGTGTTACTTTATATGTGGTCTGTAGTAAAAATGTCTCCAAATTTCTTATAAAGCCCTACAGCGTGCGTTGCGTAGGTAGTTGGTTAGGGCTGCGGACTGTTAGTGTTAGGGTCGTGCGTTCAATCCCCAGCGAAAGGGGATTTTTAGTTTTAGGTAGATTTTTCTGTTAGGTATAGACGATTATTAGTTATAAGAAGATAAGGAGCGTAATACTAGTACTGTTTGTAGGCTTCCAAATTTATTTTTTTACTTTTTTTATTTAATTACAGTTTGGGAACAGTTTATCAACATTAGTTTGATGCAATTCCACGACGATGTCTTAAACGATTAATAGTTACAGTCTACAAATTCATTTAGTACTTAAAGCTACAAATTCATTTAGTTACACATTTGTTAGTGATTGAATTAGTACCTGCTGACTAATGCAAGTCAACGAATCCGCCCTATTTGAATTAGTCATTAATGACTGAGAATTAGTCATTTTTGACTAATTCAGATTTAGAGAGTATGGGGCGAATTTTCTCAAGTGTCCAGCGTCAAAATTAAAAGTTGTTGGATCGGACTAATATTTACACAAACTTTAGTTTTATGGGTAAGTACTTTAACCACCAAATATTATGCAATTTAATTTAAAATTGTAGAGGGGCGAGGGGGTTGAAGATTTGGGTAAAGTAAGAACATTGAGTTTTTCAAAAAATCGTAGCCGCTAAATAACGAAATGAAAAAAATGTTCACCTGTATGTTTTCGAAAGGCTTTTTCCTGCTCTTTCACATGGTGAAAGTTTTTTTTTTTAAATCAAAATTTAACCCTTTTTTTTAATTAAAATTTTTTTTGACTTTTTTTTTAAATGGACCCTTTTTTGTCTTAAAAGAAAGCTCAAGTTGTGTACTTTAAACATACCAAAAGAACAAAATGACGTTTTTTGTTGTTTTTGAATTATTAATTAATTAATCAATAAAAATTTATAAAAATTGAAATATTTTACAAAAAAATAAGTTACGGAAGTTCTGAATACACCACTTTGATGCTTATTAAAATGTGCATCCAACGAGCCATATATGAAGTATTTTAAATAATTTTATGATTTATAAATAAATATTTATAAAAAATTAATTAACAAATAAATATCATCCATAAAAATAAAGGTAGAGTGTTAAATTTTTTTTTGTTAGGAAGTTTTTACAATCTTTCATTAAATAATATCTAGCTAAAGTATTTCCAACCATTGAAAATGTAAATAAAACATTTTTATATAAAAATTCATAACACTACATTAAACGCGCACTAAAATTCAAACATCTATAAATTAAGTTTGGATGAAAAAATGTTAAATATTTTCTCCAAGAGGAAGCAGAAAGCAATTAAATTTAGTTTTAAAAATGATGCACATAATATTAAATATTAGGATTAAAAAATTTTACTTATTATTATAAAAAAATTTAAAGTTTTGTTATTTTGAAAACGATATATATAAAATTAAATTATACGAATTATTATGAAAAAATATAATATTTTATTATTAAAAAATGAATAATAACTGTTCTGTAGAAAATGACATAAAAATATTAAGCTCGGTGGTTACACAAGTAGCTTTAACGAAGTTGTACAGCGCGACGAGGCGCATGCATAAAGATGTAGATGTAAAAATGTCTTATTTACATTTACATTGGTTGGAAATACTTTAGCTAGATATTATTTAATATAGGATTGTAAGAACTTCCTAACCCAAAAAAATTTTACAAATTAATTATTAATTAATTAATAATTCAAAAACAACAAAAAACGTGATTTTGTTCCTTTGGTATGTTTAAAGTACACAACTTGAGCTTTCTTTTAAGACAAAAAAAAAGAAAAAAAATGGTCCATTTTAAAAAAGTCAAAAAAAATTTTAATTTTCAAACAAAGGGTTAAATTTTGATTAAAAAAAAAAACTTTTTCACCATGTGAAAGAGCAGGAAAAACCCTTTCGAAAACATATAGGTGAAAATTTTTTTCATTTCGTTATTTAGCGGCTACGATTTTTTGAAAAACTCAATGTTCTTACTTTACCCAAATCTTCAACCCCCTTCCCCTCTAAAATTTTAAATTAAATTGCATAATATTTGGTGGTTAAATTACTTACCCATAGTACTAAAGTTTGTGCAAATATTAGTCCGATCCAACAACTTTTAATTTTGCCCCTGGACACTTGAGAAAATTTGCTCCATATGTTAACTAATATCTAAAATACTTTTATAATATTAAATAATTTATCAATTTATTATTTATTTTTATTTTAGCAAAATATTAAGAAGAAATTTTTATTTTGTACAATATATTTGGAACAAAAGGATGCGGTTCAGGTCCACATGGCACTCAATTTTCAAAAATTTGCTATTATTTCCGTATAAATATAGTTGTAGTAAAATCGTTTAAAATATAAGTATATTATATCCTAATAAGAAAAATTAGTGCATAGAAGCATTAAAAAAAAATTTATTTTTCTATCAAAACTTATCTTGAAATCGACCATATAATAATATTTTTAATAAAAATGTATATTAATTACGTAAAATGTTTTTATTAACATTGACTTTTTGTGGAGTCTGTTATCCAACAGATACCCTAGAAATCAATTAAAAGATGATATTTAATATTAAAGAGCATGTTATATAAAAAGTCAATTATGGTATAATTTTTCACAAGTTTAGAAAGTGTATGTACATCAGTGTATGTTGCAAGAAAGTTCGCTTTATTTACTATTATAGATCTTTTACTTGGTTCGTGACAAATTATCGAAGCTTTAGCGAAGAAAAAATTAGATAATATTAAATGAGGGATTCTCTCAACGCCAGAGATAAGTTACCACTTTTCTTAATTTAAGGGCATGTGATGGATTATGACGTCACTAGTATAAGCAAAATTTGTCCGTAACTTTCCTCTTAAAATATTGAATATTTTGTCACGAAACTTTGTACAATTACCTAAAATGTCATTAAAAAGGTCTCTCTGATCTAAATTTTTTTGAAATTTTTGCCCAAAATTAATTTTGGAAAATTTTTGAAAAAAAGCAAATGTTTTAAAAATTAATTTTGATCCAAAATTCAAACAAACTTGGATCAGACAGACCTTCTTAATGATATTTTAAGTAATTCTACTAAGTTTCGTGACACAATATTCAATATTTTAAGAAAAAAGTTACGGACAAATTTTGCTTATACCAGTGACGTAATACTCCATCACATGCCCTTAAGGCATAAATCTTAGGTATTTTTAATGGAAATTATTGAAATTAAAATATTAAATAATGATGAAATGATAATAACAATAATATTAATAATATTAACAATATTTTTAACAATAATTTTAACAATTTAATCCGAACGATTTTCAACTTGATTTAAATATCATTTAATATTCCTAGAATTGTCGAAATAAAAGTCGGTATAGTAGGTTTCGTCACACAAACCAAGTGGACAACTTGCTTGCGACTGAAAAATGTTCGACGTCATAATTCTGGGAAAATTTGAATTTGAAATAGGAAATTAGCTGAATGAAGCGTTTACATTAATCTGTGAAATTATATCCGACATGGACCTCTGTAGCTTAGTTGGTTTAGAGCAGTCATCTAGCAAATGAAAGACCCGAGTTCGAATCCCGGCGGAGCTAAATGTCCGATGTTTTTTCACAGATTTCAAATTTTAACAATATTAACAATAATAATAACAATTATAAATAATAATTCGGTAGCTCTAAAAAAGCATCTAACAACGTTCTCGACTACCGCTTAAGAACATAGGCGGGTATGGGCGAGGACAACAGTGCAAGAAACATGGAAAACGTCTCGAGTAAGTGGATCACGCTCTTGCTAACCTTCCAGGATGGAGGGAGCAAGAACGGATGGAGTAAGTAAAGCAAGAATGGGAGAGGTTGTTTTAGTGCGGTATTACCACAGCACGTGGTTCAGTCCCACACGAACAAGTGCATAAAGGCAATTTTTTCTCTCCTAAACTTGTTTTGTAAAAAAAAAATTATTAATAATAACAATAATAAAACAATTTCTTTTTCTTGGCCACCGCTTAGGAACATCGGCGACCACAGGAGGTGGTCCAGTCTCACAAGTGCGTGAATGCATTTTTTCCTCTCGTAAACTTGTTATGGAAAAAAGAATAATAATAACAATGGAAGAGAACAACAGTGGGAAAAATATATTCTATCATTCTGACCAACAATTATTATCCAACCCTCTTCATACAAAAATACATTTCACAGCAGATAAAACACAATAAAAAAAAAGTTCAAGAAACTTACGGCACACAAAATCAGACTCCCACAAACATCACAAACACACAATAAATGCTACTACCAGGTCTGAGATTGTACTAAAAGAAGTGGGGAGATCCTGAACAATTTATATTATTAAAGCGGTGTCATGGAATATATGGGTGATTCTCCACGAAACCGACAATTTGGTTACTGTTACTTTAGAAATTTTATTTTCTAATTAAAATAAAAATCGTAATGTTACTTTCAAGTATGATAGCCAAGAATGAAATACCTGTGATGGCCCGGACAAATTGTTTATAATTATTGTATTTTTTTAAACAAATTAGCTGTTGCCGCATCCATGTACCATGATCGGTTTTAAAGGTACCTCTACTTTCAGGTTTTTCAAGCGGGGGATTTCTCCATAGACGGCGCTGCAATCGAATCGCACCAAGTTTAACTTAAAATCTTAATCTTTCTAATTTGCATAAACTGTGTATTGTTGTTAACTTTTAGCTTAGGACTAATTGCATGTGTTTATGACCTCATCTATCTGTAGAATTTGCATAAACAATAAATTGTTGTTAACTTTTATCTTAGAAATAAGTTACATGTCTTTGGTACTACCACCCACTGTCCACCTAGTATATGTTTTCAATGTATGTATCATATGCCTAACACCCCCCCCCCCCACCCACCAACCCGCCACCCACTTAGTATATGTTTTGACAGAAACTATTCTATTCCCAACACCACCCACCTACCAAACCCAAAATGTATTGGGACTTAAATTTTCAAAATACCGAGATTAGCGGGTAGATTAGGGGGGTGGGTCACGTTGGGCCTGATTTGACGTATGGTGCGCAAACGAGATGCGCGTGGCCAATGTGAACGAATACTCAAGCGATGTATATTCGGTCTAGCTTAAAAAAGAAAGGTCCACGATCCCCCTAAAGGCCTAAGCAGATAAAAATACGGTTACGGGACCAGAGCATGAGACAGAAAAAGACAGAAACAGTCTCTGTCCTTTATTATCTCATGCCCCGCTCCCGTAACCGTATTCGTTGTGCTTTGGGCTTAAGCCAAAGAGTTTTGCTATTTTTCTCTTTCTCTATCGCTGTTACTGACGCATGAAATAGAAAGGAACAAGGAGAGGAGGATGAAATTGCCACATCGTTTTAAAATTCACCTTCTTCTTTCAGTACAAATGTACTAAATTTTACAGTTGTAAAATACATAATTTCCTCTCCACCAACAGAAAATGCATTGGAACTGTAAAAAATTTAATTGTATTTTGTATTGTGACACTATGAAAATAAATCGCTTTACGTAACACATAGTAAATTTTAACGTATTATGATGGAAATATTCGGTCCGATAAATAAATATTTCACTTATGAATTTCTTATTAGAAAGTAAAGGATTAGGTAAAGTAGTAAAAACACATTGACAGTAGTAGGGTTTATTTGAATAACACCTAGAATACATTCTACAGTTTCAATATATAAATTTAGAAAACAATTTCGAAGAGCTACTACATTCTTTACAGCTCATTTATCGAATCACATACAATGGATTGTACATGTAATATTAACAATAAGTCTTTTTTAACATTCCTAAGCGCTGAGCAATCTATATATTATAAATTTCATATCAACAATTATATTAAAAAAGAATTATCAAATATGCTGTAAATAATGATAAGTGTAATAATATAATGATATTATCGGTATTATAAAGCGTACAAAGCTGACCTTTTAGACATAACCTAAAAGATCCGGCCATCATATTTGTTTACATACGTCCTGGAGCTATAATGTCAAACGCAAGTACGCATGCTTTCATAATGCGCGCGTTATTTGAAATTTTTAGAAATTGAAGAAAGGGGCCTAAGAAGGAAATTGGTTATTTTCCAGGAGAGCGAAAACAAAAGTCGAGCGTGCATGGTAATCTGTACAAATCGAGAGATTTGAATTGTTATAACTTGAAAATTATTAAATAAAAACCTTTTCTGACTTTAGATAATGAAAAAGGAACCTTTGATTAAATTAAAACATCAATAAACCGAAAAACGATTTTTTACTTCTTAGGTCCCTTTCTTCAGAACGCGTCACATTATTACTATCTTTTAACATATTTATTATGATTAAATAATTTTAGTTTAAGAAAAAATAAACTTCATGAAATATATTTTATATAAAGAAAGTATAAATACATTTTTTAAATATGTTTAAAATTAATTTATTAAAAGCATTTCTAATCAACGTGTGTATTTTGACCAATCGCACTTATGCCTGTACTTTATGTTGTCAGCAGTCAGGTTTGCCAACCAAAAAACAAAAAATGCTGCGTTGCAGCACCTTTTTTTAATTATTCATATCCGAAAAGAATTTTTTAAAAACACTTAGGTTTCTTTTTCTTTTATATTACAATATTTCTTATAACCTTATATTTATTGTTTATAAAAAAATCTATTCTAAAAAAAAAAATACTGTGGTTAAGATAGCACTATTTTATTTTGTTAAGTTGGTGTATAGTAACAGCCAAAAGTTTTTTTATTTTACTAAATGTTTAAATTATATAATATTTACATTTTATAATTATAAATTACTTTGGATAAAATAAATTTTTTTTTTTTTCAGGAAAACTAATACCTAACCTTTTAAGATAACTCTTTATTAATGTTCACAAAAACACTCGATATGGGATTTACATGTTAATTTCATTTAACTTTTTCAAAAGTTAACTTTAACTTTTCCAAAAGTTAACTTTAACTTTTCCAAAAGTTAACTTAAACTTTTCCAAAAGTTAATTTTAACTTTTCCAAAAGTTAACTTTAACTTTTTCGAAAGTTAACTTACATTCTTATGGGATATACATGTTAATTGCATTTAACTTTTTCACAATTTAACTTTTCCAAAAGTTAACTTTAACTTTTCCAAAAGTTAACTTTAACTTTTCCAAAAGTCAACTTTAACTTTTCCAAAAGTTAACTTTAACTTTTCCAAAAGTTAACTTTAACTTTTTCGAAAGTTAACTTACATTCTTATGGGATTTACATGTTAATTGCATTTAACTTTTTCACAATTTAACTTTTTCAAAAGTTAACTTTAACTTTTCCAAAAGTTAACTTTAACTTTTCCGAAAGTTAACTCTAACTTTTCCTAAAGTTAACTTTAACTTTTCCAAAAGTTAACTTTAACTTTTCCGAAAGTTAACTTTAACTTTTCCTAAAGTTAACTTTAACTTTTCCAAAAGTTAACTTTAACTTATTCGAAAGAAATCTCTAAACAATTGGATGCTTTGAGATTACTATATAGGTTGAATATAGGTTGATCTTATAAATTCTCATTAATTCTTCAAATTGCGAATTGTAAAATTCTTTACCTTTATCAGTTTGTAATTTCTTTGGAATGCGCATTTCCCACGTAATATACGTAGAAAACGTAGAAAGCTAGGTAATTTAAATGTCAAATGTATAATGTATATCTACCCAGATAACCAGCGTACAATACGTACCATTGCATTATACTACTACTATATACGAGTATAATGATACTGATTTTTGAAGTACTGATTCTAAACTATAATGGCCTGTTTACACCTTCGAAAAAAATTTTTTTTTCGCATTGGAGGGAAGAGGACAGACTGTGTATGTGAACTCTTTACTCTCATGCAAAAAAAATTTTTTTTTTCGAAGGTGTAAATAGGCCATAATAGTGCCAGTATGTATGTACCTTTTTATTACATTTGTATGACGTACTTGTATCGTACTAGTATTACACTTGTATGTAATTCATAAAAACTTTAAGATTTTCAGTTAGTACGCGTACTAAATAAATATGGAGTCATACCAAAGTCGTACTAATCTAGCATCTTGAAAAATAATTTGAAAATTTGAGTACATATAAGATTATAATGCAAGTACAGGGCCAGTACATCATACTGTTGAAAAAAAAATAGGGGAGACCGAGGAGGAAAGTAACAGAGGTGGAAAGTAACAACGCTTATAACTTCTAAACCAATCAGCGAAGAGACATGGTCCCAAAGTAATTTTTTGTCCAGTTTTACCCCCTCTACCTTCCCTATATCATGCGCGAGCTGGTTTGGGAACCGTATGTCTGATATTGACATGTTGTGCAAAAATTACGATAAAAGTAAGTTTTTGCCTAAATTTTCAAAATATCATATTTCTTTGATTTCATAGATATTTCGTGCTTTTCGTAATTTTGAAGCTTAATTATCTACCTTTAGGTTGTACTTGTGTTTAATTAAAAAATATAAAAAACTTTTTTGTAATTTAAACTTGTTTTTTGAGATCCAGGGAAAAGAGGGGTGAGGTGGAAAGTAACACGTTGTTACTTTTCTCCTCACCCCATGCTTTATTTTTATAAACATCCTCCTTTTTTATAACTATGTGATTTTATATGTTGATTTCATATTTTAATGATGAAATATTGAACTTTTGATTGGAATTTTTTTAAAAACGATACTTTTTAACGTCATAGCTGTGGAACGAATATTAAATAGATAAAAAAAGCTTGATTACAAAAAAGTGTAAAAATATGTGCCAATTATGTACAAAATGTAGTTAATATTACTTTGTCTTTTTTATATGTTCATAATAAAAATAATTTTAATTAATAGCAGTTTTATATTTGAAATGTTAGCCTTAATTTTTAAGTGTTACTTTCCTCCTTCGTGCTGTTACTTTCCACCTCAAGGGTGAGGAGGAAAGTAACAAACAAAGAGCTGATTAAAAAGTCCTGCTGTTGACTATCTAATTATTATTTATGTTTAATTCCAATTTTATTTAATAGCTGAAGGTCCAAACTTTCGATTAGTATGTTTACAGAACTTATCCGACAAATAGTTTTGATGTTATCATAAAAAAAACTGATTTTTGTTACTTTCCTCCTCTCCCCTATGCACATACTGGCACTGTACCAGTTTAATGCAAGTAACTAAACGTGATTAAATGTACGTGAACTGACCTATGCCACATTATGTAGAAATGTAGAAAGGTAAATTACATAGATAATATACGTTAATGAGGAATCGGACACACATTAAAAAATGTCAGAAATTTTTTAAATTTTGAGAAATGATATTATTTGGTACAACAAAAAAGCATGCAAAATTTGAAAATTTTTTGCTAAATAATTTAGAAGTTAAAAAAATTATTTATTTATCATGGTCTCTTATGAAGAAACGGTAACCAAGGTACTTTGAAAGTAAATTTCTGATAGATATCGATGCCAGATTTTCTTGGGCTATTTGTATTTAATTTGGTCACCTTACCGATCATTTAGAAGCAAAAATGTTAAAAATATTCAAAAATTCTCAAGATTTTTCGAATTATTCAGTCTAGATGCGGCAACGCTGTAAACCTGTCAAATGCAGTAAAGAACGTAGGTTACGTAAGTTTGGTTTGAGTCAGGTAAGAAGTTCCGTCTACAAGCGCGCTAAATTCAATTTCATTAATATTAAAGTTTTTTCAATTCACTTACAGATTGTCAATTGTTATTTATTTATAAATATTTAAATATTATTCCACTTATAAATTTCTGTAGGCATGCTTAAACGCTGCTACCAGCCTTCAAAAAATAAAACTTAGATATGCCTTGTTGTTACGCTTTTTAGGTTACTTTGAAATTAAAAATAATAACACTTATATTACACTAAAATAAATCTGATTATTGTATATTACGATATATTTTAGTTTATTAAATATTAAAATACGCTATTTACCATTAAGTTAAAAATAAATATGGAAATAAATTTCCCCAAATTTTGTTTTCTTAGGTTTCCGAATCGTACAGTTACTGTCAAAAGTTTTGTTTTCTTCGGCCAAAAAAATGCTAATTTCTTATACTAAACATTAGTTTAATTAAAAAATGTTATCTTTAACTTTTCCGAAAGTCACCCTGAACTTTTCTGAAAAATGACTAACTTTTCCTAAAGTTACCTTGAACTTTTCTGAAATACATGTAAAATTAAGTTATATACATATAAAGTTAAGCTTTTTTTAACGCTTTACGTTATTAGCAGTGACATGGTCGATCTTGCACTAACTTGCCTAAACTTGTTTACCTTCTGTAGAGAAGATTTGAAACTAATTTAGGACATACTGACACGCTTGTACTGTTGACACTGTATATTGTGTCAGCGCCAGGGATAGGTGCGTATTATACGTGATGTATTATACATGATTTTCTACAGTATAATACGTACGTATTATAAGTAAAAATTTCGAAAATAAGAGGGAGTGGGGGGTTTTCTACGTATAATACGTATTTTACATAATGTAGAAAACCACGTATTATACGTAGAAAACCTCGAGTTTTCTACATTTACCCATCCCTGGTCAGCGCATATAAGATCACATGGTATAATATAGACCAATCAGCAACAGAGTTAGGAAGGTTTCAAATAGTGGAGGGGTTACATTGAAGAGAAAGACATGATTTTTATTAATTTTAATATTAATTAAATAGTAAAGTTTTCTTAAAGTAGCGCGTTTTAATGATTTATTTATTTATATTTATAATATTGTCAATAGGTCAATGTTTTTTACCTAAATTTGTTATTTAATTACTTAATTTATTGTCAAAAGTTACAAATAGAGTTTGAAAATTAATTTTTATTCAAATATTTCAGGACAATAATTTCTTTAGAATTTAATGCTTTTTTATATATATTTAGATTTATCTGCAAAAAAGTAAATACAATCCATAGAATAGGTTATATTCATTATTGACAAAAATAACAAATGGGACTGTTTTAATTTTATAAGTACTAATATATACCCTTTTTGAATGGTTTAGAAGTAACCGTTACTTTACTTTTTACATCACAACTACACAACGGCTGTTTAGTAAGTCTCACTATTAAAGTCGCCTTTTCTGTCCACTTTTCTCCGTGTAATTTAAATTTTTTCGCATTACTTTTCTAGAAAATGCAGCCCACCAAACTTGAAAAATTAAAATACGAAAGAAACGAAAAATTAACCTGTCTTTCTCAATTTCAATCTCCGTTTCTATTAATGAAAATTATGAACATTTTAAAGGGGACATGTTTTTAATACCATTTTTGTAAGCGGTCCCACAATTTTGGCCGCTAGCGTATTATTCAAAATAGCGACTGGCTGGAATACAAACAGTGCATTATAGTCAATATGACGAAATCAGTTTTTTAAAATAACTTTTTAAAACAAATTTTGGAACCTATGTTTATTAACAAACTAGCTGTCGTACCCGTCTTCGACGGGTTTTAGTTCCTACTGTTACATTTCAAGTTTTTTCTTTACATTGCTCAAAATCTTCTTTACAATAATTTATAAAATTCATAAATTTTATTCTGTTTTTGTTTATTTTCTACGATATTGTTTCTGAGATGTGCCACGTCAAAGTAAGCAATCATTCATCTTTAAAAATAATTTAAAAATCTCTTAAGAATAGTCTCATATTAAAGGATTATTTTTATTCATAAGTATAATTCACTTAAAAAGGACCAGAAAAGCAAAAATCTTACGAAAATTAATAGTTTTGTACTGTTTTGTTTACGCATTATGTTATATTTATCATAAGAGTATTTATAATATATATTATGAAAATCTGTTTTTAATTCCAACTTTAAAATTAAATGAAATTAATTTTATTTAATAAAATTTTTATTTCATATTAGTTACAAATATTAGAAGTCATGTACATACATTAGATAATGATAAAATTTAGAATATTTTTGATTGTTAGAAAAATTGTTCAATCTCCCTTTTTAAATATTTTTAAAGTTTTGTCAATTAAGGAACATTGTATAAAAGAAACAAATCTGAAAATGCACATTTTTAAAAAATATGTTGTATCTCACAATTTAAAATTTTAGTTCAATTAATTACAATTTTTTATTAAAGTATTGATTTGTGTCCATTAAATAATTGAATTAAATATTTTAATATTGTATTTCTTAATTTTACTATTAAGTAACTCTCAAATATTTGTATCTGACATTTCGAATTTGTTATTCTGAAATATATCCTTTCGACATCAAAATCTTAATCAAAGACCTCAACAATACCACTCAATTATGCTTCAAAGTAATTCGTTACAATTATAATTTTTTCTATTTTTTTATCTCGATAACAATTTATAATTTATCTCAGTTATAGAATAATAGTTTTGCAAAATTCTGCTAAAATGTGACGAAATCACATGCAATACTCAATTTTTGAATTTTGTAGAAATTTGAAATTTATTTTTCCATTTTATTTTTAATGTTGAAATATGAATTAATTTAATTATTTTTATCATAATAAAAAAGCTAAGCACAAAGAGTGTTGGTGTTATCCATTAAAACATGATAAATATCGTAATTCTTAATTTTTCTATTTTTTTGAAAAAGTTCCATAATTTCAGTTTAAAAAAATATTTTTTAATAGGGTTTGGCTAGAAATTATTATTTAATTATTAATCCCTTATCAAATATTGTCGAAATAAAAAGCTATATGTACATAGAGTTTAAGAGTGTTATAAAAAAAATAATAAAAAAAAATATTAAATTTCTTGGTTTTTTGATTTTTTTTTTTGTAAAAATGTTATAACTTCCGTTAAACTTAATATTTTTTAATCGGGTTTGGCTGTAAATTTAAGTTACGCGAATACCTAACAGACTGCAAGATTTAACTTCATTCCGTGGAGCCGTTTTTGAGTGATGCCCGGACAAAATATCGCGGACATACATACATACATACATACATACATACATACATACATACATACATACAAACATACATAATTTTTTTAAACAGCATTTTTGGAATTGTTACTACTTGAAACGAAAAAATAAACACAAATTTCCAAGTTCTGTGCAATGTACAGACAAAACTCTGATTTTATTAATATAGATTATTTTCCATTTATCAAGAGCTATAACTGATAACTAGTCCGCTACCATTTTGGATAAATGTCACGAAAAAGAATGGGTAATATTTGAATTTAAGTTACTTTTTATGTATTTGATAGTTCATGTTTTAACCTTTTAAAATAAAATTATTATAAAATAATACATAAGTTTGTGTTTTTAACATTGTACTTTAATTTTACAAAAAAGGAGGGAGGGGGCCTCAAAAAATTGTTGTGCCCTGGGTCTCAATTTGCCTTAATTCGGTACTGGATAAGCTACCTATCATTCTTGAAGAAACACTACGAGCAGCAAAAACTATCTACATGAAAGGTTGTGCAAAAAAAAGGAATGGTTAAAAAAATATTTGTTAAATGTACAAAATGTTAAAGAAATAGACTGTCCAGCAAGTAAAATTATTGAAACTGACACCTCATTGTTTTTATATGCATATCACAAATCACTAACTAGAGAATGTGCTGTAAACAATGTAATGTTGCTCAGCAATTAGTTTCTCAAAACAGGAAATGAATCAAAAGTTCTATAGAAGGCGTCGATTATTAAGTTTGATTTTATTTATATTTTACACCACTCAGAAGTCCTCTTATGAAAATTGTAATTCTGTTTTGTAATTAATTTGAAACAGTTTTTAGGAATAAATGAATTTGATAGTTTTAGAAATCAACGTGTTTTTACCATTTTACCCTAGTCTTTAGATTGAAATACGATATAAATATAATTAAAAAAGAACTTTTTAAAAAAAGTATTTACTTTTATTTTATATTGAATATTATAATTTAACTTCTAAAAAAATTACTGACTGTTATTTTTATCATATAATTTAATTATTATATCAAAAAAGTTAAAGTTAACCCAGTCGAGAATGCAGGACTTCGGTGGAGCATCCAAAGATATTATTATTATAAATACAAATAAATAAATCATTAAAACGCGCTACTTTAAGAAAACTTTACTATTTAATTAATATTAAAAGTAATAATAAAGAATTAATTTTAAAAATATTTGTAAAAAATATACCTATATATATTTGTAAAATGTATCGAATTTTTTTTTTTAGAATATCTTGATATCGTCTTGATTTTCAAGACGATATCGAGACGATATCGATATTATATCGACATCGTGAAGCACTAGCTGGATCCGCCCTTGCCTTTCTCTTAAATGTAACCCCTCCACTATTTAAAACCTTCCTAACTCCGTTGCTGATTTATCTATATTATACCATGTGATCTTATATGCGCTGACACAATATACAGTGTCAACAGTACAAGCGTGTCAGTATGTCCTAAATTAGTTTCAAATCTTCTCTACAGAAGGTAAACAAGTTTAGGCAAGTTAGTGCAAGATCGACCATGTCACTGCTAATAACGTAAAGCGTTAAAAAAAGCTTAACTTTATATGTATAACTTAATTTTACATGTATTTCAGAAAAGTTCAAGGTAACTTTAGGAAAAGTTAGTCATTTTTTAGAAAAGTTCAGGGTGACTTTCGGAAAAGTTAAAGATAACATTTTTTAATTAAACTAATGTTTAGTATAAGAAATTAGCATTTTTTTGGCCGAAGAAAACAAAACTTTTGACAGTAACTGTACGATTCGGAAACCTAAGAAAACAAAATTTGGGGAAATTTATTTCCATATTTATTTTTAACTTAATGGTAAATAGCGTATTTTAATATTTAATAAACTAAAATATATCGTAATATACAATAATCAGATTTATTTTAGTGTAATATAAGTGTTATTATTTTTAATTTCTAAGTAACCTAAAAAGCGTAACAACAAGGCATATCTAAGTTTTATTTTTCGAAGGCTGGTAGCAGCGTTTGAGCATGCCTACAGAAATTTATAAGTGGAATAATATTTAAATATTTATAAATAAATAACAATTGACAATCTGTAAGTGAATTGAAAAAACTTTAATATTAATGAAATTGAATTTAGCGCGCTTGTAGACGGAACTTCTTACCTGACTCAAACCAAACTTACGTAACCTACGTTCTTTACTGCATTTGACAGGTTTACAGCGTTGCCGCATCTAGACTGAATAATTCGAAAAATCTTGAGAATTTTTGAATATTTTTAACATTTTTGCTTCTAAATGATCGGTAAGGTGACCAAATTAAATACAAATAGCCCAAGAAAATCTGGCATCGATATCTATCAGAAATTTACTTTCAAAGTACCTTGGTTACCGTTTCTTCATAAGAGACCATGATAAATAAATAATTTTTTTAACTTCTAAATTATTTAGCAAAAAATTTTCAAATTTTGCATGCTTTTTTGTTGTACCAAATAATATCATTTCTCAAAATTTAAAAAATTTCTGACATTTTTTAATGTGTGTCCGATTCCTCATTAACGTATATTATCTATGTAATTTACCTTTCTACATTTCTACATAATGTGGCATAGGTCAGTTCACGTACATTTAATCACGTTTAGTTACTTGCATTAAACTGGTACAGTGCCAGTATGTGCATAGGGGAGAGGAGGAAAGTAACAAAAATCAGTTTTTTTTATGATAACATCAAAACTATTTGTCGGATAAGTTCTGTAAACATACTAATCGAAAGTTTGGACCTTCAGCTATTAAATAAAATTGGAATTAAACATAAATAATAATTAGATAGTCAACAGCAGGACTTTTTAATCAGCTCTTTGTTTGTTACTTTCCTCCTCACCCTTGAGGTGGAAAGTAACAGCACGAAGGAGGAAAGTAACACTTAAAAATTAAGGCTAACATTTCAAATATAAAACTGCTATTAATTAAAATTATTTTTATTATGAACATATAAAAAAGACAAAGTAATATTAACTACATTTTGTACATAATTGGCACATATTTTTACACTTTTTTGTAATCAAGCTTTTTTTATCTATTTAATATTCGTTCCACAGCTATGACGTTAAAAAGTATCGTTTTTAAAAAAATTCCAATCAAAAGTTCAATATTTCATCATTAAAATATGAAATCAACATATAAAATCACATAGTTATAAAAAAGGAGGATGTTTATAAAAATAAAGCATGAGGTGAGGAGAAAAGTAACAACGTGTTACTTTCCACCTCACCCCTCTTTTCCTTGGATCTCAAAAAACAAGTTTAAATTACAAAAAAGTTTTTTATATTTTTTAATTAAACACAAGTACAACCTAAAGGTAGATAATTAAGCTTCAAAATTACGAAAAGCACGAAATATCTATGAAGTCAAAGAAATATGATATTTTGAAAATTTAGGCAAAAACTTACTTTTATCGTAATTTTTGCACAACATGTCAATATCAGACATACGGTTCCCAAACCAGCTCGCGCATGATATAGGGAAGGTAGAGGGGGTAAAACTGGACAAAAAATTACTTTGGGACCATGTCTCTTCGCTGATTGGTTTAGAAGTTATAAGCGTTGTTACTTTCCACCTCTGTTACTTTCCACCTCGGTCTCCCCTATTTTTTTTTCAACAGTATGATGTACTGGCCCTGTACTTGCATTATAATCTTATATGTACTCAAATTTTAAAATTATTTTTCAAGATGCTAGATTAGTACGACTTTGGTATGACTCCATATTTATTTAGTACGCGTACTAACTGAAAATCTTAAAGTTTTTATGAATTACATACAAGTGTAATACTAGTACGATACAAGTACGTCATACAAATGTAATAAAAAGGTACATACATACTGGCACTATTATGGCCTATTTACACCTTCGAAAAAAAAAATTTTTTTTGCATGAGAGTAAAGAGTTCACATACACAGTCTGTCCTCTTCCCTCCAATGCGAAAAAAATTTTTTTTTCGAAGGTGTAAACAGGCCATTATAGTTTAGAATCAGTACTTCAAAAATCAGTATCATTATACTCGTATATAGTAGTAGTATAATGCAATGGTACGTATTGTACGCTGGTTATCTGGGTAGATATACATTATACATTTGACATTTAAATTACCTAGCTTTCTACGTTTTCTACGTATATTACGTGGGAAATGCGCATTCCAAAGAAATTACAAACTGATAAAGGTAAAGAATTTTACAATTCGCAATTTGAAGAATTAATGAGAATTTATAAGATCAACCTATATTCAACCTATATAGTAATCTCAAAGCATCCAATTGTTTAGAGATTTCTTTCGAATAAGTTAAAGTTAACTTTTGGAAAAGTTAAAGTTAACTTTAGAAAAAGTTAAAGTTAACTTTCGGAAAAGTTAAAGTTAACTTTTGGAAAAGTTAAAGTTAACTTTAGAAAAAGTTAAATTGTGAAAAAGTTAAATGCAATTAACATGTAAATCCCATAAGAATGTAAGTTAACTTTCGAAAAAGTTAAACTTAACTTTTGGAAAAGTTAAAGTTAACTTTTGAAAAAGTTAAAGTTAACTTTTGAAAAAGTTAAAGTTAACTTTTGGAAAAGTTAAAGTTAACTTTTGGAAAAGTTAAAGTTAACTTTTGAAAAAGTTAAATTGTGAAAAAGTTAAATGCAATTAACATGTAAATCCCATAAGAATGTAAGTTAACTTTCGAAAAAGTTAAAGTTAACTTTTGGAAAAGTTAAAATTAACTTTTGGTAAAGTTTAAGTTAACTTTTGGAAAAGTTAAAGTTAACTTTTGGAAAAGTTAAAGTTAACTTTTGAAAAAGTTAAATGAAATTAACATGTAAATCCCATATCGAGTGTTTTTGTGAACATTAATAAAGAGTTATCTTAAAAGGTTAGGTATTAGTTTTCCTGAAAAAAAAAAAAAATTTATTTTATCCAAAGTAATTTATAATTATAAAATGTAAATATTATATAATTTAAACATTTAGTAAAATAAAAAAACTTTTGGCTGTTACTATACGCCAACTTAACAAAATAAAATAGTGCTATCTTAACCACAGTATTTTTTTTTTAGAATAGATTTTTTTATAAACAATAAATATAAGGTCATAAGAAATATTGTAATATAAAAGGAAAAGAAACCTAAGTGTTTTTAAAAAATTCTTTTCGGATATGAATAATTAAAAAAAGGTGCTGCAACGCAGCATTTTTTGTTTTTTGGTTGGCGAACCTGACTGCTGACAACATAAAGTACAGGCATAAGTGCGATTGGTCAAAATACACACGTTGATTAGAAATGCTTTTAATAAATTTATTTTAAACATATTTAAAAAATGTATTTATACTTTCTTTATATAAAATATATTTCATGAAGTTTATTTTTTCTTAAACTAAAATTATTTAATCATAATAAATATGTTAAAAGATAGTAATAATGTGACGCGTTCTGAAGAAAGGGACCTAAGAAGTAAAAAATCGTTTTTCGGTTTATTGATGTTTTAATTTAATCAAAGGTTCCTTTTTCATTATCTAAAGTCAGAAAAGGTTTTTATTTAATAATTTTCAAGTTATAACAATTCAAATCTCTCGATTTGTACAAATTACCATGCACGCTCGACTTTTGTTTTCGCTCTCCTGGAAAATAACCAATTTCCTTCTTAGGTCCCTTTCTTCAATTTCTAAAAATTTCAAATAACGCGCGCATTATGAAAGCATGCGTACTTGCGTTTGACATTATAGCTCCAGGACGTATGTAAACAAATATGATGGCCGGATCTTTTAGGTTATGTCTAAAAGGTCAGCTTTGTACGCTTTATAATACCGATAATATCATTATATTATTACACTTATCATTATTTACAGCATATTTGATAATTCTTTTTTAATATAATTGTTGATATGAAATTTATAATATATAGACTGCTCAGCGCTTAGGAATGTTAAAAAAGACTTATTGTTAATATTACATGTACAATCCATTGTATGTGATTCGATAAATGAGCTGTAAAGAATGTAGTAGCTCTTCGAAATTGTTTTCTAAATTTATATATTGAAACTGTAGAATGTATTCTAGGTGTTATTCAAATAAACCCTACTACTGTCAATGTGTTTTTACTACTTTACCTAATCCTTTACTTTCTAATAAGAAATTCATAAGTGAAATATTTATTTATCGGACCGAATATTTCCATCATAATACGTTAAAATTTACTATGTGTTACGTAAAGCGATTTATTTTCATAGTGTCACAATACAAAATACAATTAAATTTTTTACAGTTCCAATGCATTTTCTGTTGGTGGAGAGGAAATTATGTATTTTACAACTGTAAAATTTAGTACATTTGTACTGAAAGAAGAAGGTGAATTTTAAAACGATGTGGCAATTTCATCCTCCTCTCCTTGTTCCTTTCTATTTCATGCGTCAGTAACAGCGATAGAGAAAGAGAAAAATAGCAAAACTCTTTGGCTTAAGCCCAAAGCACAACGAATACGGTTACGGGAGCGGGGCATGAGATAATAAAGGACAGAGACTGTTTCTGTCTTTTTCTGTCTCATGCTCTGGTCCCGTAACCGTATTTTTATCTGCTTAGGCCTTTAGGGGGATCGTGGACCTTTCTTTTTTAAGCTAGACCGAATATACATCGCTTGAGTATTCGTTCACATTGGCCACGCGCATCTCGTTTGCGCACCATACGTCAAATCAGGCCCAACGTGACCCACCCCCCTAATCTACCCGCTAATCTCGGTATTTTGAAAATTTAAGTCCCAATACATTTTGGGTTTGGTAGGTGGGTGGTGTTGGGAATAGAATAGTTTCTGTCAAAACATATACTAAGTGGGTGGCGGGTTGGTGGGTGGGGGGGGGTGTTAGGCATATGATACATACATTGAAAACATATACTAGGTGGACAGTGGGTGGTAGTACCAAAGACATGTAACTTATTTCTAAGATAAAAGTTAACAACAATTTATTGTTTATGCAAATTCTACAGATAGATGAGGTCATAAACACATGCAATTAGTCCTAAGCTAAAAGTTAACAACAATACACAGTTTATGCAAATTAGAAAGATTAAGATTTTAAGTTAAACTTGGTGCGATTCGATTGCAGCGCCGTCTATGGAGAAATCCCCCGCTTGAAAAACCTGAAAGTAGAGGTACCTTTAAATTCCAGCGCAAAAGTAAGGGTAAAAATTTAAAATGACGTAGGAGAATCCCCAAGAGAATGCCGACATATGGTAATACCGACTAAGGGTAACCGACTTCGGAAATCTACCTTACCGTCGAGCAAGCAAGTAATCTGCATTACCGACACAAGGTAACACACACGCGAAATCTGCATTACCGACCGACGGTAATTTATCAACAAAACCGCTAAAAATCCACTGCAGGTAACTGACTAGGGCGCCACCTGGTGGCGAAAATCGACACTGTGGCCTCGTACTCTCATAGTTATACTACTTTTATGCAGTAATTTATGAAAATATTAAGGTAATTTATAATAATAATAATGCAAACGAAATTCACGATTTGAAAAACTATGTCATGAAATTTTTGTAGTAATTTATGGAAATTTATGATAACTTATGCGCTAATTTATAAAAAGTTTGAGGTCATTTATAAGAATAATACAAAACAAAATTCAAGATTCAAAAAACTAATGCAGGAAATTTATTTCGTAATTTATGGAAATTTATAGTAATTTATAATTTTTTCTGGTAATTTATAGTAAATAAAAAAAAATAAAAAAAAATAATTTTGGAAATTTATTGAAATTTATGCGGTAATTTATGGACATTTATGGGAATATATGTTGTAATTTTATAAATTATTAAAACATTTATTTTAATTTATTAACACATAATTTAAAATTTGCAAATCAGTTACCAACAATCTACACAAATTTATACGGTAATTTATGAAAATTTATAAAGTAATTATTGATAAACTTATTAAAATTATGCCAGGCTAAGTAAATTTTATTTGTTTAATTTTATTTGGACACAATCACTAAAATTGTTTTAATTGTACACTTGGTTGAATCACAAATTCAATGAAAGACAGCCAAAAGGCTTCACCTTGATGCAAAAGGCTTCACCATGACGCTGAGGCTTTACCATGACGCTTAATGAATACTGTTCTTTTAAACAAATTATTAGCAATTTTTAATCGGTTTTGCATTCCTGCCATTTAAATTCACTGAAATAATACAACCATAAATCATTTAATGAAAAAAAAATGTTTTTTTTGATTTATTGCGAAATATGTAAAGGCTTCACCACAGGGCCGGATTTATATGTAGGCAAACTAGGCAACTGCCTAGGGGCCCCCACCAAAAAGGGCCCCCACCAGCTATAAGATTTTCCACAAAAATAACTTCGAAAAATATTTTTAGGCATTTAAAAATCTGAAAAACCCCAGTAAAAAAAAGGGAAATTAAAAAATATTGAAATTTTATGATTTTCGAAGAAAAAGAAAAACTGTTCAATCTTTTTTAATACCTTTTTTGTTCAATCTATTCGAATCCGGTGATATCACCAACTTTTATCGAAAAGTCAATTTTTACTAATACGTTTCTTAATATTTTACAATCCAAATGAATCCCCTTATAACGAAAAAAATAAAATGTATATATTTTAATACCCACACGGAGAAAACAGAGGTTTTGAGGTGTAGTACAAAGTATAGGAAAAATTTGAAAATGTCTTTTGTAGCATAGGAGAATTTGTTGATTCTTTTGCAGAATAGGAATTGATTTTATGGAAGTAGTAAACAACTGTAGATAAATATTAAAATTTACAGTACCGACATAGTGAAATTTATAATTCATAAAAATTACTAAATTTAAACGTTTTAAATACTGTTTCGTAAAGAATATTATAGAATGTTCATTTGAAATTTTCTTTTAAGGAACTATTATTTTCTAATAGACTTCATATAGAATATAGTGATATTTGAGCAATACATAATAATATTAACAGTAGTAGAAAATAATTCATTTTAAAATGTTTAAAGTTCTTCTTATTTTAAGACTTTATTCTATCCAATGTAGCAAAGTTTGTTCATTCCCTGGTTGACAAAGGATGCAACTCAGCATAGCACTTTTTACTTGGTGGGATAGGCTCTATATTCTTAGTTACCTGCGAAATTTTACCCTAAGGTTATAAAATAAATTCTTGGCCAAATGCAATTTTTCATTATGTGAAAAATAGTAGAAAAGTTAATATCCATATACTAAACTTTGCATTAAAGCATTATGTATATAATAATAGAACAAAATAAAAATAAATATTTGTAATGTTAAATTTCTGTTATTTTGCCTTGAAAATATTTTTTTATTATTTTTATTTAAGTCTATGAATTGAAAAATAATTCGAATTTATGCTACCATATCATAATTAAAAATAGTAACAAACAGAATTAGTAATACAAACAAAAAGAATCTCAAGGAAGTAATTTTTTTCATTTTGTTATCTAATTTTAATTTTTAATAATAAACAGTGCCTGGTGAGGTTGTCTAACTCTTGGCAACATAACGTCGCGCGTCGCATCACACAAAAAACTTCTGCTTATTTCTGATGCATATTCAATTTAAGCAATGTTAAACGACATAGAACGTGGTACCATCTACGAGACTCACTTTTGATGCGACTCAAATGCACTGAGAAAAATGAGTTAGCTACTATATGGATAGCTCATTTTTAGCTGTGGTAGCTAATATTTAGCTGTTTCAGCTAACAAAGTTTGCTGTACAAGCTAATTAATAGTTGTGTTAGCTAAAAAATTAGCTATCCATATAATAGCAATTAAAATTAGCTAAGGTAGCTGAGTCTTAGCTTTGGATGCTAATTTTTTTTCACAGTGTGAGTCACGTACTGTACTCATTGTGAGATCAGGTTTTTACTGTTCTTAACCTTCTCGAGATCGTTTTTTTTTAAATTTATAATATAATTATTCCAATATAAAAAAAATACAGTATAATACGTCTAATATATATATATATATATATATATATATATATATATATATGTGTAATCTTAACTCTTAATTTAAATCATATTTTATTTATTTATGTATTAATTGTTAATAAGAGTTTTATTTTCTAAATTTGAATCAACTCATTAAATACGGCACTGAAAAAAAGGTATTCTTATACTTTAAGATTTATTCTTGTCGCCGATTTAAGGAGGTTAGTTAAAAATCATTAATCGTCGGTACAAGTTTGAAATTTTCAGCAAAAATAATTAAAATATTAATGCACATTATTATTAAATTTTAGATAATTTTACAGTATAGTTTCTGAGATCTTGTTTTCCAATATTCACTATTTTTCTCAATATTTTGCATTTTTCTAATGGCCGACGCAAAAAAAATTAATAACTTGAAATATATCATTTAATAACTTTTGATGTTCAATTAAGTTTTAATTCAAAATTAAAACAAAAATACTTCAATATTCAAGGATCATATTACTCTTGAAAGACCTAAAGTTTTACCGTTTAGTTGTTGACTATTATTTATACTAAAATTAAAATATTGAAAAAAAATTTTTTTTATGTTGAAAACACAAAATACGAGATTAAAAAAATTGGATACCGCGAACATTCGAATAAAACGATAAATTTAAAACGAATTTTTGGGCGTAAAAAGGGAAGTGACACAAAAAACGTCTAATAAAATATAAATTTATTTAGCGAAAGTTTCAATAACTGTTACTGAACAAAATATTTTTCAAATAATAGTCATAGACTTAAAATCGAAAATTCTGTAGCTGTCATTGAAATCATGGTTAGTTTGACAGATTTTTAAATGCTCAGCACTACTTTTTTAGAAAAATTATTATTTTTCTTTAAAATTTTATTACTTTTATTTTTTAATGTCAGAACACAATGAATATTGTTTAAATATATAAAATTTAGTTTTACATAAAACTTTTTATTTCATATTCGGCATTTTAGAAAAAAAACCTTTTTATCTTGACTATAGCTCATTCAAACTATCCTCCTTAAGAATAAAATATTCTAAAAAAAAGAAGAATGATCATAAATTAGGACGCATATTCTTAAATTAAGAATATTTTCTTATGCCCTTGACAATATGCTTCTTATTTTTATAATATTTTATCCTCAATACTAGAATATTTTATCCTTAATATTAGAATATTATATTCTTAAATAATCGCCAAGAATAATTCTTAAAGTAAGAGTACAGTTTTTTCATAAATTTTTAGTAAAATTTCGCTATTTAAATTAATAATAATTGATTTTTCACTAATTAAGATTAAGATAACAGTGAATAAGAATTTCTCTCAAAAACGTCGAGAATACACCTTCAAATTAAATTTTCTTGAAGTGTACATTTTGTTGAAAAATAGTAGATTATTATTTATACAAATGTCTCAGGTACCTAAATTTCAAAATTGTGATTGGTAAATTTTCATCTAGAGGGACAAATTCATTTTTAAGTATCCTTTAAGTAGAAGACCTATCCATGAGAATTTTGACCAGTTGTTGTTAGAACCTTACTTGGGACAGATACCCCAATAAAAGTGTTTAGTGAATTTCTAAATACTTTCTTACGAGTCTTTTCGAGTGCATTTTTAATAAAGTGAATTTTTTTTAGTGAAGTTTAAAGAAAGAAGTAAAAAATCGTGGAAATTATCATCATGGAGTGCACAAGTACGGTAAATAAAATTATTCTATACAATTGCATTGTTTTACTTTTAAGTTAATCCTTTGACCTTTAACTACTGCAAACACTAAATTCAATATTTGTTTCTTTTTGATGTATAACATTTGATTTTTAAAACATTTTGTTAGAGATAATTTTTGTATTTAACGCAGTTTTCTGTGATGACAAATAAAAACTCATTTAAAAACTAATATACGCCCTCCAAAAAATCGATAAAATTAAAGGTGTTAAAAATTAAACTAAATAATAAATTTTTTTTTCAATATATAAAAATATAAAATGTTATATTCTGAGTAACAATTATGTCTATTTTTCAAAAATAAATTTTGAAATATTTTGTTTCGTTCTGGACAATATGGATGCATCAATAGAGAATCATAAAAGTAAAAGGTGAGGAACAACAGCTCATAAAGTTTTCCCATGGACACATCTGGCATCCAAATGTTTTAAACCTTTTTGAGAAAGAATTTGCAAGTTTTTCTTTCTGTTAGTTTTACAGTATATTCTATTCATTCTATTTTAAATTGTGCACCACGTTCTAACTCTAAATTAGTGATAGTCAACTAAATGAATTGTCGAGAAATCGGTTGCTATTAAATAGTAAAAAATTTCTTTTTCCCGTAGTAGATAATTAATAAACAATAGTAGAAAACTACTAATTTTTCTGAATTTCTTGGAGTGAGTTCTCACTTCACGAAAAGTAAAAATTGAGGGACCTTAATCAGAATAAAATTTTACTTTTATAGAGTGGAAATTCACTCCAAGAAAAGAAATGAAATCTCCCTCTAATTTTGGAGTGAATTTCTACTCTAAAAAAGTAAAATTTCTACTCTCTTCACTCTGACTAATTGAAGTGACTAAATTTTCACTCTTCTAGAAAATCACTCCAAGAGATTCAGAGAGATTTCAAAGTTAAATATCTACTTATTGAGAAAGTGAACTTTCACAATTTCAATTAGTAGATATTTTACTTTCAAATCTAAAGTAATTAATTTTAAGTCTAAATTCATTATTTTCAACTAATGAATTAGAGAAAAATCAGTCCCTATTAAATTATGAATATTACACTAATGTTTAGTAAAAAAAAAATTTTTACTTATTAATAAAAAACTACTGATTTAGAAGTCAAATATCTACACTGAAAAAACAGTTCAGTTACAATAACCGGAATTCAGGTTAAGTCCTATTTAACATGATTTTCCGGTTATTTAAACCAGAATTCCGGTTAATTTTCTAGTATTCTGGTTAGCTTTACCAGAATTTCTAGTTACAATAACCGGCAAATTGTTGAATAGGACTTAACAGGAACTCTGGTTATTTTAACCGGACTGTTTTTTCAGTGTACTAATTGAAATAATGAATTTCACTGTTTCAATTAGTAGAAAGTTTACTATCAGATTAGTAGTTTTTTCTAATAATTAGTAGTTTTTTTTACTAAACATTAGTGAAATATTCACTATTCACTAGACTAATAACTTTTGTTTAAAATATTTTTCTCTATTTTGCGTTTTTTAAGAAAGCATGATTTTTAATTCTTCTATTTTTTTATTTAAACAAATATTAAAATATTTTTTTAAAAACTTTGCAAAAGTAATTGTTCTGAAAATACTTAATCGCAATATTCCGTAACTTTATATTTAATTTATCTCTCCCCTTGCCAAAACTATTTTTTTGTTATATTTCTTAAATATTTGACGTTTTTAAGTTTTTTCTTTAACATTTGCCCTGTGCTAAAAATATATTTTATTTTAAACCTGTAAATGTTGAGAGATTATATTCTGTGTTTAGACTGAAAAGTTTTCACGATAAAGATTCAATTGTATTTATGCCCAAATTGACGCTCGGACTTGCTTATTTTCGTATTATTTTGACACTTTGGCCATAAATATAATATGCCCGATTGCTTTCTTCTAGGAATACTAAGTCATTAGTATGTAAATCCTATTGTTCTCCAGGGTTCGGCTCGTCTGCCTACTTGCCCATTTTAAGATTATTCCGTGAAATTGATTGAACAATATAATACAAATACTTACAATTAGTAAGCAAAAGAGTTCTTTTAAGTGTCGAAATGACCCTTTTGAGATCAAAGATAAATATTACCTGCAGTTATATTAAAATGTCTTATTGTTAGAAATGTACCATATTTACCTAGTTTGTTTAAAGTACTGTGTATGCTGATTAAAAAAAATTCTGACACCATATTAATTTTGATTTTTTCAATAAGCTGAAAAATACTAAATAAAATTTTTTATATTTATTTGAAGAGACGCATGAATATGTTCTAATTCCGATTAGTTCGAAATTTCATTTAGCCGAATCCCATTATTCAGAAATTTCATGCAGCCGAATTCACATTTCATCGAAATAACGTTTGACAGAATTCAAATATAACCGACCTTTCATATATTAGAATTCATATTTAAGAGAATTCATATTTCATCGAAATTTCATTTAGCAGAATTCACAGTTGATCGAAATTTTATTTTATAGAACGTCTGTTTAAAAGAACTTTCAAATGAGTCAATGAATCATTAACAGAAATTCTACATGTTCGAATCTTTATCCAGCCGAAATAGTATTTGATAGAACTCATTTTTCATCGAATATTTATATAATAGAATGTACAGATGAGTGAAGTTTCATTTAATAGGATTCATATTTAATCGAAATATCATTTAACAGAATTCACAGTTGATCGAAATTCTATTTTATAGAACGTCTGTTTAAAGAACTTTCAAATGAGTCAATGTATCTTTAACAGAAATTCTACATGTTCGAATCTTTATCCAGCCGAAATAGTATTGGATAGAACTCATTTTTCATCGAATATTTATATAATAGAATGTACAGATGAGTGAAGTTTCATTTAATAGAATTCATATTTAATCGAAATATCATTTAACAGAATTCACAGTTGATCGAAATTCTATTTTATAGAATCCACACTTAAACCAAGTTTCATTTGGCCGAATCAGAAAATATCCCAATAAACATTCGTCAGAAAGGTTTTAGCGCGAATTTGAAAATTAGCCGATCAGAAATTATCAACAAAATTGTGATTGGTTAATTTTCAAATTCGCGGCAAAATCTTTCTGACGAATGTTTATTCGGACATTTGCTGATTCGGCCAAATGAAACTTTGTTTAAGTGTGGATTCTATAAAATAGAATTTCGATCAACTGTGAATTCTGCTAAATGAAATTTCGATAAAATATGAATTCTATTAAATAAAACTTCACTCATCTCTACATTCTATTATATAAATATTCGATGAAACATGAGTTCTAGCAAATACTATTTCGGCTTGATAAAGATTCGAACATGTAGAATTTCTGTTAAAGATACATTGACTCATTTGAAAGTTCTTTTAAACAGACGTTCTATAAAATAGAATTTAGATCAACTGTGAATTCTGCTAAATGAAATTTTGATGAAATATGAATTCTCTCAAATGAAACTTCGGGTATATTTGAATTCTAATATATGAAAGGTCGGTTATATTTGAATTATGTCAAACGTTATTTCGATGAAATGTGAATTCGGCTACATGAAATTTCTGAATAATGGAATTCGGCCAAATGAAATTTCGAACTAATCGGAATTAGAACATATTCATGCGTCTCTATTTGAAAAATTAAAATTTTTTTCAATCTTTTTTTGTACAAAACAATTAAACAAAATTTTTAATCTTATTCAGTGATACATACCTATATTTATTCAAGAATAGTCTGTTAACCCTTTGCGGCACACATTTTTTGAAAACAAAGAAAATAATTTTCTCGGCACAAATAGTGACTCTTTGATCCAAGGAACTAAAAAACATCAAAATTAGAGAATGCGAAAATTTCGACCTTTATGAATTTTTATCTCGTAAATTAAAAATGATATTTTTCTTCAAAACCAGAGTTTGGAATCGTAAATTTACTGTGAAATATAAAAAATAATTTACTATTTCAATTGGATAAGGCGTACTGAAGATATTCACAAAAATCTTAAAAATGAAGGTGGTAATCTGGGTTACCACTATGCCGCAAAGGGTTAAGAAAAAAATATATTTATTTAAATTCGATCTCTAAATGTGTTAAAATTTAAAGCAGTTAAATACTTTTTGCCTTCTAGAATAGTAACCATCTAGCTGAAGTTCTTAGTGAATCACAAAGAATAGTAGACGAATTACCACTTCCTCAAAATATACAACGATTAGGTAATAACAAACCATGTTTGTAAAAATGTAGGATAATTATATTTTTATAATTATTATGACAATTATATAAAATTACATTTAATATATAATTTGCAGACGTTCATTCATTGGAAAATACTGAAAATACGACTCCAAATATAGAAAATCGTAATGCCTTGTCGCCTGTTCAACCAGACTTAAATCATAATTTCTCTTTTATAAACAAACCATCTCTGTTATTCTCTAATAATAGATTTAAACGACTTCAAGAAAAAGTCGCGACTGAGGATGATATTAAGGTATAAACAATAAATTTTACTCTAGTACAAAGATAACTTAAAGTTTAATACTGTGTAATTTAAATTTTGTTTTAGTTGATTGACTACTTGATAATTAATGCAACAACTGTTCTTAGTCATTTTGAAAAAAATGGCGAACTGGCATCTAATATTCAGTCGAAATTAGTAAGAGCAATATTGGAAAGAGAGAAAAATAATATTCTGAGAGAAAATAATTTTCAAGTTTTAGATGACTTTTGGTAAGAGCATTTGTTCAGTACAATCAAGAACTAATCATTTTCTTATAATTTAATAATTTTGTTTAAAAACTAATATTTATTTCTTACAGCATCAGCAGAATTCAATTTGTATATTGGTCACAGCAAATTTGCAGACTATTTGGAGATTCTCCTGATGTGTATTATGTACCTTACGCTAAAATCAACAATATAAAATTAAATGCAACAGGGAAATTGTGGGATAGTTTTAATCACCTTAAGCAGGTGATGCGAAAAGAAGGCCTCTTAAGGAATAAAAGATTATTAGAAGAATTGGTTCCAGTACCATCGCCAAATATTATTGAAGGTACTTTTTCTACATTAAAATTTTCTTGTTTAAAACAATTAAGAAAAGCTGTCTAAGTTTCTAATTTCAATATTTTTTACAGAAGAATTACAAGATAAATTGTTTTGGTTGGAGACATATATTGAACCCTGGCAAACAGTAATTGCTAATTGGTTTGAGACGTGGGAGTGCAGAAGAAAAACTTTGATTGATGACAAAGTTAAGGCACACGATTACTTCAAAAAATTTAGATGTCTAAGTCTGAATAATGGTCCGCAATTGGTAAGAACTTTATGATTAAAAATTGAAGTGATATTTAATAATTATATTAACACAAAATGATAATTAGGTAATATTAATAAATTTATAACTATTTCTTTTAAAAAAGGTAAAACAAACAAAAGTAAATGGCTATTGATATGAGTTTGCAATATATTGGTTACATAGATTATAAAATCCTACTTTTTCAGATAAATATTGATTTTGAACATCTCTATCCTGGAAAAGGACAAATTTTGTCGAATAAGTGGAGTAAATTTAAATGCCAGCTTATACCCTTATTAAAAGCTAATCTAAAATCTGATGCTGATAAAGAGCTTTTTTATAATATTCAGGAGTTACCAGAAGGTATAAAAATAAAATATTTGTTTACACATAAATTACAGATATCTTTCGAATATTTTTTGTAATTTATATATGCTCCACAGTTAATCAAGATGCAGTGGTAATATTCTTACTGCCACGATTAATAAAACCGTCATTTATGCAATACGGTGAATTAAAGAAGAATAATAAAAGGAAAAGGTCTGCCGATGATAATATTCAAAAAGAAAAGCCAATGAAATCAACTGTAAATGAAATACAAGAATCCTTTGTAATACACGCTCAGGTAAAATATTATATTCTTAAAATGAATACTAACGATTAAGGAAATAATTTTGATTTATTTTTAATCTTTTTGTTTTTATTTTTGTAGAATGCAGCAGACGTAAAAGTTCAATTAGATAAGCAAAAACAAGTTTCGTCGGAGAAAAAACTTCCTCTGCAGCCATTGTTAGTTTTTGTTGGACCGATTCGTAAGTTGGAAGTAGTTTATGCAGTCATCGACGACGTAAAATACGAATTTCAAAAACCCGTTGAAGCTTTAGATATTGTCTTCAAGCTGTTTTACACCATAGACGTGGAATACCCTCGAGCAGCCTACCCTGTGTGGCTCATTTTTCAAAAAGTCATTTATGACATTTGCAACCCTTTTGATAGGTTTGGAACGGCATTAAATGTTTTAATTAACAAAATTTCAAGGGGTATTTCACAATAGTGTCAAAGCATTATCTACGATTTTATAAATATTAAAATTCAATAATATGAATACTTGTTTCGTTTGTAGAGAAAATTTCAATAGTAATAAACTACTATTAGAACACATTAGATTTTTACATGAAAATTTGACTGAGTATCGGTGTCAAGACCTTGGTTGCGATCGCAATTATTCAACATATAATTCATTTTTTAAACATAGGCACAATAAACATGAAGCTAAATAATAATAAATAATTTCATCAATGCGATATGAAAGTAAGAATAGAGAAGGCAAAGTTATCTCTCACGCAGCAATAAGTCGTGTCAATGTTACCCACACCATAGCAATTAGGCATCAGCTGAAACTAAATCGGCGGTTTGTTTGTAGGGCATCAACATATTTGCCGTACATATGTGGCCCTTTGAAACACACGTTTAAAAATTCTCTTGCAGGTTATAAATATTTTTCATCTTATTTACCTGTTGATATAAATGATCCTATAAAATTATTTAACTGGGTTAAATATAATGAAACATATGTTAAACCCGGCGTTATAATAATGATTCCATCAGAAGATTCTCAAAAATTTTATATTGTTCGATATTGTATTTCACAAAACGATAATGGAGTAGTTTTTGTCACAGAAATTTTGGAAAATGTATTTTATGATGAACACTTTCAAGCTTTTGAAGTTGTGCATGAAGAATCAAACGAGATTCCAAAACAATGGAAATGCTTGACTTTCAATGACCTAAAAGAAGGTATTATAACATATATGGCACGAGCATGTAATGGTATACAATACATAGCGAAAAAATGGCCATAGTTTTGTGCGTAAACAATAAAGTTTGTTGTTTATATCTAAAGGATGAATTAACTAAATGTAAAATTTTTATAATCTTTAGCGACATTTGTATTGTATCAAATTGTAAATATTGTATTTTAGATTCTAATTTTATGTTTAATTTTAGGACACTGCACTGTACAAATTTGCAAAATAAACCAAAAGCGTGAAAAAATATAAATTGATTACATCATTTCCTATCGCACTGATTCTCAATTCTATCAAATATATTATATATTTTAAATTTAGATAATATTATATTTACTATGTTTAAATTTGATAATTTTTATTATTATTTGGGTAAAAATATTAAGTTGATAGTACAATTTCTTTTAAAATTTAGTTATATTAACCAATAAAGCATATAACTTTTTGTTATAAGTTTATAGGTTAAATTGATTTGCTTTTTGTAAAATTCTTAAGAAATAGCAAGCATAAGTCACTTTTTAAGGTTGTACATTTTACAGTAAATGAACAACAAAATTTAATATTCGAAAATCAGAAAGGTACTTTGCTGAATATCATAAAGTATCTTTAGAAACAAGAAATAAGGCAATGAAGGATGTGATTTTTTTTAGTTTACCTTAGTTAAAAGTGCTATGCTGTTCTTCATATTGTACATAAACCTAGTATAAAGCAGGTAACAAGTCTTACTCTTTTTCGAGTTCACCACTACGAAAAGTGCTATGCTGAATTACACAACGTGTATGAACAGGGCGTAGAGTAGGTAATAAGAATGGGCCTTTTCCGAATTTGCTAATGCTAAAAATGCTATGCTAAACTATATAAAGTATATAATCTAGGTATAAATCAGGTAATAATGCTGGGCCTTTTTCAGGTATACAATAGAGAAAAGTGCTATGCTGAACTGTATAAAGTTCTATGGAACACTGAAATTATTTCTTTACGCATATTAATAAATACTCGAAATGTCATATATTTAATTTAAGAAATCTTTTTAAAAACTTCTAACGCAGAAGACTAAAATGTAATAAATTTCAAATTATATTTTACTAGAAAACGTCAATTGTCAACAGGTTACATGAATACACAGTCGTTTTTACCAGAATTTTTAGCACAAACCCTCAGAGTTTTCTCTCAGTGCACAGTTCAGATTATTGAATCCAAATGAATCTCTTTATAATGAAAATAAAATTCAAATAAAATGAATATTTTCGAATACCCACTTTATATAGTATATACAGTTCTTTAAATTTGTAGGGGAGAGTCGCCAGTTGTGAGACGGCTCCAGTTGTGAGACAGTCCATTTTTTTTAACACGACATATAAAAAGGCTGATTGGTATACATAAAAACATTTATTTTTATACGAGCCAACTTTTGCGTGTACACCGAAGCGGATATATGTATTGTTTGTGTTAGATGCCAACACTGTGTGTGAAATTCGACTAAAAAACTTTTTTTCAATATGTGCAAAGTACTTTTTTTTTAAGTTAATTATTTGGAAAAGCTAAATGTTATGCATTTTTATTTAGTATTTTCCTTATATTTTGTAATGCAATATTGCATTGTTTCAATCTACAGTTGGAAATTTTTTCTTTTTCCTCTTTCAAAATAGCGCCAATTTCCGGTTGTGAGACACAGCAAGTCACCAGTTGTGAGACGGTGGCGCCGCCCATCTGGAATAGCCTATACTTTTCGTTATGCAGCATAAAGCGCTCTGTTCAGTTTAGTTCGTTACGTACATTTGATAACACAACAATTATTTAAAGTGTGGGAACATGCGCACAATTTATTTTATTTGCCTACATTGCGACAGCGATTTCGATGAAGAAAACTGATAGTCATATTTTAAAGAACAAATATTTTTATTAAGTATATAATAATATGTATTATCAATATATTTAGTTATTTATATTAAACATAATGTTTCATGCCAAATTTGTTAAATTTTAGCATTTTTTTATAAGTGTCTCACAACTGGACACCTTTTTTTTTTTTACTAAAAAGATGTGCTCGGAAAATTGATCATAAAATTTTTCGAGTTCATCTGAACACTACACTTTCTATGAATAAAAGTTGCGTATTTAAGTTACTTTTTGAACGGTGTATTTTATTTACGATTTCGTTTACCTATTTCCAATTTATAAGTCAAAAATAAAACCCGTCTCACAACTAGCGACTCTCCCCTATAACATTATTTCTTCATGTTTGATTTTAATAAAATTAATCTAAAAAAATTGAGAAAGCTGAGTTACATATTTAAGAAATTGTTTTTTACCTTATATTTGATTTAGAGAAAACAAATATTTGAATATTGTTTAGTATAACATTTACTATTCTGATTATTTATATAGGTTACATGAATCTGAACTGTAGGTATTCCAGAATATACCTTTTTTCATTATAAAAGGGATTTATTTGGATTAAGTAAATCTGAATTATATGTTTTTTGAAAAACACTCATTTTATTATTTTATTTATAGGAGAAATCATTTCGAATAAATAAATCTGAACTGTGGGTATTAGAAAACATACACTTTTTTTTCATTATAAAAGGGTTCATTTGGATTAAATAAATTTTAACTGCCGGTATTAAAAAATATTAATTTTTGTTTAATTATAAAGGGATTCATTTGGATTTAATAAATCTGTATTGCGGGTATTCTAAAATATTCGTTTTACTTTTTTCTATTTTTATTAGAAAGGGATTTACTTGGATTCAATTAATCTTAACTGTGGATATTACAAAATAATAATTTTTTTTTTAATTATAAAGGGATTCATTTGGATTTAATAAATCTGTACTGCGGGTATTCTAAAATATTCGTTTTACTTTTCTTTTATTTTCATTATAAAGGGATTTACTTGGATTCAATTAATCTTAACTGTGGATTTTACAAAATAATAACTTTATTTTTCTTATTATAAACGCATTCATTTTGATTGAAAAATATTTAGAAACGTGTATTAATAAGGATTGATTTTCGAGTAAAAGTAGATGCTATCACCGGATACACATGTATTGGACAAAAAAGGTATTCAAAAGTATTAACAAATTTTAATACTTTTCAATTCCTCTCTTATTACTGGGACTTTTATAAAATAATTGTAAGTTTTTAGAAATTCAAAAAGCCCGCTCATTAAAAAAGTGTCAAGTTTTGAAACTGCTTTTTCGACTTGAGTAAATTTCGGAAAAATCCATTCCTTGCATAGGCCCCCACCAGCGTCTGCCTATGGCCCCATGTTTGGTAAATCCGGGCCTGCTTCACCATGACGATTCAGTGATTCCCTACACAAATTTGGCGCTTCAAATGTAAAAAAAACAAAAAATCAATTATAAAATTTATTTCTGTTGTAGTAAATCTCTTGAGGGAAGTCAATTGTTGTTTGTACTAAAGTATAACTACATTCTAAATTGATTTTTATGAAATATTTCAATTTTTTAAAAAGGCTTCACCATGACGCACAAAACTGGGGACAAACGGGATTATCTGGTCCTTCATTATTAATTTTAATTTAATTATTTATTTACGTGTACTGAAAAGAGAGACAGAAAGTAGAAAACACTATGGTAGTATGTAGTGTACCTTCGCAGAAAATTGGCATTTCTGATCGTAAAAATATGTTTTTGAGAGAAAAATTTTTCAAACATAAACTTACGTTGATTATAGAAAGACTATAAAGTAGTTTTTATTTAAAAATATAAAGTTTTTTCAATTTATATGGGGGCCAATAATACCCTCTTCGAATTGCACGAAAATACAATGATTGACCGTAGTGGCTTAAGAGGCCAATGACTATATTTCTTAAAAATATTGTAAAATATTATTAAAAACTTTTACAACATTTAAATACATGTTTTTAAATAAATCCTTCTATGTAAAAGTGTTAAATAATCTTAAAAAACAATTGTTGGCCACGGCCAATCATTGTACAATCTAGGGGCCAATAACTGAAAATTCGAAGTTTTATTATGTCGGTAGTGTCGCCTCTGTCAGATAGGTTAGTACGCCCGTCAGCTGACAGCTGACACGGCTGACACACAGTGATTTCATTTGGTTAATTTATTGAATTAGCATTACTTTAAATAATTATCTTTGACAATTTTGCTAGAGGTTAAGATGCTATTAAACAATTTTCAGTATTATATTGCGACGTTGGTTATTTTCTCTAGCCCAAAATGTAAACAAACTTGTGCCCATAAAGTGCATGCTTGTGTCTATATTAAACGGTCTTTTTTCCAGTGTGGAGTTTTTTTAGTTGATTTTATAGATATAAATATTATTTTACATATATTTACAAGTGTTTGTGAAACAATTTTTGGATAAATCACTCGAGACAATCCGTTTTCTCACAACATGCCAAAAACTAATAGAAAAGGCCAGGCGGCCAATCTTTGTATTTAATAACTTTTAGAGGCCAATGATACAATTATTGGCCTCGGTCAATCACTATGATTTTAAGGCCAATAAATGTATTTTTTGACATTTATATTATTTTCTTTAAATATCGATTATTTAAATTTTTTCTACTCTTTTCTAATTATTTACATTCAAAATAGAATAAATTTACTGTCGATTAGTGTTTTTCAAATTTTTTTTTGACAACTGGTGTAAATTTGACAATGTGTCAAAGATAAAAATTTTCTTAAGGGGCCAATCATTGTACCGATTACCCTATAACATCTAAAAAGAAATAAAAAAAAATAAAATTTTTTTACAACTAATTTTTTTTTTGAATTCCACACACTTAGACAATACAAAAAATGTTACAATTAATTAGTTTTATTATTATTAAAACTTACTAAAAATATTTTTTTTTTTCGAAACTGACCCTGGGGATAGGCTTCACCAAGACGATTTGGCTCTTAAATTTGAATTTAACAAAAAATATTTAGGGGAGAGTGGCTATCAATGTACCAGTTTTTTTAATGAACCATTTCAATTTTCTCATAAACTATTAAATAAAAATTCTCCTTATTTTAAATATAAATGAAGTTTGCGTAAACACACTACGTCTATAAATTTCAGAAATGTAGATTTATTCTTTACAGTGTGTAGTGGTATGAGTTGAATAGAATTTTAATTCTTAACTCATACACAGAAGAAATAGTTAAGTGGGGAAAAATTGCGAAGAAAGAGCGAAGAGGAAATAGAAAAGCCGAGCAGCTTGGTTTCTGATTCGATCGAAGTCGGACCTATAAGTCCCGGGACATCCCGTAATTAATAATAATAATCAGTACTGATCAACAATTGGTAGTGTTGAAGAAACGTGTGGGAGTGCAGTTCTTGTAGTTGGTTTGCTGATTTATCTGGTCGAGGAATCTGAAGGACGAAAGGACTTGAGCAGCAGAACGGAGGACGTTCGGGCTTGCCATATCAGGACAGTTCTGATTCTCTCTTTGTACATAGGTCATAGGGTGACCTGCCCTTGATTTCTAGTATCAGGAACCAGTGCACTTCCTTAATTAGAAACCCTTCATTTTTAATCCCCTCTCGAATTTTATACCTGGACTACGACTTCAGCATCGTTTGGTGACCATCCCCTGTTTTTTCCTGGAGGAAAATAAAGGATTGTGACGGGGTAATTAAAGACTGTTTTTTATATGGACATTTTATAGAATTGATAAGTCACAGTTTACGTTAGGTGGTGTGCGTTTGTATGAGAATTGAATGAATGATTTGGCGTGTATGTGATCCCCAACGCAAGCTTTAAATCATTTGTTGAATTACATGTATAAGAAGTTAGTGCCACCTTGAATAAATTAATATAATTTAATTGTAAATTTTAATTGTTGTGTTTCATTTAATTGTTTGTATATATGGCCCACTCATCAAACGGGAATTCGAGTCAAGATAGGTTTCAAGTGAAAACTGAAAAAAAAACTGTTTTTGATGCATTGAAGAAAAAATTTACCTAAAATACAAACACGTTTTTTAATTGAAATAAGAAAATTTAAAAATAAATGTATTTACGATTTATTTTGTATCGGGCCTTAACTACAATATTCTAATGAGATAAAGATTTTGAAATATTGGATTAAGTTATAAAAAACCATTTTTGTTGCAAATGTCATGTTGATTCAATGTACCGGGGAACAATGAACCACCTAAAATTTCAGTTTATTTTCGATTTTCCGAGTGGTATGCCTGATTAAAAAACTAGGCATGCGTACAGCATATTACAGCGTTTGTTATCAGTACTCTTTTCAACATAGCAAAACTAAAATCCCATTTTAGCTAGTTAACTTAAATTTGAGGTATATTTATGTTATACATTATCAATTAAAAAGTGTTAAGTAATAATTTTTTGTAGTATTTGATGAAAAATAAGATTTTACAAAGTGAAAATTGCAATATTATTATTGTTGAACATTTTTAGTGTTTTTATAGAGGTGGTTCATTGTGTACCCAGGTTGTTGAAAATGAAAATAGCTTGTTAGTTTAGAAAAATCCTAAATTTTATTATTTAATTAAAATAAATCGTGTATAATATGTATGCATTACCTAGAGAAGTGTTGTAGTTTTATATTGATGCAAAGAAGTGCTTGAAATTGGTGAAATTAAATAAGTACTATGACCTTAAAAAAAACCCGGTACATTGATGGCCACTCTCCCCTAATCTTATAAATTAAAGTGGCTACAGGCTTTTGTTTATGATCACTAGAGCTACTTTTTCACGTTGGATTCATTACCATATGTGCAATATGTTTCTTAAAAAGCACAAGGGACATGAAATTGTCGGTTTCGTGGAGAATCACCCATATATGCTCAGCTAAGTTCCTCAATCACCCCTACGTGCTAAGCGAAGTTTATGACAGGGGCTGTAATGCATACATCGATGCAAAGACTCTAGTGCTGCAATTACAACAACAAAAACAACAACAACTGCTCAGGGTCAATCAAGGCGGACCCTACCGGACATTCCTCCCCTCACTTTCTCTGGGGATTATCAAGAGTGGCTCTCATTTAGAGACTTCTTTTCGTCAAGGGTCATTGACAATATGAAAATATCTAATGTCGAGCGAATGCACTATTTAAGGACCAGTCTCACAGGAGGGGCAGCAATGCTCATCTCTTAACATCTCCCGGGTTCAATTACGGTTATCTCATCTCGTAACTCAGAAGGGCTGAACTCCCTCATCAGTAAAACAACGGAAGCTCTTCATGCCCTCAAGATTCTTGGAGCCCCCATCGATGAATGGGACATGATGTTGATGCATCATGGCACTTGACGGGTGGACTCTTACCCGAGAAAAGGTTGGAAATAAATTGGGACCCAGGACGGCCCCCCACTTTTTTCAACTTAAGGATTTTCTCACGGGAAGGGCTAGGGCCATGGAAAGCATCTCCTTCTATTCGCAGATGGCACGATCCCATCCAGCTGAAACTAAGGGCCAACTCAAGAGTCAATCAAGGGCCCCACCCACCAGGGCGTACTAAGGAGCTACTCAGTCCTCAGACTATGCGCACAATTGCTTATCGTGTGGGGACAATCATTATATTGTCTTTTGTGATAAATTCAGGAGCATGGCTCCAAGGGCGCGCAGAGAGTTTGTCATCTCAAAGCGTCTCTGCTTCAACTGTCTTGGGCGGCACTGTGCAAATGCGTGCCAATCTCAGAAGCGGTGCAACAAGTGTGACGGCAAACATCACACTATGATTCATCAGCCGGACGGGGTAAGCTCATCAAAGGATCAATGAGCTTCTCTCAATCAGGGACCCTCTCACCATAAAGGATCATCAGAAGCTCGAGGAGGCACTCAAGCCGCTGCTCATTCATCCAATGCGAATTGACCATTAGGGCTTTCTCATCACAATAGCCCACATTACTCAAGGTCAGTGGCCATATTGGATACTTCTCGGGCTCTACTCATGCTCATTTATTCAGGATCTGAGCTCTCATTTATTTCTTAGAGCATGGTGCACCAACTCAATTTTCAAAGGCTACGCTCTACTATATCAATCACAGGGATTGGTGCAATTCATTCAGGTAATAATCCAGTAGTAGTTTTTCTCACACTTAAATCTATTCACTTCTCACATGCCATCATTATCAATCCTCACGTCCTCCCAAAATTATCTTGTTCATTCCCTTCTACTCCTCTCCCACATCATCATATGTCTCACCTCCAAGGTATCCAATTGGTTGATCCTGAGTACTCTTCTTCAAGTAAGGTTAATCTCATTATTGGAGCTGATCACTACGAACAGAGCATTCAGACAAATCTGATCAAAGAACCACTCTCTTCACCAATACCTTAGCTCACTATGTTTGGCTGGATAATTTTGGGACTAACCAAGGATTCCTCAATCAATACCAGCTTATCTCATCATCTGGTTGTCGATCAGAGTTTAGCGGATTTGCAAGATCTGCTCATAAGGTTTTGGGTACAAGAGGAAATGCCATCTAAGGAAACGGATTTACTCTCTACTTAAGAGCGAGAATGAAAGGAGCATTTTCAACTCACCCACTCCAGGGTCGAGGAAAGTCGATACATAGTTCGACTTCCTCTCATCTCTTCTCCGAGTTAACTTGGCGACTCGTACATCACTGCTAATCAGTGCCTTCAGAAGCTGATCAAAAGGATTTCTACTCACGACTTCTACAAGAAATTTTACTTTGCTTTTCTCACGGAATATAAGGCCATGGGGCACATGGTCCCAGCTCCGTTTAAGGATAGTGGATTTACGACCTATTACCTTCCCCATCACGGAGTACTCAAGGAGCAGAGTACCACCACCAAACTCAAAATTGTGTTCAACGGTTCCAGCTCAACATCATCAGGTACATCTCTCAACGATTTGCTCCACACCGGGGCAAAACTTTAAAAGGACATCGCAGATATATTACTCTGATTAAGACATCATCGGTTTTTCTTCTCAACGGACATCGTTACTTACGTTACTTACGATCTCAAGGTCGTGGCAAAACAACTCTACGGTCTTCTCGATTCAGGCGGATTTCCTCTGGCCAAATGGCACAGCAATCATCCAGAGTTTCTCGACTTATTATTAAGAACAGGTAACTTAAACTCTACTGACTTAATTGAAGGTTCTCAAACGAAGATTATAGGGTTAGACTCAGACGAGTTTAAGTGTACCTTTGAACCATCGCATTCTTCGGATAAGGGTATCAACAAACGACTCATGTTATCCGAGATATCTCAACGCTTTGATCCTTTGGAATTTCTTTCTCCAGTCATCATACGAGCCAAGATGTTACTGCTGGAACTCTGGCTTGAGAAGGTAGGATGGGACGACAACTTATCGGAGAAAATCTCCTCACGCTGGATCAAACTTATGGAAGAGCTAGCTCAAATCTCTCAACTCTCGATATTACTATGACTCAATATCACTGCGTCAACTAAGGCGGAACTGCATGGATTTTTTGACGTATCTCGATTAGCAATGGCGGCTGTGATCTATCTTAAAACCTCAGTTCAAGGACAGGACTCTAAGGTAACTCTTGTTTGTGATAAGTCCAAGGTATCACCGCTCAAGCGACTAACCATCCCAAGGTTAGAACTCTTGACTGCTCATCTCTTAGCCAGACTTATGAACTATGTCGAAAGGGCTCTGAAACTATCTCACAATCCAACTACTCTGTGGACGGACTCTTCAGTGTCTCTTACATGGATCAACAGTCACCCTTCGCGATGGAAAGAAAAAATCAAGGGAAGGACAATCCTGCTGACTGCGCATCAAAGAGCCTGACTACTCACCAAATCTCTCAGCACCAACTACGGTAGCAGGGGCCATTTTGGTTGAAGGAATTAACGGAAAAGTGTCCAACTTCAATCTCACTGACATATTCTTCAGCTCAAGTGGAAGAAAGACCTGGATGTGTTTTCACTGTCTCTACATGTCATCAACCATGGGATCTTATTGAAAGGTACTCCTCTCTCTAAATTATTAAGGATACACTCAATTTGTTTTAGATTTTTGAACTTGCTCAAGGGAAACCCTCAGGCTTCTCTCACCAATCCTCTCAATTCTAAGGATTTAGAGCACTCAAGGAATTTTTGGACTCAAGTTACTCAAAGAGCATATTTCCCGAGTGAACTCAAGGACCTCAAGAGAGTTTTTCAAATCTCACCCATTTTCCAGATTCACGGCATTCATCGATCATCAAGGAATACTCAGAGTCGAAGGCCGCCTCAAATTCTCTGATCTGGATCATGAGAGCAAACATCCTGCTATTCTACCTAAGGATTCAGCTCTGATTCGTCTCATTATTAAAGATGCTCATCAAAGGACTCTTCACGGTGAAACTGAGCTTACACTTTCTTACGTAAAAAAGGGCTTCTGGGTCATTGGAGGTCGACGACCCGTAAGATCTTATATTCTCAAATGTGTGCAGTGTACTCGACAACGTGGAATTCGAGCTCAACAGTTGATGGGCCAGCTGTCCACTATAAGGGTTACTCCATTAAGGTCATTTTTCGACACGGGAGTCGATTACGCTGGACCTATCTCTCTCAAGACTTGAAAAGGGCGAGAGGCAAAGACCAAGAAAGGATGGCTCTGTACTTTTGTCTACTTCTCGATCTCTGCCATTCATTTGGGAGCAGTTACGGACTACTCATCGGAAGGATTTCTCGCATCCTATTGGCCATTTGTCTCACGGAGACGCATTTGCCACACTCTCCACAGTGACTGTGGATCGGATTTTTCCTGAGGGGATAAGGCCCTCCAGCAACAATTCAAGGCCAGAACGCATAAATCAAGGATATTGTCTCAACTGCTGGTTAACGACAGCACTTCATGGAACTTCAACCCCCCCCCCTCTACTCTACACATGGGTGGTAAATGGAAGGCCGCAGTGAAATCAATTAAGTAACATCTCAAAAGGACTGTTGGTAAAACAATGCTGACCTACGAAGAATTTACGACCGTTCTAGCTCACATTGAAGCAGTTCTCAATTCATGGCCGTTAGAACCTCAGTCGGAAGACCCTGACGATTTGTCAGCTCTCACACCAGGGCATTTTCTCATCGGTGAACCTCTTAACTCAATACCGGAACCTTTTCTAATGGATGTGCCAAGCTCAAGGTTGTCCAAGGTGGTCACCATCAGGACGGCTATCTCTACACTCAGGCGGCCAATCACGAAGCTAGCAGTGCTTCCCATCTTCAGGAACGATTCACCATTGGCATCGACCTCATCATAGTCGTCAACTCCGTTGCCGCTGAGGCAGGGGAGCGTGTTCCGACTTGAGTGTTTGATCTCACAGAATTGGGCCTGGCTCGAATTTACGACTCGAGACCAGTTGCCAATTCAAATATCACGGGAAAAATGAAGTAGTGTGTTTAGCGAGCGCGTGGTGGCAACAGCTCTCGGTGGTTAATTTCTCAGCTGCTCGTCACGCATCTCTCGCCATGTAATCAGTGTAAAAAAAGTCTAATATCACCATTTTTGATCTCTTGTATCATGCTTTTAGCGTTTTAGGTATTTCTTACTGTTGTTCTCAAGGTTCTCATTAAGGTCATGCTCAAATTAATGTTACGGCAATTCTCATTTTTGTGAAGGTTTATTTTCTCAACTGTGTGTTCTGTGAACTGCAAGGCAAAAAAGGACTCAAGCATAAAAGAAACTGCGTGCACGCGTGTGTGTGATTTTTTAACGTGTATTTTATTTTACCCAGTGACCACGGATTTTCTCCAATAAAAAGGATTTTCTCACAATTCAAGGGTTCTTATCATTTTTTATTTTCTACTTAATTCAGTGAGCCGAAATTTCAACCTTTTCCTCTCTCCCGGTATTTCCCAAAATAGATAAATATGAATGATTTACAAGATTTTTTAAAAATTCTTGTTAGAGCTGCTAACCTAAAATAAAACAAAAAACGTCTTCCCCGAAATGGTATGTTCTTCAAATCTTTGTTGAAATGGTATGGTATTCAACTCTTTTGCGAAACGGTATGTTTACCAGTGCTCTCGCAGTACTGGTATGGTTTTTACCCCTCGTTTGAAATGGTATGGTTTACCATACCATTTATTGTTCATAGGTTTGACGGCAGCTTTGTAAGGATGGACTTAATGATGGTCAGATTTGTGGAAGAGCAATCCGGTGAATCGATCCATTGACAATTTTTAGGCACTTGAGAACGATATAAAATTAATTTTATTAAAGACGAATCTTATTCTGAGAGACTCCTCAAAGCATTAGTTGAATTTTCTTCTCTTAATGTATAGGTAACTAGGTTTTGAGATAAAAAACACCACAGGTTAAAACATATGCAATAAATACTTAAAATTCAAAAATACAAAAAAAATTTTAAATAAATAAAATACAAAAACAAATGGGACCAGATTATGGTCCGATAGGTACGTATATTATATATCATATAGATTGTATATTAGGGTGGCCGTTAAAAATGACATTTGGAATATGTCGGCCATGAGAAATTTAAAATTAATCAATTTTTATGAAACTTGGTATCAAGGGGTTTTTGAGGTCCCTAGTTAAAAATCTGAAGTCAGATTTCAAAAATTCAAAGTGCCGGATCCAATATGGCTGGCATAATGTTTAAAAATTTAATTATTTTTTATGAAACTTAATTATGTAATATCATATCCCAGTAGCCAACCAAATTTGTGCTACAGAGACACATTGTGTCATCTTATTTGTGATCGAAACTTATCTAGCTTATAAATACTATCCTTCCCATTTCTAATTAGCAGCGAGGTCCAGTTTAAATTTTTAATTTCAGATTTGTAACTAAGGTCTCCAAAACCCTTTGATACCAAGTTTCATAAAAAATTATTATTTTGCTTCCTCATAGAGAAAGCTTTGTGATCTTTAAGATTTTCGATTTTCCAAAAATAGTCTGAATCGACATATTTTCATCTAAAAAGCGTAAATTTTCATTCTTAAGCAAATGTCCAGATGTATGTGTGTGTGTATAACGTTTTTTATGTACAAGATATCTCGAGAACGCTTCAACGGATTCTAATAAAATTTATCTGACTTATTAAGCTTATGAAGATTTACATTTGGAAACAGGGATTTTTGAAAACACCCAAAATTTAGAATTAGCACAGACAACACGCAGATTCTCAAGCCTGGGAAAAGACTGGCTAAAGGCGAGCACTTCTCAAGACTAGCTAAACCATGGCAGGATAATTTAGAATTAGTACAGAAAACACGCTGATTCTCAAGCCTGGGAAAAGCCTGGCTAAAGGTGAGCACTTCTCTAAACTGTCTAAACCATGGCAGGAGAATTTAGAATTATTACAGAAAAAACTCAGATTCTCAAGCCTGGGAAAAGCCTGGCTAAAGGCGAGCACTTCTCTAGACTAGCTAAACCATGTCAGGAAAATTTAGAATTAGCACAGACAACACGCAGATTCTCAAGCCTGGGAAAAGACTGGCTAAAGGCGAGCACTTCTCAAGACTAGCTAAACCATGGCAGAAGAATTTAGAATTAGTACAGAAAACACGCTGATTCTCAAGCCTGGGAAAAGCCTGCCTAAGGTGAGCACTTCTCTAAACTGTCTAAACCATGGCAGGAGAATTTAGAATTATTACAGAAAACACTCAGATTCTCAAGCCTGGAAAAAGCATGGCTAAAGGCGAGCACTTCTCTAGACTAGCTAAACCATGTCAGGAAATTTTAGAATTAGCACAGACAACACGCAGATTCTCAAGCCTGGGAAAAGCGTGGCTAAAGGTGAGCACTTCTCTAGTCTGGCTAAACCATGGCAGGAGAATTTAGAATTAGCACAGAAAACACGCAGATTCTCAAGCCTGGAAAAAGCCTGGCTAAAGGCGAGCACTTCTCTAGACTAGCTAAACCATGTCAGGAAAATTTAGAATTAGCACAGACAACGCGCAGATTCTCAAGCCTGGGAAAAGACTGGCTAAAGGCGAGCACTTCTCAAGACTAGCTAAACCATGGCAGGAGAATTTAGAATTAGCACAGACAACACGCAGATTCTCAAGCCTGGGAAAAGACTGGCTAAAGGTGAGCACATCTCTAAACTGTCTAAACCATGGCAGGAGAATTTAGAATTAGTACAGAAAAAACTCAGATTCTCAAGCCTGGGAAAAGCCTGGCTAAAGGCGAGAACTTCTCAAGACTAGCTAAACCATGTCAGGAAAATTTAGAATTAGCACAGACAACACGCAGATTCTCAAGCCTGGGAAAAGACTGGCTAAAGGCGAGCACTTCTCAAGACTAGCTAAACCACGGCAGGAGAATTTAAAATAAGTACAGAAAACACGCTGATTCTCAAGCCTGGGAAAAGCCTGGCTAAAGGCGAGCACTTCTCTAGACTGGCTAAACCATGGCAAAAGAATTTAGAATTAGTACAGAAAACACGCAGATTCTTAAGCCTGGGAAAAGCGTGGCTAAAGGTTAGCACTTCTCTAGTCTGGCTAAACCATGGCAGGAGAATTTAGAATTAGCACAGAAAACACGCAGATTCTCAAGCCTGGGAAAAGCCTAGCTAAAGGCGAGCACTTCTCTAAACTGGTTAAACCATGGCAGGAGAATTTAGAATTAGTACAGAAAAAACGCAGATTCTCAAGCCTGGGAAAGGCCTGGCTAAAGGCGAGCACTTCTCTAGACTAGCTAAACCATGTCAGGAAAATTTAGAATTAGCACAGACAACACGCAGATTCTCAAGCCTGGGAAAAGCCTAGCTAAAGGCGGGCACTTCTCTAAACTGGCTAAACCATAGCAGGAGAATTTAGAATTAGTATAGAAAACACGCAGATTCTCAAGCCTGGGAAAAGCCTGGCTGAAGGTGAGCACTTCTCTACACTGGCTAAACCATGGCAAAAGAATTTAGAATTAGTACAGAAAACACGCAGATTCTCAAGCCTGGGAAAAGCGTGGCAAAAGATGAGCACTTCTCTAGACTGGCTAAATCATGGCAGAAGAATTTAGAATTAATACATAAAACACGCAGATTCTTAAGCCTGGGAAAAGCTTGGCTAAAGGTGAGCACTTCTCTAAACTGGCTTAACCATGGCAGGAGAATTTAGAATTAGTATAGAAAACACGCAGATTCTCAAGCCTGGGAAAAGCCTGGCTAAAGGCGAGCACTTCTCTAGACTGGCTTAACCATGGCAGGAGAATTTAGAATTTGTATAGAAAACACGCAGATTCTCAAGCCTGGGAAAAGCCTGGCTAAAGGTGAGCACTTCTCTAGACTGGCTAAACTATGGCAAAAGAATTTAGAATTAGTACAGAAAACACGCAGATTCTCAAGCCTGGGAAAAGCGTGGCTAAAGATGAGAACTTCTCTAGACTGGCTAAATCATGGCAGAAGAATTTAGAATTAATACAGAAAACACGCAGTTTCTCAAGCCTGGGAAAAGCCTGGCTAAAGGCAAGCACTTCACTAATCTGGCTAAACCATGTCAGGAGAATTGATAATTAATACAGAAAACACACAGATTTTTAAGCCTGGGAAAAGTCTGGCTAAAGGTGAGCACTTCTCTAGACTGGCTAAACCATGGCAGGAGAATTTAGAATTAGCACAGAAAACACGCAGATTCTCAAGCCTGGGAAAAGCCTAGCTAAAGGCGAGCACTTCTCTAAACTGGTTAAACCATGGCAGGAGAATTTAGAATTAGTACAGAAAAAATGCAGATTCCCAAGCCTGGGAAAGGCCTGGCTAAAGGCAAGCACTTCTCTAGACTAGCTAAACCATGTCAGGAAAATTTAGAATTAGCACAGACAACACGCAGTTTCTCAAGCCTGGGAAAAGCCTAGCTAAAGGCGGGCACTTCTCTAAACTGGCTAAACCATAGCAGGAGAATTTAGAATTAGAATAGAAAACACGCAGATTCTCAAGCCTGGGAAAAGCCTGGCTGAAGGTGAGCACTTCTCTACACTGGCTAAACCATGGCAAAAGAATTTAGAATTAGTACAGAAAACACGCAGATTCTCAAGCCTGGGAAAAGCGTGGCAAAAGATGAGCACTTCTCTAGACTGGCTAAATCATGGCAGAAGAATTTAGAATTAATACATAAAACACGCAGATTCTTAAGCCTGGGAAAAGCTTGGCTAAAGGTGAGCACTTCTCTAAACTGGCTTAACCATGGCAAAAGAATTTAGAATTAGTATAGAAAACACGCAGATTCTCAAGCCTGGGAAAAGCCTGGCTAAAGGCGAGCACTTCTCTAGACTGGCTTAAGCATGGCAGGAGAATTTAGAATTTGTATAGAAAACACGCAGATTCTCAAGCCTCGGAAAAGCCTGGCTAAAGGCGAGAACTTCTCTAGACTAGCTAAACCATGTCAGGAAAATTTAGAATTAGCACAGACAACACGCAGATTCTCAAGCCTGGGAAAAGACTGGCTAAAGGCGAGCACTTCTCAAGACTAGCTAGACCATGGCAGGAGAATTTAGAATTAGTACAGAAAACACGCTGATTCTCATGCCTGGGAAAAGCCTGGCTAAAGGTGAGCACTTCTCTAGACTGGCTAAACCATGGCAAAAGAATTTAGAATTAGTACAGAAAACACGCAGATTCTCAAGCCTGGGAAAAGCGTGGCTAAAGATGAGCACTTCTATAGACTGGCTAAATCATGGCAGAAGAATTTAGAATTAATACAGAAAACACGCAGATTCTCAAGCCTGGGAAAAGCCTGGCTAAAGGCGAGCACTTCACTAATCTGGCTAAACCATGTCAGGAGAATTGATAATTAATACAGAAAACACACAGATTTTTAAGCCTGCGAAAAGTCTGGCTAAAGGTGAGCACTTCTCTAGACTGGCTAAACCATGGCAGGAGAATTTAGAATTAGCACAGAAAACACGCAGATTCTCAATCCTGGGAAAAGCCTAGCTAAAGGCGAGCACTTCTCTAAACTGGTTAAACCATGGCAGGAGAATTTAGAATTAATACAGAAAAAAAGCAGATTCTTAAGCCTTGGAAAAGCCTGGCTAAAGGCGAGCACTTCTCTAGACTGGCTAAACCATGGCAAAAGAATTTAGAATTAGTACAGAAAACACGCAGATTCTCAAGCGTGGGAAAAGCCTAGCTAAAGGCGAGCACTTCTCTAAACTGGTTAAACCATGGCAGGAGAATTTAGAATTAGTACAGAAAAAACGCAGATTCTCAAGCCTGGGAAAGGCCAGGCTAAAGGTGAGCACTTCTCTACACTGGCTAAACCATGGCAAAAGAATTTAGAATTAGTACAGAAAACACGCAGATTCTCAAGCCTGGGAAAAGCGTGGCAAAAGATGAGCACTTCTCTAGACTGGCTAAATCATGGCAGAAGAATTTAGAATTAATACATAAAACACGCAGATTCTTAAGCCTGGGAAAAGCTTGGCTAAAGGTGAGCACTTCTCTAAACTGGCTTAACCATGGCAAAAGAATTTAGAATTAGTATAGAAAACACGCAGATTCTCAAGCCTGGGAAAAGCCTGGCTAAAGGCGAGCACTTCTCTAGACTGGCTTAACCATGGCAGGAGAATTTAGAATTTGTATAGAAAACACGCAGATTCTCAAGCCTCGGAAAAGCCTGGCTAAAGGCGAGAACTTCTCTAGACTAGCTAAACCATGTCAGGAAAATTTAGAATTAGCACAGACAACACGCAGATTCTCAAGCCTGGGAAAAGACTGGCTAAAGGCGAGCACTTCTCAAGACTAGCTAGACCATGGCAGGAGAATTTAGAATTAGTACAGAAAACACGCTGATTCTTATGCCTGGGAAAAGCCTGGCTAAAGGTGAGCACTTCTCTAGACTGGCTAAACCATGGCAAAAGAATTTAGAATTAGTACAGAAAACACGCAGATTCTCAAGCCTGGGAAAAGCGTGGCTAAAGATGAGCACTTCTATAGACTGGCTAAATCATGGCAGAAGAATTTAGAATTAATACAGAAAACACGCAGATTCTCAAGCCTGGGAAAAGCCTGGCTAAAGGCGAGCACTTCACTAATCTGGCTAAACCATGTCAGGAGAATTGATAATTAATACAGAAAACACACAGATTTTTAAGCCTGCGAAAAGTCTGGCTAAAGGTGAGCACTTCTCTAGACTGGCTAAACCATGGCAGGAGAATTTAGAATTAGCACAGAAAACACGCAGATTCTCAATCCTGGGAAAAGCCTAGCTAAAGGCGAGCACTTCTCTAAACTGGTTAAACCATGGCAGGAGAATTTAGAATTAATACAGAAAAAAAGCAGATTCTTAAGCCTTGGAAAAGCCTGGCTAAAGGCGAGCACTTCTCTAGACTGGCTAAACCATGGCAAAAGAATTTAGAATTAGTACAGAAAACACGCAGATTCTTAAGCCTGGGAAAAGCGTGGCTAAAGGTTAGCACTTCTCTAGTCTGGCTAAACCATGGCAGGAGAATTTAGAATTAGCACAGAAAACACGCAGATTCTCAAGCGTGGGAAAAGCCTAGCTAAAGGCGAGCACTTCTCTAAACTGGTTAAACCATGGCAGGAGAATTTAGAATTAGTACAGAAAAAACGCAGATTCTCAAGCCTGGGAAAGGCCAGGCTAAAGGCGAGCACTTCTCTAGACTAGCTAAACCATGTCAGGAAAATTTAGAATTAGCACAGACAACACGCAGATTCTCAAGCTTGGGAAAAGCCTGGCTGAAGGTGAGCACTTCTCTAGACTGGCTAAACCATGGCAAAAGAATTTATAATTAGTACAGAAATCACGCAGATTCTCAAGCCTGGGAAAAGCGTGGCTAAAGGCGAGCACTTCTCTAGACTAGCTAAACCATGTCAGGAAAATTTAGAATTAGCACAGACAACACGCAGATTCTCAAGCCTGGGAAAAGCCTAGCTAAAGGCGAGCACTTCTCTAAACTGGTTAAACCATGGCAGGAGAATTTAGAATTAGTACAGAAAAAACGCAGATTCTCAAGCCTGGGAAAAGCCTGGCTGAAGGTGAGCACTTCTCTAGACTGGCTAAACCATGGCAAAAGAATTTATAATTAGTACAGAAAACACGCAGATTCTCAAGCCTGGGAAAAGCGTGGCTAAAGGCGAGCACTTCTCTAGACTAGCTAAACCATGTCAGGAAAATTTAGAATTAGCACAGACAACACGCAGATTCTCAAGCCTGGGAAAAGCCTAGCTAAAGGCGGGCACTTCTCGAAACTGGCTAAACTATAGCAGAAGAATTTAGAATTAGTATAGAAAACACGCAGATTCTCAAGCCTGGGAAAAGCCTGGCTGAAGGTGAGCACTTCTCTAGACTGGCTAAACCATGGCAAAAGAATTTATAATTAGTACAGAAAACACGCAGATTCTCAAGCCTGGGAAAAGTGTAGCTAAAGATGAGCACTTCTCTAGACTGGCTAAATCATGGCAGGAGAATTTAGAATTAGTATAGAAAACACGCAGAATCTCAAGCCTGGGAAAAGCGTGGCTAAAGATGAGCACTTCTCTAGACTGGCTAAATCATGGCAGGAGAATTTAGAATAAGTACAGAAAACACGCTGATTCTCAAGCCTGGGAAAAGCCTGGCTAAAGGTGAACACTTCTCTAGACTGGCTAAACCATGGCAAAAGAATTTAGAATTAGTACAGAAAACACGCAGATTCTCAAGCCTGGGAAAAGCGTGGCTAAAGATGAGCACTTCTCTAGACTGGCTAAATCATGGCAGAAGAATTTAGAATTAGTACAGAAAACACGCAGATTCTCAAGCCTGGGAAAAGCGTGGCTAAAGGTGAGCACTTCTCTAGTCTGGCTAAACCATGGCAGGAGAATTTAGAATTAGCACAGAAAACACGCAGATTCTCAAGCCTGGGAAAAGCCTAGCTAAAGGCGAGCAATTCTCTAAACTGGTTAAACCAGGGCAGGAGAATTTAGAAACAGTACAGAAAAAACGCAGATTCTCAAGCCTGGGAAAAGCCTGGCTAAAGGCGAGCACTTCTCTAGACTGGCTTAACCATGGCAGGAGAATTTAGAATTAGTATAGAAAACACGCAGATTCTCAAGCCTGGGAAAAGCCTGACTAAAGGTGAGCACTTCTCTAGACTGGCTAAAAAATGGCAAAAGAATTTAGAATTAGTACAGAAAACACGCAGATTCTCAAGCCTGGGAAAAGCGTGGCTAAAGGTGAGCACTTCTCTAGTCTGGCTAAACCATGGCAGGAGAATTTAGAATTAGCACAGAAAACACGCAGATTCTCAAGCCTGGGAAAAGCCTAGCTAAAGGCGAGCAATTCTCTAAACTGGTTAAACCAGGGCAGGAGAATTTAGAATTAGTACAGAAAAAACGCAGATTCTCAAGCCTGGGAAAAGCCTGGCTAAAGGCGAGCACTTCTCTAGACTGGCTTAACCATGGCAGGAGAATTTAGAATTAGTATAGAAAACACGCAGATTCTCAAGCCTGGGAAAAGCCTGACTAAAGGTGAGCACTTCTCTAGACTGGCTAAACCATGGCAGGAGAATTTAGAATTTGTATAGAAAACACGCAGATTCTCAAGCCTGGGAAAAGCCTGGCTGAAGGTGAGCACTTCTCTGGACTGGCTAAACCATGGCAAAAGAATTAAGAATTAGTACAGAAAACACGCAGATTCTCAAGCCTGGGAAAAGCGTGGCAAAAGATGAGCACTTCTCTAGACTGGCTAAATCATGGCAGAAGAATTTAGAATTAATACATAAAACACGCAGATTCTTAAGCCTGGGAAAAGCTTGGCTAAAGGTGAGCACTTCTCTAAACTGGCTTAACCATGGCAAAAGAATTTAGAATTAGTATAGAAAACACGCAGATTCTCAAGCCTGGGAAAAGCCTGGCTAAAGGCGAGCACTTCTCTAGACTGGCTTAACCATGGCAGGAGAATTTAGAATTTGTATAGAAAACACGCAGATTCTCAAGCCTGGGAAAAGCCTGGCTAAAGGTGAGCACTTCTCTAGACTGGCTAAACCATGGCAAAAGAATTTAGAATTAGTACAAAAAACACGCAGATTCTCAAGCCTGGGAAAAGCGTGGCTAAAGATGAGCACTTCTCTAGACTGGCTAAATCATGGCAGAAGAATTTAGAATTAATACAGAAAACACGCAGATTCTCAAGCCTGGGAAAAGCCTGGCTAAAGGCGAGCACTTCACTAATCTGGCTAAACCATGTCAGGAGAATTGATAATTAATACAGAAAACACACAGATTTTTAAGCCTGGGAAAAGTCTGGCTAAAGGTGAGCACTTCTCTAGACTGGCTAAAGCATGGCAAAAGAATTTAGAATTAGTACAGAAAACACGCAGATTCTCAAGCCTGGGAAAAGCCTGGCTAAAGGCGAGAACTTCTCTAGACTAGCTAAACCATGTCAGGAAAATTTAGAATTAGCACAGACAACACGCAGATTCTCAAACCTGGGAAAAGACTGGCTTACGGCGAGCACTTCTCTAGACTGGCTAAACCATTGCAAAAGAATTTAGAATTAATACAGAAAACACGCAGATTCTCAAGCCTGGGAAAAGCCTGGCTAAAGGCGAGCACTTCACTAATCTGGCTAAACCATGTCAGGAGAATTGATAATTAATACAGAAAACACGCAGATTCTCAAGCCTGGGAAAAGCGTGGCTAAAGGCGAGAACTTCTCTAGATTAGCTAAACCATGTCAGGAAAATTTAGAATTAGCACAGACAACACGCAGATTCTCAAGCCTGGGAAAAGACTGGCTCAAGGCGAGCACTTCTCAAGACTAGCTAGACCATGGCAGGAGAATTTAGAATTAGTACAGAAAACACGCTGATTCTCAAGCCTGGGAAAAGCCTGGCTAAAGGCGAGAACTTCTCAAGACTAGCTAAACCATGTCAGGAAAATTTAGAATTAGCACAGACAACACGCAGATTCTCAAGCCTGGGAAAAGACTGGCTAAAGGCGAGCACTTCTCAAGACTAGCTAAACCACGGCAGGAGAATTTAGAATAAGTACAGATAACACGCTGATTCTCAAGCCTGGGAAAAGCCTGGCTAAAAGTGAGCACTTCTCTAAACTGTCTAAACCATGGCAAAAGAATTTAGAATTATTACAGAAAAAACTCAGATTCTCAAGCCTGGGAAAAGCCTGGCTAAAGGCGAGCACTTCTCTAGACTGGCTTAACCATGGCAGGAGAATTTAGAATTAGTATAGAAAACACGCAGATTCTCAAGCCTGGGAAAAGCCTGGCTAAAGGTGAGCACTTCTCTAGACTGGCTAAACCATGGAAAAAGAATTTAGAATTAGTACAGAAAACACGCAGATTCTCAAGCCTGGGAAAAGCGTGGCTAAAGATGAGCACTTCTCTAGACTGGCTAAATCATGGCAGAAGAATTTAGAATTAATACAGAAAACACGCAGATTTTAAGCCTGGGAAAAGCCTGGCTAAAGGCGAGCACTTCTCTAAACTGGTTAAACCATGGCAGGAGAATTTAGAATTAGTACAGAAAAAACGCAGATTCTCAAGCCTGGAAAAAGCCTGGCTAAAGGCGAGCACTTCTCTAGACTAGCTAAACCATGTCAGGAAAATTTAGAATTATCACAGACAACACGCAGATTCTCAAGCCTGGGAAAAGACTGGCTAAAGGCGAGCACTTCTCAAGACTAGCTAAATCACGGCAGGAGAATTTTGAATAAGTACAGAAAACACGCAGATTCTTAAGCCTGGGAAAAGCGTGGCTAAAGGTTAGCACTTCTCTAGTCTGGCTAAACCATGGCAGGAGAATTTAGAATTAGCACAGAAAACACGCAGATTCTCAAGCCTGGGAAAAGCGTGGCAAAAGATGAGCACTTCTCTAGACTGGCTAAATCATGGCAGAAGAATTTAGAATTAATACATAAAACACGCAGATTCTTAAGCCTGGGAAAAGCTTGGCTAAAGGTGAGCACTTCTCTAAACTGGCTTAACCATGGCAGGAGAATTTAGAATTAGTACAGAAAACACGCTGATTCTCAAGCCTGGGAAAAGCCTGGCTAAAGGTGAGCACTTCTCTAGACTGGCTAAACCATGGCAAAAGAATTTAGAATTAGTACAGAAAACACGCAGATTCTCAAGCCTGGGAAAAGCGTGGCTAAAGATGAGCACTTCTCTAGACTGGCTAAATTATGGCAGAAGAATTTAGAATTAATACAGAAAACACGCAGATTCTCAAGCCTGGGAAAAGCCTGGCTAAAGGCGAGCACTTCACTAATCTGGCTAAACCATGTCAGGAGAATTGATAATTAATACAGAAAACACACAGATTTTTAAGCCTGCGAAAAGTCTGGCTAAAGGTGAGCACTTCTCTAGACTGGCTAAAGCATGGCAAAAGAATTTAGAATTAGTACAGAAAACACGCAGATTCTCAAGCCTGGGAAAAGCGTGGCTAAAGGTGAGCACTTCTCTAGTCTGGCTAAACCATGGCAGGAGAATTTAGAATTAGCACAGAAAACACGCAGATTCTCAAGCCTGGGAAAAGCCTAGCTAAAGGCGAGCACTTCTCTAAACTGGTTAAACCAAGGGCAGGAGAATTTAGAATTAGTACACAAAAAACGCAGATTCTTAAGCCTTGGAAAAGCCTGGCTAAAGGCGAGCACTTCTCTAGACTGGCTAAACCATGGCAAAAGAATTTAGAATTAGTACAGAAAACACGCAGATTCTTAAGCCTGGGAAAAGCGTGGCTAAAGGTTAGCACTTCTCTAATCTTGCTAAACCATGGCAGGAGAATTTAGAATTAGCACAGAAAACACGCAGATTCTCAAGCCTGGGAAAAGCCTAGCTAAAGGCGAGCACTTCTCTAAACTGGTTAAACCATGGCAGGAGAATTTAGAATTAGTACAGAAAAAACGCAGATTCTCAAGCCTGGGAAAGGCCTGGCTATAGGCGAGCACTTCTCTAGACTAGCTAAACCATGTCAGGAAAATTTAGAATTAGCACAGACAACACGCAGATTCTCAAGCCTGGGAAAAGCCTAGCTAAAGGCGGGCACTTCTCTAAACTGGCTAAACCATAGCAGGAGAATTTAGAATTAGTATAGAAAACACGCAGATTCTCAAGCCTGGGAAAAGCCTGGCTGAAGGTGAGCACTTCTCTAGACTGGCTAAACCATGGCAAAAGAATTTATAATTAGTACAGAAAACACGCAGATTCTCAAGCCTGGGAAAAGCGTGGCTAAAGATGAGCACTTCTCTAGACTGGCTTAACCATGGCAGGAGAATTTAGAATTAGTATAGAAAACACGCAGATTCTCAAGCCTGGGAAAAGCGTGGCTAAAGATGAGCACTTCTCTAGACTGGCTGAATCATGGCATGAGAATTTAGAATAAGTACAGAAAACACGCTGATTCTCAAGCCTGGCAAAAGCCTGGCTAAAGGTGAGCACTTCTCTAGACTGGCTAAACCATGGGAAAAGAATTTAGAATTAGTACAGAAAACACGCAGATTCTCAAGCCTGGGAAAAGCCTGGCTAAAGGCGAGCACTTCACTAATCTGGCTAAATCATGTCAGGAGAATTGATAATTAATACAGAAAACACACAGATTTTTAAGCCTGGGAAAAGTCTGGCTAAAGGTGAGCACTTCTCTAGACTGGCTAGAGCATGGCAAAAGAATTTAGAATTAGTACAGAAAACACGCAGATTCTCAAGCCTGGGAAAAGCGTGGCTAAAGGTGAGCACTTCTCTAGTCTGGCTAAACCATGGCAGGAGAATTTAGAATTAGCACAGAAAACACGCAGATTCTCAAGCCTGGGAAAAGCCTAGCTAAAGGCGAGCACTTCTCTAAACTGGTTAAACCAGGGCAGGAGAATTTAGAATTAGTACAGAAAAAACGCAGATTCTTAAGCCTGGGAAAAGCCTGGCTAAAGGCGAGCACTTCTCTAGACTGGCTAAACCATGGCAAAAGAATTTAGAATTAGTACAGAAAACACGCAGATTCTCAAGCCTGGGAAAAGCGTGGCTAAAGATGAGCACTTCTCTAGACTGGCTAAACCATGGCAAAAGAATTTAGAATTAGTACAGACAACACGCAGATTCTCAAGCCTGGGAAAAGCGTGGCTAAAGATGAGCACTTCTCTAGACTGGCTAAATTATGGCAGAAGAATTTAGAATTAATACAGAAAACACGCAGATTCTCAAGCCTGGGAAAAGCCTGGCTAAAGGCGAGCACTTCACTAATCTGGCTAAACCATGTCAGGAGAATTGATAATTAATACAGAAAACACACAGATTTTTAAGCCTGCAAAAAGTCTGGCTAAAGGTGAGCACTTCTCTAGACTGGCTAAAGCATGGCAAAAGAATTTAGAATTAGTACAGAAAACACGCAGATTCTCAAGCCTGGGAAAAGCGTGGCTAAAGGTGAGCACTTCTCTAGTCTGGCTAAACCATGGCAGGAGAATTTAGAATTAGCACAGACAACACGCAGATTCTCAAGCCTGGGAAAAGCCTAGCTAAAGGCGGGCACTTCTCTAAACTGGCTAAACCATAGCAGGAGAATTTAGAATTAGTATAGAAAACACGCAGATTCTCAAGCCTGGGAAAAGCCTGGCTGAAGGTGAGCACTTCTCTAGACTGGCTAAACCATGGCAAAAGAATTTATAATTAGTACAGAAAACACGCAGATTCTCAAGCCTGGGAAAAGCGTGGCTAAAGATGAGCACTTCTCTAGACTGGCTTAACCATGGCAGGAGAATTTAGAATTAGTATAGAAAACACGCAGATTCTCAAGCCTGGGAAAAGCGTGGCTAAAGATGAGCACTTCTCTAGACTGGCTAAATCATGGCAGGAGAATTTAGAATAAGTACAGAAAACACGCTGATTTTCTAGCCTGGAAAAAGCCTGGCTAAAGGTGAGCACTTCTCTAGACTGGCTAAACCATGGCAAAAGAATTTAGAATTAGTACAGAAAACACGCAGATTCTCAAGCCTGGGAAAAGCCTGGCTAAAGGCAAGCACTTCACTAATCTGGCTAAATCATGTCAGGAGAATTGATAATTAATACAGAAAACACACAGATTTTTAAGCCTGGGAAAAGTCTGGCTAAAGGTGAGCACTTCTCTAGACTGGCTAGAGCATGGCAAAAGAATTTAGAATTAGTACAGAAAACACGCAGATTCTCAAGCCTGGGAAAAGCGTGGCTAAAGGTGAGCACTTCTCTAGTCTGGCTAAACCATGGCAGGAGAATTTAGAATTAGCACAGAAAACACGCAGATTCTCAAGCCTGGGAAAAGCCTAGCTAAAGGCGAGCACTTCTCTAAACTGGTTAAACCATGGCAGGAGAATTTAGAATTAGTACAGAAAAAACGCAGATTCTCAAGCCTGGGAAAGGCCTGGCTAAAGGCGAGCACTTCTCTAGACTAGCTAAACCATGTCAGGAAAATTTAGAATTAGCACAGACAACACGCAGATTCTCCAGCCTGGGAAAAGCCTAGCTAAAGGCGGGCACTTCTCTAGACTGGCTAAACCATGGCAGGAGAATTTAGAATTTGTATAGAAAACACGCAGATTCTCAAGCCTGGGAAAAGCCTGGCTAAAGGTGAGCACTTCTCTAGACTGGCTAAACCATGGCAAAAGAATTTAGAATTAGTACAGAAAACACGCAGATTCTCAAGCCTGGGAAAAGCGTGGCTAAAGATGAGCACTTCTCTAGACTGGCTAAATCATGGCAGGAGAATTTAGAATAAGTACAGAAAACACGCTGATTCTCAAGCCTGGGAAAAGCCTGGCTAAAGGTGAGCACTTCTCTAGACTGGCTAAACCATGGCAAAAGAATTTAGAATTAGAACAGAAAACACGCAGATTCTCAAGCCTGGGAAAAGCGTGGCTAAAGATGAGCACTTCTCTAGACTGGCTAAATCATGGCAGAAGAATTTAGAATTAATACAGAAAACACGCAGATTCTCAAGCCTGGGAAAAGCCTGGCTAAAGGCGAGCACTTCTCTAGACTGGCTTAACCATGGCAGGAGAATTTAGAATTAGTATAGAAAACACGCAGATTCTCAAGCCTGGGAAAAGCCTGGCTAAAGGCGAGCACTTCTCTAGACTGGCTTAACCATGGCAGGAGAATTTAGAATTTGTATAGAAAACACGCAGATTCTCAAGCCTGGGAAAAGCCTGGCTAAAGGTGAGCACTTCTCTAGACTGGCTAAACCATGGCAAAAGAATTTAGAATTAGTACAGAAAACACGCAGATTCTCAAGCCTCGGAAAAGCGTGGCTAAAGATAAGCACTTCTCTAGACTGGCTAAATCATTGCAGAAGAATTTAGAATTAATACAGAAAACACGCAGATTCTCAAGCCTGGGAAAAGCCTGGCTAAAGGCGAGCACTTCACTAATCTGGCTAAACCATGTCAGGAGAATTGATAATTAATACAGAAAACACACAGATTTTTAAGCCTGGGAAAAGTCTGGCTAAAGGTGAGCACTTCTCTAGACTGGCTAAAGCATGGCAAAAGAATTTAGAATTAGTACAGAAAACACGCAGATTCTCAAGCCTGGGAAAAGCCTGGCTAAAGGCGAGAACTTCTCTAGACTAGCTAAACCATGTCAGGAAAATTTAGAATTAGCACAGACAACACGCAGATTCTCAAGCCTGGGAAAAGGCTGGCTAAAGGCGAGCACTTCTCAAGACTAGCTAGACCATGGCAGGAGAATTTAGAATTAGTACAGAAAACACGCTGATTCTCAAGCCTGGGAAAAGCCTGGCTAAAGGTGAGCACTTCTCTAGACTGGCTAAACCATGGCAAAAGAATTTAGAATTAGTACAGAAAACACGCAGATTCTCAAACCTGGGAAAAGCGTGGCTAAAGATGAGAACTTCTCTAGACTGGCTAAATCATGGCAGAAGAATTTAGAATTAATACAGAAAACACGCAGATTCTCAAGCCTGGGAAAAGCGTGGCTAAAGATGAGCACTTCTCTAGACTGGCTAAATCATGGCAGAAGAATTTAGAATTAATACAGAAAACACGCAGATTCTCAAGCCTGGGAAAAGCCTGGCTATAGGCGAGCACTTCACTAATCTGGCTAAACCATGTCAGGAGAATTGATATTTAATACAGAAAACACACAGATTTTTAAGCCTGGGAAAAGTCTGGCTAAAGGTGAGCACTTCTCTAGACTGGCTAAAGCACGGCAAAAGAATTTAGAATTAGTACAGAAAACACGCAGATTCTTAAGCCTGGGAAAAGCGTGGCTAAAGGTGAGCACTTCTCTAGTCTGGCTAAACCATGGCAGGAGAATTTAGAATTAGCACAGAAAACACGCAGATTCTCAAGCCTGGGAAAAGCCTAGCTAAAGGCGAGCACATCTCTAAACTGGTATAACCATGGCAGGAGAATTTAGAATTAGTACAGAAAAAACGCAGATTCTTAAGCCTGGGAAAAGCCTGGCTAAAGGCGAGCACTTCTCTAAACTGGCTTAACCATGGCAGGAAAATTTAGAATTAGTATAGAAAACACGCAGATTCTCAAGCCTGGGAAAAGCCTGGCTAAAGGTGAGCACTTCTCTAGACTGGCTAAACCATGGCAAAAGAATTTAGAATTAGTACAGAAAACACGCAGATTCTTAAGCCTGGGAAAAGCGTGGCTAAAGGCGAGCACTTCTCTAGTCTGGCTAAACCATGGCAGGAGAATTTAGAATTAGCACAGAAAACACGCAGATTCTCAAGCCTGGGAAAAGCCTAGCTAAAGGCGAGCACTTCTCTAAACTGGTTAAACCATGGCAGGAGAATTTAGAATTAGTACAGAAAAAACGCAGATTTTCAAGCCTGGGAAAGGCCTGACTAAAGGCGAGCACTTCTCTAGACTAGCTAAACCATGTCAGGAAAATTTAGAATTAGCACAGACAACACGCAGATTCTCAAGCCTGGGAAAAGCCTGGCTGAAGGTGAGCACTTCTCTACACTGGCTAAACCATGGCAAAAGAATTTAGAATTAGTACAGAAAACACGCAGATTCTCAAGCCTGGGAAAAGCGTGGCAAAAGATGAGCACTTCTCTAGACTGGCTAAATCATGGCAGAAGAATTTAGAATTAATACATAAAACACGCAGATTCTTAAGCCTGGGAAAAGCTTGGCTAAAGGTGAGCACTTCTCTAAACTGGCTTAACCATGGCAGGAGAATTAAGAATTAGTATAGAAAACACGCAGATTCTCAAGCCTGGGAAAAGCCTGGCTAAAGGCGAGCACTTCTCTAGACTGGCTTAACCATGGCAGGAGAATTTAGAATTTGTATAGAAAACACGCAGATTCTCAAGCCTGGGAAAAGCCTGGCTAAAGGTGAGCACTTCTCTAGACTGGCTAAACCATGGCAAAAGAATTTAGAATTAGTACAGAAAACACGCAGATTCTCAAGCCTGGGAAAAGCGTGGCTAAAGATGAGCACTTCTCTAGACTGGCTAAACCATGGCAAAAGAATTTAGAATTAGTACAGACAACACGCAGATTCTCAAGCCTGGGAAAAGCGTGGCTAAAGATGAGCACTTCTCTAGACTGGCTAAATTATGGCAGAAGAATTTAGAATTAATACAGAAAACACGCAGATTCTCAAGCCTGGGAAAAGCCTGGCTAAAGGCAAGCACTTCACTAATCTGGCTAAACCATGTCAGGAGAATTGATAATTAATACAGAAAACACACAGATTTTTAAGCCTGCGAAAAGTCTGGCTAAAGGTGAGCACTTCTCTAGACTGGCTAAAGCATGGCAAAAGAATTTAGAATTAGTACAGAAAACACGCAGATTCTCAAGCCTGGGAAAAGCGTGGCTAAAGGTGAGCACTTCTCTAGTCTGGCTAAACCATGGCAGGAGAATTTAGAATTAGCACAGAAAACACGCAGATTCTCAAGCCTGGGAAAAGCCTAGCTAAAGGCGAGCACTTCTCTAAACTGGTTAAACCATGGCAGGAGAATTTAGAATTAGTACAGAAAAAACGCAGATTCTCAAGCCTGGGAAAGGCCTGGCTATAGGCGAGCACTTCTCTAGACTAGCTAAACCATGTCAGGAAAATTTAGAATTAGCACAGACAACACGCAGATTCTCAAGCCTGGGAAAAGCCTAGCAAAAGGCGGGCACTTCTCTAAACTGGCTAAACCATAGCAGGAGAATTTAGAATTAGTATATAAAACACGCAGATTCTCAAGCCTGGGAAAAGCCTGGCTGAAGGTGAGCACTTCTCTAGACTGGCTAAACCATGGCAAAAGAATTTATAATTAGTACAGAAAACACGCAGATTCTCAAGCCTGGGAAAAGCGTGGCTAAAGATGAGCACTTCTCTAGACTGGCTTAACCATGGCAGGAGAATTTAGAATTAGTATAGAAAACACGCAGATTCTCAAGCCTGGGAAAAGCGTGGCTAAAGATGAGCACTTCTCTAGACTGGCTAAATCATGGCAGGAGAATTTAGAATAAGTACAGAAAACACGCTGATTTTCTAGCCTGGAAAAAGCCTGGCTAAAGTTGAGCACTTCTCTAGACTGGCTAGAGCATGGCAAAAGAATTTAGAATTAGTACAGAAAACACGCAGATTCTCAAGCCTGGGAAAAGCGTGGCTAAAGGTGAGCACTTCTCTAGTCTGGCTAAACCATGGCAGGAGAATTTAGAATTAGCACAGAAAACACGCAGATTCTCAAGCCTGGGAAAAGCCTAGCTAAAGGCGAGCACTTCTCTAAACTGGTTAAACCATGGCAGGAGAATTTAGAATTAGTACAGAAAAAACGCAGATTCTCAAGCCTGGGAAAGGCCTGGCTAAAGGCGAGCACTTCTCTAGACTAGCTAAACCATGTCAGGAAAATTTAGAATTAGCACAGACAACACGCAGATTCTCCAGCCTGGGAAAAGCCTAGCTAAAGGCGGGCACTTCTCTAGACTGGCTAAACCATGGCAAAAGAATTTAGAATTAGTACAGAAAACACGCAGATTCTTAAGCCTGGGAAAAGCGTGGCTAAAGGTTAGCACTTCTCTAGTCTGGCTAAACCATGGCAGGAGAATTTAGAATTAGCACAGAAAACACGCAGATTCTCAAGCCTGGAAAAAGCCTAGCTAAAGGCGAGAACTTCTCTAAACTGGTTAAACCATGGCAGGAGAATTTAGAATTAGTACAGAAAAAACGCAGATTCTCAAGCCTGGGAAAGGCCTGGCTAAAGGCGAGCACTTCTCTAGACTAGCTAAACCATGTCAGGAAAATTTAGAATTAGCACAGACAACACGCAGATTCTCCAGCCTGGGAAAAGCCTAGCTAAAGGCGGGCACTTCTCTAGACTGGCTAAACCATGGCAAAAGAATTTAGAATTAGTACAGAAAACACGCAGATTCTTAAGCCTGGGAAAAGCGTGGCTAAAGGTTAGCACTTCTCTAGTCTGGCTAAACCATGGCAGGAGAATTTAGAATTAGCACAGAAAAAACGCAGATTCTCAAGCCTGGGAAAAGCCTAGCTAAAGGCGGGCACTTCTCTAAACTGGCTAAACCATGGCAAAAGAATTTAGAATTAGTACAGAAAACACGCAGATTCTCAAGCCTGGGAAAAGCGTGGCAAAAGATGAGCACTTCTCTAGACTGGCTAAATCATGGCAGAAGAATTTAGAATTAATACATAAAACACGCAGATTCTTAAGCCTGGGAAAAGCTTGGCTAAAGGTGAGCACTTCTCTAGACTGGCTAAACCATAGCAAAAGAATTTAGAATTAGAACAGAAAACACGCAGATTCTCAAGCCTGGGAAAAGCGCGGCTAAAGATGAGCACTTCTCTAGACTGGCTAAATCATGGCAGAAGAATTTAGAATTAATACAGAAAACACGCAGATTCTCAAGCCTGGGAAAAGCCTGGCTAAAGGCGAGCACTTCTCTAGACTGGCTAAACCATGGCAGGAGAATTTAGAATTTGTATAGAAAACACGCAGATTCTCAAGCCTGGGAAAAGCCTGGCTAAAGGTGAGCACTTCTCTAGACTGGCTAAACCATGGCAAAAGAATTTAGAATTAGTACAGAAAACACGCAGATTCTCAAGCCTGGGAAAAGCGTGGCTAAAGATGAGCACTTCTCTAGACTGGCTAAATCATGGCAGGAGAATTTAGAATAAGTACAGAAAACACGCTGATTCTCAAGCCTGGGAAAAGCCTGGCTAAAGGTGAGCACTTCTCTAGACTGGCTAAACCATGGCAAAAGAATTTAGAATTAGAACAGAAAACACGCAGATTCTCAAGCCTGGGAAAAGCGTGGCTAAAGATGAGCACTTCTCTAGACTGGCTAAATCATGGCAGAAGAATTTAGAATTAATACAGAAAACACGCAGATTCTCAAGCCTGGGAAAAGCCTGGCTAAAGGCGAGCACTTCTCTAGACTGGCTTAACCATGGCAGGAGAATTTAGAATTAGTATAGAAAACACGCAGATTCTCAAGCCTGGGAAAAGCCTGGCTAAAGGCGAGCACTTCTCTAGACTGGCTTAACCATGGCAGGAGAATTTAGAATTTGTATAGAAAACACGCAGATTCTCAAGCCTGGGAAAAGCCTGGCTAAAGGTGAGCACTTCTCTAGACTGGCTAAACCATGGCAAAAGAATTTAGAATTAGTACAGAAAACACGCAGATTCTCAAGCCTCGGAAAAGCGTGGCTAAAGATAAGCACTTCTCTAGACTGGCTAAATCATGGCAGAAGAATTTAGAATTAATACAGAAAACACGCAGATTCTCAAGCCTGGGAAAAGCCTGGCTAAAGGCGAGCACTTCACTAATCTGGCTAAACCATGTCAGGAGAATTGATAATTAATACAGAAAACACACAGATTTTTAAGCCTGGGAAAAGTCTGGCTAAAGGTGAGCACTTCTCTAGACTGGCTAAAGCATGGCAAAAGAATTTAGAATTAGTACAGAAAACACGCAGATTCTCAAGCCTGGGAAAAGCCTGGCTAAAGGCGAGAACTTCTCTAGACTAGCTAAACCATGTCAGGAAAATTTAGAATTAGCACAGACAACACGCAGATTCTCAAGCCTGGGAAAAGGCTGGCGAAAGGCGAGCACTTCTCAAGACTAGCTAGACCATGGCAGGAGAATTTAGAATTAGTACAGAAAACACGCTGATTCTCAAGCCTGGGAAAAGCCTGGCTAAAGGTGAGCACTTCTCTAGACTGGCTAAACCATGGCAAAAGAATTTAGAATTAGTACAGAAAACACGCAGATTCTCAAACCTGGGAAAAGCGTGGCTAAAGATGAGAACTTCTCTAGACTGGCTAAATCATGGCAGAAGAATTTAGAATTAATACAGAAAACACGCAGATTCTCAAGCCTGGGAAAAGCGTGGCTAAAGATGAGCACTTCTCTAGACTGGCTAAATCATGGCAGAAGAATTTAGAATTAATACAGAAAACACGCAGATTCTCAAGCCTGGGAAAAGCCTGGCTATAGGCGAGCACTTCACTAATCTGGCTAAACCATGTCAGGAGAATTGATATTTAATACAGAAAACACACAGATTTTTAAGCCTGGGAAAAGTCTGGCTAAAGGTGAGCACTTCTCTAGACTGGCTAAACCATGGCAAAAGAATTTAGAATTAGTACAGAAAACACGCAGATTCTTAAGCCTGGGAAAAGCGTGGCTAAAGGTGAGCACTTCTCTAGTCTGGCTAAACCATGGCAGGAGAATTTAGAATTAGCACAGAAAACACGCAGATTCTCAAGCCTGGGAAAAGCCTAGCTAAAGGCGAGCACATCTCTAAACTGGTATAACCATGGCAGAAGAATTTAGTATTAGTACAGAAAAAACGCAGATTATTAAGCCTGGGAAAAGCCTGGCTAAAGGCGAGCACTTCTCTAAACTGGCTTAACCATGGCAGGAGAATTTAGAATTAGTATAGAAAACACGCAGATTCTCAAGCCTGGGAAAAGCCTGGCTAAAGGTGAGCACTTCTCTAGACTGGCTAAACCATGGCAAAAGAATTTAGAATTAGTACAGAAAACACGCAGATTCTTAAGCCTGGGAAAAGCGTGGCTAAAGGCGAGCACTTCTCTAGTCTGGCTAAACCATGGCAGGAGAATTTAGAATTAGCACAGAAAACACGCAGATTCTCAAGCCTGGGAAAAGCCTAGCTAAAGGCGAGCACTTCTCTAAACTGGTTAAACCAAGGCAGGAGAATTTAGAATTAGTACAGAAAAAACGCAGATTCTCAAGCCTGGGAAAGGCCTGGCTAAAGGCGAGCACTTCTCTAGACTAGCTAAACCATGTCAGGAAAATTTAGAATTAGCACAGACAACACGCAGATTCTCAAGCCTGGGAAAAGCCTAGCTAAAGGCGGGCACTTCTCTAAACTGGCTAAACCATAGCAGGAGAATTTAGAATTAGTATAGAAAACACGCAGATTCTCAAGCCTGGGAAAAGCCTGGCTGAAGGTGAGCACTTCTCTACACTGGCTAAACCATGGCAAAAGAATTTAGAATTAGTACAGAAAACACGCAGATTCTCAAGCCTCGGAAAAGCGTGGCTAAAGATGAGCACTTCTCTAGACTGGCTAAATCATGGCAGAAGAATTTAGAATTAATACAGAAAACACGCAGATTCTCAAGCCTGGGAAAAGCCTGGCTAAAGGCGAGCACTTCACTAATCTGGCTAAACCATGTCAGGAGAATTGATAATTAATACAGAAAACACACAGATTTTTAAGCCTGGGAAAAGTCTGGCTAAAGGTGAGCACTTCTCTAGACTAGCTAAAGCATGGCAAAAGAATTTAGAATTAGTACAGAAAACACGCAGATTCTCAAGCCTAGGAAAAGCCTGGCTAAAGCGAGAACTTCTCTAGACTAGCTAAACCATGTCAGGAAAATTTAGAATTAGCACAGACAACACGCAGATTCTCAAGCCTGGGAAAAGGCTGGCTAAAGGCGAGCACTTCTCAAGACTAGCTAGACCATGGCAGGAGAATTTAGAATTAGTACAGAAAACACGCTGATTCTCAAGCCTGGGAAAAGCCTGGCTAAAGGTGAGCACTTCTCTAGACTGGCTAAACCATGGCAAAAGAATTTAGAATTAGTACAGAAAACACGCAGATTCTCAAGCCTGGGAAAAGCGTGGCTAAAGATGAGAACTTCTCTAGACTGGCTAAATCATGGCAGAAGAATTTAGAATTAATACAGAAAACACGCAGATTCTCAAGCCTGGGAAAAGCGTGGCTAAAGATGAGCACTTCTCTAGACTGGCTAAATCATGGCAGGAGAATTTAGAATAAGTACAGAAAATACGCTGATTCTCAAGCCTGGGAAAAGCCTGGCTAAATGTGAGCACTTCTCTAGACTGGCTAAACCATGGCAAAAGAATTTAGAATTAGTACAGAAAACACGCAGATTCTCAAGCCTGGGAAAAGCGTGGCTAAAGATGAGCACTTCTCTAGACTGGCTAAATCATGGCAGAAGAATTTAGAATTAATACAGAAAACACGCAGATTCTCAAGCCTGGCAAAGGCCTGGCTAAAGGCGAGCACTTCTCTAGACTGGCTTAACCATGGCAGGAGAATTTAGAATTAGTATAGAAAACACGCAGATTCTCAAGCCTGGGAAAAGCGTGGCTAAAGATGAGCACTTCTCTAGACTGGCTAAATCATGACAGGAGAATTTAGAATAAGTACAGAAAAAACTCAGATTCTCAAGCCTGGGAAAAGGCTGGCTAAAGGCGAGCACTTCTCTAGACTGGCTTAACCATGGCAGGAGAATTTAGAATTAGTATAGAAAACACGCAGATTCTCAAGCCTGGGAAAAGCTTGGCTAAAGGTGAGCACTTCTCTAGACTGGCTAAACCATGGCAAAAGAATTTAGAATTAGTACAGGAAACACGCAAATTCTCAAGCCTGGGAAAAGCGTGGCTAAAGATGAGCACTTCTCTAGACTGGCTAAATCATGGCAGAAGAATTTAGAATTAATACAGAAAACACGCAGATTCTCAAGCCTGGGAAAAGCCTGGCTAAAGGCGAGCACTTCACTAATCTGGCTAAACCATGTCAGGAGAATTGATAATTAATATAGAAAACACACAGATTTTTAAGCCTGGGAAAAGTCTGGCTAAAGGTAAGCACTTCTCTAGACTGGCTAAAGCATGGCAAAAGAATTTAGAATTAGTACAGAAAACACGCAGATACTTAAGCCTGGGAAAAGCGTGGCTAAAGGTGAGCACTTCTCTAGTCTGGCTAAACCATGGCAGGAGAATTTAGAATTAGCACAGAAAACACGCAGATTCTCAAGCCTGGGAAAAGCCTAGCTAAAGGCGAGCACTTCTCTAAACTGGTATAACCATGGCAGGAGAATTTAGAATTAGTACAGAAAAAACGCAGATTCTTAAGCCTGGGAAAAGCCTGGCTAAAGGCGAGCACTTCTCTAAACTGGCTAAACCATGGCAGGAGAATTTAGAATTAGCACAGAAAACACGCAGATTCTCAAGCCTGGGAAAAGGCTGGCTAAAGGCGAGCACTTCTCTAGACTGGCTTAACCATGGCAGGAGAATTTAGAATTAGTACAGAAAACACGCAGATTCTCAAGCCTGGGAAAAGCGTGGCAAAAGATGAGCACTTCTCTAGACTGGCTAAATCATGGCAGAAGAATTTAGAATTAATACATAAAACACGCAGATTTTTAAGCCTGGGAGAAGCTTGGCTAAAGTTGAGCACTTCTCTAAACTGGCTTAACCATGGCAGGAGAATTTAGAATTAGTATAGAAAACACGCAGATTCTCAAGCCTGCGAAAAGCCTGGCTAAAGGCGAGCACTTCACTAATCTGGCTAAACCATGTCAGGAGAATTGATAATTAATACAGAAAACACACAGATTCTTAAGCCTGGGAAAAGTCTGGCTAAAGGTGATCACTTCTCTAGACTGGCTAAAGCATGGCAAAAGAATTTAGAATTAGTACAGAAAACACGCAGATTCTCAAGCCTGGGAAAAGCCTGGCTAAAGGTGAGCACTTCTCTAGTCTGGCTAAATCATGGCAGAAGAATTTAGAATTAATACAGAAAACACGCAGATTCTTAAGCCTGGGAAAAGCGTGGCTGAAGGCGAGCACTTCTGTAAACTGGCTTAACCATGGCAGGAGAATTTAGAATTAGTATAGAAAACACGCAGATTCTCAAGCCTGGGAAAAGCCTGGCTAAAGGCGAGCGCTTCTCTAATCTGGCTAAACCATGTCAGGAGAATTTAGAATTAGTACAGAAAACACGCTGATTCTCAATCCTGGGAAAAGCCTGGCTAAAGGTGAGCACTTCTCTAGACTGGCTAAACCATGGCAAAAGAATTTAGAATTAGTACAGAAAACACGCAGATTCTCAAACCTGGGAAAAGCGTGGCTAAAGATGAGAACTTCTCTAGACTGGCTAAATCATGGCAGAAGAATTTAGAATTAATACAGAAAACACGCAGATTCTCAAGCCTGGGAAAAGCGTGGCTAAAGATGAGCACTTCTCTAGACTGGCTAAATCATGGCAGAAGAATTTAGAATTAATACAGAAAACACGCAGATTCTCAAGCCTGGAAAAGCCTGGCTATAGGCGAGCACTTCACTAATCTGGCTAAACCATGTCAGGAGAATTGATATTTAATACAGAAAACACACAGATTTTTAAGCCTGGGAAAAGTCTGGCTAAAGGTGAGCACTTCTCTAGACTGGCTAAAGCATGGCAAAAGAATTTAGAATTAGAACAGAAAACACGCAGATTCTCAAGCCTGGGAAAAGCCTGGCTAAAGGTGAGCACTTCTCTAGTCTGGCTAAATCATGGCAGAAGAATTTAGAATTAATACAGAAAACACGCAGATTCTTAAGCCTGGGAAAAGCGTGGCTGAAGGCGAGCACTTCTCTAAACTGGCTTAACCATGGCAGGAGAATTTAGAATTAGTATAGAAAACACGCAGATTCTCAAGCCTGGGAAAAGCCTGGCTAAAGGCGAGCGCTTCTCTAATCTGGCTAAACCATGTCAGGAGAATTGATAATTAATACAGAAAACACACAGATTCTTAAGCCTGGGAAAAGCCTGGCTAAAGGTGAGCTTTTCTCTAGACTGGCTAAACCATGGCAAAAGAATTTAGAATTAGTACAGAAAACATGCAGATTCTCAAGCCTGGGAAAAGCGTGGCTAAAGGTGAGCACTTCTCTAGACTGGCTAAATCATGGCAGAAGAATTTAGAATTAATACAGAAAACACGCAGATTCTTAAGCCTGGGAAAAGCCTGGCTAAAGGCGAGCACTTCTTTAGACTAGCTTACAGTATCTATTATTATAGCAATTAATTACTAAAATAAAATGGATGCATTTCAATTTATAAAATTTAAATGTAAGTCTTATTTTCTTTTTACATTTTTTTAAATTGAAAATTGTTTGCTAGTACTGCTTTGTTAACAAAGTGAATTTAAGATTTTTTTTGTATAACTTTTTCATTTCTTTATTAATTCTTATTTTGCTTTAATGTATTGGGTATGTATGTGTTATTTTTATCACTTTTTAATCATTATAAAAAGTGCAAAATTTTCGATTGGTCATTTCTTTTTTGTTAGATTTATTCGACTTCAAATTTATTAACAGGATCTGCAATGTACGTAAGATTGTCAACTTTGTTAAGAAAGCACACTGTATGTAACGCATCCACGCTAACAATTTTGATATCACCTTCAAATGTGTTAAGTTTTTGAATAAAAGGAATTTGTATTCGAGGTATTCCCAAGTTTTTATATGCATTTTCAGTTTGGCACCTGGTTAGTACTGCATAGTGGTGGGCTAAACATTGACAGATTTTTTTGCAATTACAATTCGTAACTCTCAAGAATAATTTTATATTGCCATAGTGATATTTATTAACAAGAATATATTTTGTTGCAGTTGAGTTTGTCCTTTTTGATCTTTTATAAATTTCAGATGAATAAACTACATTTTTTTTAAACAATTTTGTAAAAATTGCAAAATGTTCTCCTCTTATTCTGTCTCGTAAGACAGCTTGTGCAACATCAATAGGTATTTTTAGGTTGCTTAAATTTCCTGCTATAAATGATGAATTGCCTATATAATTTAATTTTATCTGCTTTGTGGGAGAAAGGAGCTTTTTACTAAACGTGTAGGCCTTGCTTTCTTCTACTGTTAGTTCTTTTTGGAGTGTAAATATATTTATATACAAGGAAACACCATAAAAAATTTGTAGTTCAGCGCATTTACTCCCATGAACCAAATTTTTCAGTTTGCCGTTTATATCTTCAAAGCCAAAGCAGCTATAAACAAACAGCGGTCCTAAATCCAAAACAAGTTTTGGAAGATGCAATAAGGAATGCAAGTTGCAAGACATATGTCTACGCCCGTACAAAGTAAGCAGGACTTAAAATTCCCTGCAGAACTGGTATCGAGAATTAAAAAAAGAAATTTCGTAACTCCGATGCTTTCCAGTAGGATAAGTGATCTTTTATAGATCTCGGCAAGCGTTGAACAAATTCGGGTGGACGAAGATTTTTAATCCTTGAATCAATAATATCAACCATTTGTGAAATTGAGAAAGCCTCGTTACTAAATGCACCGTCAAACCAAAGTTTCAAGAGTTTTTTCATCATCCCTTCAAAAATACAGTGCATTGGATCGAGTGCCGTCGTTTGAATCCACTGATGCACTATTGCTGATATAATTGTAGGTCCTTTTACTCCACAAACAGGTCGATTGTTATTAGCTCTCTCGGCTTGTAGTAATGTTTCTGCTTCTTTTCTCAAAATTAGTCGTCGACGATAAGGGTAAACCTGAACATTGTCTATTCTTTCGCCAGAAATTTTACATTTGTGGCATCCAAACTTTCCATTAAATTGTTTCATATTGAGAAACAAAGCCTTAGCAGGAAGGTCGAGAGTGCCGCAGATTATTAAACCCTTAACCTTGATTGGATTTTCATTGCCCGGTAAGTATAAATCTATTCCATTTCGTAACTGCATAATTTCATTATGAATTGGAATAAGAAATAAATTTGGAACAGGCTTTTCTTCTCCAAACCACAGTCCTACTAAAATGAGGTTTTCTTTTTTGAACCTATCTTCGTATGGTAATTCATTTATTACTAAGTAAACCGGCCAGAATGAAAATTTCGAAGATTTGAAAACTGGTACACCATCGGTATACCACGTGAAGGATACATTATTTTCATCAGACAAAATTTCCCCTGGTTGGCATAATTCTTGGTAAACTAACCCGTCATATATATCCTCTATATTTTCATTAACATCTTTAACCCTGGTATGTCGGTGTCTTAACTTATCATGAAATCCCGGTCGGTTATAGAGAGCTTGTAGTTGTGAGATTATTGATCAAGTAATAAAATATCTGTGATCTGTAGAATTTTCACAAACTAAGCAAAGGTCATGTTCATTAGCAAGATTTCGGTGACAAGTCCCACAATAGAAATGTTTATTAAGTGAAGTACGTTGGTCCTCAAAATATTTTTTAAATTTGTATAAGGTCTTTACACAATTATTTTCAGCAGGCCAGTGGAGTTCAATAAGTTGTGAAATGTTTGTCAATAAGACGCCTGAGATATTAAAACGCAACGACAATGTTAATACCGATAATAAACTTTCGGATACTTTTACAGGAGCTCCATAATAAAGCGGTGGATCATCATCCAACTCTACATTTTCATTAACCTCATCATCGTATTCTTGGAAATCTGCATCAGAATCACTATTTTCAATTTCAGAATGTATACTTTCACCTTCACTGGCGTCAAAAAATTCTAAATGACAAAAAAAATTATTACTATTAAAAGAAAACCTTTGAAAGATTTAATTGATACAATTTAATTCTAATAAAACATTTAATAATGAAATAATAAATATTTGCTCTATTTTCAGAATTTCCTGGCCAAAGGCAATATTGAAAGACAGGGACAAAGATAGCTTGAAAAAATAAATAAATAAGTGACAAGTGAGTAAAAACAATGAGAGAATTAATAATAATAACGAGTGAAAAAACGAATGAATGAGTGAGTCAGTCGATGAGTAAGTGAGTGAGTGAGTGAGTGAGAGAATTAGTCAGTAAATGAAATATGAATAAATAAATGTATAAATGAATGATGAATGAATAAATGAGTGAATAAATGAGTGAATTATCGCTTGAGCGAGTGAGAGAGTAAGTTAGGGAATAAGTCAGTAAATGAAATATGAATAAATAAATGTGTAAATGAATGAATGAATGAGTAAATAAATGAGTGAATTAAAGCGTGAACGATGAATGGATGAATGAGTGAATGAGAAGGAATTACTAAGTAAATGAAATATGAATGAATGAATGTATGAATAGATGAATTAATGAGTGAATAAATAAGTGAATTAACGTTTGAGCGAGTGAGTGAGTAAGTCAGTGAGTCAGTGAGTGAGGGAATTATTCAGTAAATGAAATATGAATGAATAAATGAGTGAATTGACGCGTGAGCGAGTGAGTGAGTAAGTAAGGGAATTAATCAGTAAATGAAATATGCATAAATAAATGTATGAATGAATAAATGAATGAATGAATGAGTAAATAAATGAGTGAAATAACGCGTGAGCGAGTGAGTGAGTGAGTAAGGGAATTAGTCAGTAAATGAAATATGAACAAATAAATGTGTGAATGATGAAATGAATGAATGAATGAATGAATGAATGAATGAAGAAATGAGTAAATAAATGAGTGAATTAAAGCGTAATTGATAAATGGGTGAATGAGTGAGTGAGTGAGTGAGTATGTGAGTGAGTGAGTGAGTATGTGAGTGAGTGAGTGAGTGAGTGAGTAAGTGAATGCACCGTATGAAGTTTCCTAATAGCATTCTCTACAACAAAAAAATTTATACGTCTTGACATTTGCTTAAAAATAAAAATTTTCGCATTTTATGTAAATGAAAAAAAAAATAATACAAAAGTAATACGCGGATTGAGATAATGAATTAGGTAAATGTATATGTGTTGCGTCTAATTTTATCCAGTTTGGTAAAAAAATAAATATTTTAAAATCGCCGATTTAATTTTTAAATACAACTAAGGTCGGATTTATAAAAATCAGCCATCTAAAAAAAATTAAATTCAAATAAAAGAAAAAGATACAGTCTGCCCTTAGATTGAAAAATTTAAACTGAATTCGATGAATTGAAAATAATTAAGTCAGGCATCCATTATTTTGAATTTCTAGAGTGAGCTCAAAATCCTTGAATTCATTTATTTACCATCTTCTGATAAATCATCATTTTGATCACTATCTTCGTCATCTGTGTCTGTTATATCACTTTCTTCACTATCATGGCTTTCGTTACTACTTTCTTCTACTAAATTTTCTACGTAATCATTATTTATTTGTTCGCCATCAACATTACAACACTGAACATTCTCGTTAGCCATTTCATTTCTCGTATTTCGAATTTCTTCTTCCTGAATATAAAATGTTGTTTTAAATATGAACGTTAAAAAGTATTTACTTACTGTATTTTTGTACTTATTTGCAAAATAAAAATGATAAATTAAACGTAGTAGGTATTGGCCCAGAATTTGTTGTTAAAGATTTTTGAATGTTTTAAATATTGATGGTAAATACGTTTTCTATATTATGATAATTTAAATACGTACAAAATTAGATGAATCTGAAGAATCGTCATGTTCTTTATTTTGATTCTGCCGGCTGCCTAATAAAATTAATCTCTGTTTGGAGCGGGAATAATTTTCAAAGTTTTGAATTCTTCTCATTTTGAAGAATTTTAACCTGTTTCGAACAGCATAAAAATAATGTTCTGATGCACGTAAAAGAAATATTGAATTATAATATAATTAGGACAGAGAGTAAAATAACTTCTAATTTTATAAAATCTCTCATAATTTTTTATTCTGCACGCTTGAATTAAACGTCATCCAAACTAAAAGACAAAAAAAAAATCACAGACAAAACCGAAGAGATCAATTTCAAATTAAATTTGAATCATTATGTAATAATTTTTTTTCTAATAAAATTGTATCAAATTTTTAATAAAACCAGTTACTAACATAAAACAAATCTAATGCCAAACATTTTTATTTTCTTACTATTTCAAAGGTATATAATTTATTAAAGTAAATTGAATGTTTAATATAATTTTAATTTTAAATTATTGAACAATTGAAAAATGCAAATGATTGAAAAAATTGCTTTTTATGCAAGCAATATCAGTTAGTTCTTCATTTGTTATTATAAGCGTAGTGACGTTTCCTAGGAAATATTAAATTTATTCACCAATTCATCGTAAAAAAATATATAAAGAGAAGAATATTAAAATACGTTTTGCCTAAAAACTGCTGTTCAGTGAGAAAAGTGAGATAAGTGAAAAAAATCGAAATGACCAAAATGTATTGTTTGCTCTTTTGGAATAAAGAGAAGAGTAAAACAGTAATGGAAGAAACAGAAGATTTAAAAAAGATTGACGAGGAAGAAGAAATAGAAATGTATATTGGGGAAAAAGGATACAAAGCTACTTTATTAGCAAGAAGTGGTAAATAACATTTTTAAATATTATCTTTTAATGATAATAACTCACAAATTTTTATACATACTGTCACTCATAAGTTTGAGAACCAAAATATTTTCGGTATTTTTTAAAGCAATTCAGTTTCAGATTTCTATATAAAAAGTTTCAATTTCAGTTTCAGATATAAAATTTCTTGAAAATTTAGATTTTTAGAGGTTATGAGATTCTTTTCTTTTAAATGACCGAAATTCAAAATTCTATTTAAAGGAAACTATAATTAACATTTAATAAAAAAATTATTTTCAAATAATTAAATAAGTTATGAAGATAATGAGTAGTAATAAAAATATTTATAAATTTAAAGACAATAAATATTTCACTTTTAACAATTGATTTCGATTTTTTAGGTTATCGATTTTGGTTCTCAGTTATTGCTGCTATATCTTTAGTCATTTGTTATATAGAAAAATATTTAATCCTGTATATTTGTTTTCAACGTAATTAAATAACCTAGTTAAAGGAATTTACAATTTTTCTTTATGTACAAATAAATATGTTTATAAAAAATAAAATAATAAAATAGATAAAATTTAAGTAATTAATAATAATTTTAAAAATTAATATATTCAAAGAACAATAATCCTACAATTTTTTTAAAAAAATTATTTTTGACAATTGATTTCGATTCAGTTATTGTTACCGTTATTTCTGGTCACTTGTTATGCTAACAAATCTCTGTTTTTTTATACTTGCTTTTTAATAAACGAAATTTATTTAAAGAAAACTATAACTTATATTTACTGAATATATATTTCCAAATAGAAAAATGTATAATAAAAGTAATTAATTAAATTAAAAAATTCATAATTGAAAGTGACGAAAATTTTTTCATTTAGAGAATAAAAGTTATCTTGAAGGACTGATTGTTTTGAAAACTGGAGAAAATAGCAAAAATCAAGTAAAACGTAAAATAAACAATGAATTGATTGCCAATTATAAGGCAGTTAAAGCATTAGTAGTAGAGCTATACCGGTCCGGGAACAGTTACCCACCGAGAAAATTGCTAAATCTGTAATCCTGCAGAAATCTGTTTTACCGACCGAGTGTAGGAATCTGCATTACCCTAGTTACCGACTTTGGCCGGTAGGTGGCGCTGTTTTGGGGGATTCCCCTGAATTTGCATATCATTTGCATACCACCCACCTAATTTGCATACCACCCACCTAATTTGCATACCACCCACCACCCACTCACCTAATTTGCATACGCTGTGAATTGTTTTTAACCCTTTCCTGCAGACTAATTTGCATACATCCAACCTAATTTGCATACGCTGTGTATTGTTCGAGGGTTAATTTGCATACCACCCACCACCCACTCACCTAATTTGCATACGCTGTGAATTGTTTTTAACCCTTTCCTGCAGACTAATTTGCATACCACCCACCGCCACCCACCTTACTTGCATACACATTGAATTTTGGCCTCATTTTGCGATTTGCGCATGCGCGTTTTCAAATTTTACCCACACTTTTTAGGTTGTTGTACGCGGGGTTAGCGAGGAATCTGTTTTACCATGGTTACCAACATTTTACCGACATTTTCCAACAGATGGCGCTGTTGGTGGGGAATCCCCTGTTGTTGTACGCGGGGTTAGCGAGGAATCTGTTTTACCATGGTTACCAACATTTTACCGACATTTTCCAACAGATGGCGCTGTTGGCGGGGAATCCCCTGCTTTTTGAAATTGTAGCATCAGTTGATGTTTTACGCATGCGCTTTTTTAAATTTTTCTTTCATTTTCAGCCATCTTGTTGGAGGGGATTTCAAATTTTACCCCCACTTTTTTACAGCAAATTGCGCCAAATTTTGAACTAAAATGCTAACCCTTTTAATTTGCATGTCTCTAGTATTACCACCTGAGTAGAGTTGAATTGTTAGTGAGACTAAGTGAAAGTGTTGTTAACAAGAAATTTCCTACATTATCGACATCCTCTGAAAATTGAAATATATTTTTTCACTGAAAATGGAGTAAAGATAACTATACCTAGTAAGAGTTTGAAGAAGGCAACTCTATAAAAAAGTGTAATAATTTAAACAATCATTTTTTAACAGTAAGTATTATTGCTTTACTAATTATCAGTGATATTTACATATGTTTTTTTTTTTTTAGTTCCATAACCATTGATACTCACATATATATATATTAATTTTTTTTTTTTTTTTTTAACTTTTATTTAACTGTTTAGAAAGAAAGTAATGTTTTTCTTCTGAGAATATTTTCGTTATTTTTGAGCAAAGTTTTTTCACAGTTTTCTAAGAGTGTCTATTTCTGTATCTAGAAAGTGACCTGAAGCCCTATCATAAAACGGTTTGTACCTTCAAACTTTCCATCACTCCTCTTCTCTTTTATCCTTGTTCAACAGTTTACATTTTCATCTTTTTTCCTTTTTCATTTCTTAGCTTTGCTAAGGAATTTTCGCTAACTATCCCAAGGGGGGTGTCATTTACGAAAATTTTGTCAAGGCAGCCGGACGCTAAACTTGCTCCTTAAGAACATCGAACTTGTTCGAGCTGTTTTTTTCAAAATTTTCATTGTTTTTATATTTTAATTTAATTTAATAATAATATGGCATCATCGTCATCGAACTCAACCAATATTGGGAGGGACCCAAGATTTTTTAACTTTAGGAGAGTTACATGTCTGAAAAAAATTTATCCGGAAGATTGGAATCTTCCGAAAAACTGGCACATAACAGTAAGTTTACTTATTACTTATTTTTAGTTTAAATAAAAAAAAATTAAAGTTGAAAAAACCAATAAGTGATCTTAGGAAGGTAGAGTAGAGACGTAGAGTGACGGAAGTTTATTTGTTGTGTGTGTGAAGTCTGAAGAGGTTGACAAACCAAGCCAAGGAAACATCGCTATGATAATTTGACGAAATTGTTGAAGTTTTATTCAATTTTACCTTCCTAAGATCACTTATTGGTTTTTTCAACTTAAATAATATGGGAGGATATACCTCTATTTTAACTAAAAAAAAAAAAAAATTAAAATTTTCAAAATTTTTGTTATATTAAATTCTAATTTAGACTGTTTTTTTTGCTTTCAGAGTCCTTCAAACGCACGTCCAACACGCTGGAGTCCACCACTCGACCAGCAGCAGCAGCAGCTGCAGCAGCAGCGACCCTGGGTTGTGGAGCTTCCACAACCTAACCGTCACCAGGTAGCCGAAGCGAGGGCGGCCGCCGCCGCGTTGGCGCAACGCCTGTTGTACGTGGAGGAGCCTTGGGTTCGGAAGAGAACGAGACCCGCGAAGATGAGCCGCTATACGAAAAAATAAAATTTTGATGTATAGGGAAGCATTTCTCACAATATATATATAGGAAGTATATATTGTGAGAAAATGTAGTTTTGTAGCAGTAGGTTCTCCCCCAAGAGCAGCTCCGTAAGTACTTCTAGCTTTACAGATTTTGAATATTTTACCAGTAAAATAACAATTCGTTGTTTATAATAATGTTTTTTAATGTTACAGATACACAGATATAGTTTCTGCCTACTTCTCTAGGAGGTTCACAGTTGTCAATAATAAACTCTGTAAGTAATACAAAACTTTGTTTATTTACAAATAAAATAACAATTTTTGTTTATTTACAAATAAAAAACAATTTTTTGTTTATTTACAAATAAAAAACAATTTTTTGTTAATAACACCCCTTTCTCTTCTTCTGTTACAGGTACACTTGTTACACTGCCTACTTGGATAGGATATACAAATACACTAGGCATCAGCACTAAGTTCCGTAAGTATTACTATTTTTAATAATTTTGAAAAATTACAAGTAAATAACAATTCATTGTTTACAACATTTTTCTCTTCTTCTGTTTTAGGTACACAGTTCTAGTCTGAGCCTAATTTCCTCTGGTGTGAAAATTTATCAATCTTCAGCCCGACTTCAGTGAGAACTTTGCATCTCGTTTCACTTCTATTTTTTTCAGCATTTTTTCAGCCTTTTTTAGCATTTTTTAGGCTTTTTTTTTTTAGCATTTTTTTAAACTTTTTTCAGTTTTCTTTTTCAGATTTTAGAAAAAACTTTGTGAAAATGCCTCCGTGTAGAACTAGCGTACAAAAACGTTTCGCCTCTCCTTACAGTGTTGATGAAATTTGTGAATGCTCCACCAGTTTCATTGATACTGCGGAATTAAAGTTATGCTCTATAAAGTCCAAGCCGGCTGACGCTCGTCTTATTAGTGCATTCGAATGGCAGCATAAATGTAAACAGCAATACGCTATTTTAAAAAAATTCTTTAATAGATATAGCTTTACATTTCCTCAGAAACAAAAAATCTTAAATTTATTAAACAGAGTGCACTACTTGAAATGTCATTTTAATTTATTAGAGAAGAGCGGTGCCGGTCTCAATCACTCAAATGAAACAATTAAGTGGGTTGACACGGATACAGCCTTTAATAATCAATTACAGTCGGGAACAATAGTAAATTTAACGCATATAGATGTTAATCAGTTCTTAGACGATGCCTTTGTCCTCTTCAAAAATCATGTCGAGACTTGTTTGAACACGCTTGGTCCGGTAAAAACGTATACGGTATTGTACGCCAAATTTAAGAAAACCCTACCTGACGGTTCAGAAGAATTCGATTTAAAAAACTTTGCAGTTAAAGCGAGTGACATTTTACCTTCAACTCAGTTAGATGAATTTTATAATGTTAATGTAAAACAGTTAACACTTAGAAAAATGGAAGAGTTTCAGGAAAAAGAATCTAATTGGATTCTTGACTCTATCCAAAGACTAGATGTTAATATAAGCAAATACAACCCTATGTGTGCTGGCTCTTATATCGATCTTCCACCAGTTATTAAACAAAGAGAGGCCTGCATTAATGTTCATAATTTAGATAATCAATGCTTCAAGTGGTCGATTCTATCAGCACTATACCCAGCTTCTTCTAATGCACATCGTTTATCGAAGTACGAAAACTTTAAAGATGTCTTAGATTTTACAGGAATTGAATTTCCTGTAGCTCTAAATAACATTGTGAAATTCGAAACATTAAATAAAATTTCAGTCAATGTATATGGTCTTCAAAAGTGTAAAAATGATTTTAGTGTAACACCGTTACACCTTACATCACACAAAAGAACTTCTCATGTGAATCTTTTACGCATTGAAGATTACTACATTGATGAAAGTTTGAGTGTTGAGGAAGATGCTTCTGCTGATAAAACAATTCTTTCATTCAACTATCATTACGTTTGGATTAAGAATTTATCGCGACTTGTAAGTTCTCAATTGTCTAAATATAATCATAAAATGCATATTTGCGATCGCTGTTTGCATTACTTTAATAGTGAAGAAAAACTTATTGAACACACCGAAGATTGTAACAAATTGAATAAAACTAAAGTAATTTTACCACAGCCTAATAACAACGTAATTCAATTCAAAAATTTCAATAATAAGGAGCGTGCTCCATTTATCATATATGCAGACTGCGAGAGCTTATTGCTTCCTGAAACGGAATCTTCAACCTTAGGTGATTGCACAGAAGTATTTCAAAACCATAAACTTCTGAGCATTGGATACTATTTAAAGTGTTATGATGATACTTTATCAGTATACAAAGCATCACCTAAGGATGAAGAAGATCCTGCAAAATGGTTTGCTAAAGAGTTAAAACAGTTGGCAGAGGATATTGAGACTGTATTTATGGTCACCATTCCGATGGAGAAACTAAATGCAAGTCAACAAGCTGCTTTTCGAAGCACTAACATTTGCCACATCTGTAAAAACTCTATCGCGCATGGGGCTGTGAAAGTAAAAGATCATTGTCATATAACTGGAAAGTACAGGGGGGTAGCGCATCAGGATTGTAACATCAACTATCAGGATTCAAGAGATATTCCTGTAGTATTCCACAATTTAAGTGGATACGATGCGCATTTCATTATAAAATCCATTGCCACTGAGTTTGAGGGTAAAGTTCACCTCCTCCCCGTTAACAAAGAAAGATATATTAGCTTCACTAAACATGTTCAAGGGAGTATCATCAATTTTCGGTTCATAGATTCATTCAAATTTATGGCATCGTCTTTGGATAAATTGGCATCTTATCTTCCTCAGCATATTATAGTAAATTCTGAATTTTCCGCCTATCCCAAAGATAAAATTGAACTTTTAACGCGAAAAGGTATTTTTCCATACGAGTATTTGGACTGTAGAGCAAAACTTAATGAGGCACAACTACCTCCAATAGAAAAATTTTACAGTACATTAAACGATTCGCATGTAAGTAATGAAGATTATTCACATGCGCAAAAAGTCTGGAATTCATTTAATTGTAAAAATCTCTGTGATTATGTATATTTGTATATGAAAACAGATATTTTATTACTCGCAGATATTTTTGAAAATTTTAGAAACCAATGTCTTATTGCGTATGGTTTAGATCCAGCTCATTATTATACAACACCTGGATTGAGCTGGGATGCAATGTTAAAGTATACTAATGTAAAGTTGGAACTTCTCACTGATATAGATATGGTTATGTTTATTGAACGTGGCATTAGAGGTGGAGTAAGCCAGTGTTCCAATAGATATGCTAAAGCTAATAACCAGTATATGGAAAAATATAAAGAAGAAGAAGAGTCAACTTACATTATGTACTTGGATGCGAACAACCTGTATGGTTGGGCTATGGTTCAAGCACTTCCCTTTGGTGGTTTTAAGTGGGTGCCGAACGTAAATAATAATTTTAAGTTTAACGTTGAAGATGATGCACCTATTGGTTATATTTTAGAAGTCGATTTAGACTATCCTAATGAATTACATGATAAACATAGTGATTTACCATTCTGTCCTGAACACTTAAAACCACCAGGATCAAAAGAGACAAAGTTACTAACTACTCTTCTACCGAAACAAAAATATGTTATCCATTACCGTGCACTGAAGCAAGCTTTGGCACATGGTATTAAACTTACACATATTCACAGAATTTTACAATTCAAACAATCTGCTTGGTTGAAAAATTATGTGGATTTTAATACCATGATGCGAACGAATGCTACAAATGATTTTGAAAAAAATCTATTTAAACTCATGAATAATGCAGTGTACGGTAAGACAATGGAAAACGTACGGAAACGTGTAGACGTTAAACTTGTAACAAAGTGGGGGGGTAGGTATGGAGCTGAAGCTCTTATATCTAAACCTAACTTCCACTCGCGAGCTATCTTTAGCGAAAATTTAGTTGCGGTGGAACTTAGAAAAACGGAAGTGCTTATGAATAAACCAATCTATATTGGTCTTAGCGTTTTAGACATTTCCAAAACACTCATGTACGATTTTCATTACGATTACATGCGAAAAAAGTATAATGATAACTGTGAATTGCTCTATACTGACACCGATAGTCTTGTTTATCACGTTAAATGTGAAAATATCTATTCTGATATGAAAGCAGATATTTGCAAATTTGACACTTCTGATTATCCTGCTGATAATATACATGGAATGCCGCAAGTCAATAAAAAAGTTTTAGGTCTCATGAAAGATGAGTGTAATGGGAGAATTATTACAGAATTTGTTGGCTTGCGGAGTAAAATGTATAGTATTCGAGTAGAGGATCAGGACTTTATAAAAAAGGCTAAAGGTGTTAAGGAGGTAGTTGTGAAGAAAACAATAACATTCGATGACTATGTATACTGTTTAAAAAATGTAGAAATTCAGGCTAGAACTCAATACACAATCCGATCCAAACTTCATAATGTTCAAACGTTAAAACAGACAAAAATAGCATTAAGTCCGTATGATGATAAAAGATATTTGTTAAAAAATAGCACCGACACCCTCGCTTGGGGACATTGTAAATTGAACAATTTAGATTCTAATGATATAGAAATGCCACTAGTTTAAGTAAACTGATTGTAAATTCATTGTATATTATTCGTTATTATGAGAGATATAAATAAAAACTACATCTATATTAATTTTTAGTCTACTTTATTCAATAAAACCTTTATATGCATGATTCGAAAATCTGTTTTACTTAAAAATTATTTTTATTATTATTATTTGAAACAAAGAGATAAGGTTAATAACAGATACTATATAAATATTCATTTCATAAATTGTTTATTAAAGATAACTTTAATATATTTACATTTTATTACATTCTGAGAACTAGTTTTACATAACCTCAAAGTTTCTTTAACATTATTTCAAAATAACAGCTTAATATTATTTTGGTATAAGATTATCTTTTTTTCGAAAGTTACATTTAACTGTTCTGAAAGTTAACTTTAACTTATCTGAAAGTTAATTTTAACTGTTATGAAAGTTAACTTTAACTTTTCTAAAAGTTACCTTTAACTTACATAGGAGTTACATGCTGATTACATTTAACTGTTATGAAAGTTAACTTTAACTTTTCTGAAAGTTAACTTTAACTTTTCTGAAAGTTAACTTTAACTTTTCTGAAAGTTAACTTTAACTTGCACTATTTGATCACAATTCAGATTTGTTGATCCAACTGTTATGTGAGTTATCAAATCCAAGCCATTTTACATAGATTTTATCACGATTGCGCTTGAGAACTTTTTCTATAAGGTAGACATCTGGATATTTCACTTTGGATATCTCTTCTTCATAGAAGCCGCCTTCGATGGGTTGATCCTGATAATCCTTCAACTTGTATGTTACTGGGCTTGTTGGTTTCACTTGAGTGATGGTAAATATTTCAGTCGTCCAGTTGGGTGTGTATCCTTTATTGAAAACATTTTTATACTTGCTCACTCGAACTCGATCACCAACTTTAAATTTTGTCTTCTTAGGTTTAATTTCCCTCTGCTTCGAGATGCGCTTTAATAGTTCAGATACATCTTCTCTGCTGACATCCTTTGGTTTCATTCCAATAGTACGATGCTTCTTGTCATTATATTTTGAAACAAGTGATGGTAAAATATGTGTCCATTTGTAATTTCCTTGTAAGTTGAATTGTGGCCACATCATATTTTTCAGAGTCCGGTTAAATCTTTCAATAATTGAAGCTTTTAAGTTACTAAAGGTTGAATAAAGTTTGATTTTATATGACTTCATTAAACTCTCAAATTGAGAATTATAAAATTCTTTGCCTCTATCAGTATGCAATTTTTTTGGAATCCGTCCATTCACAAGTATAGATTTCATTGCTGCTGAAACATCTTTTCCAGTTTTGCTTTTTACAGGTATAGTCCATGCATACTTGGAAAAGATATCTATAACCGTAAGTATATATTTAAAACCTTTATTAACTTTAGAATATGGTAACATTTCAACTAAATCTGCTTGCCAGGTTTCATCTATTCCACGCATTTGCACTTTGCGACGTGGGTAATTTCTCCTAGCTTGTCTATGTAATTCTGTAACTACTACTAACTTTTTATCAACCATTTTCAATGATTTTTTAATGCATCTGAATACATCAATGTTCAACTTGATAATGATCTTGATTTTATTTTACCTTCTTAATATATGATTTGAGCTTCACGTAATTCTTCAATAATGGAAATAATTTCATTATTATGTATTGAGTTACCAGCTTGTTGAGAAGCCATGAGCAACCGTAAACGATCTACAAGTTCATTTGCATCATTCCAATAGACGTAGTCTGGATATGATTTTCTCTTAACTATCATAGCTTGTGGTAATAGACTCTTTATCTTCAAGGAATCTCCAGTTTTTGGGATAAGCTTTGCAATAACATTAGTGAATTTTGAACTCGTACTCTTACGCACAGGTTTACTTGGACTGTAATTTTTTCTATATGCATTTGTAGAAGTAATAATTTCCTTATAATTTGCTAAATCATTTGAACTTATTGCAGTTTCATCAGGTTTTTGTCTGAATAAAAGTTCTAATAGACCATCTGTTTTTGAATATCTTTTCTTTCCAACTAAATTAATGTATGGACCCTCAAAATCTATTTGTGTATCACCAATTAGAAACGTACCATCAGAAAGTTTACGTACTCCGTAAACCATATCCAAATACTGTTTTCTATTTTTATGTAACATTTGTATAAATTTATTTGTCAATTTATTAGCATCAGGATTTGTAGAATCACTATTAAGTATATTCTCTTGATTCGAAATAACATCATTAAACTCATCATTTTTCAATTCATTAATCACATTTTCATTTTTCGTATCAAGTAAATTTTCTTCTTGAGCAAAAGGATCCGAAAACTCTATGTTGTTATCATAAGTGGATGTATTGAATGGTATATTTCCACTAATAGCACTCTTAAAAGTTGTTTCAAAATCATCATCTTCCTCTTCTTTTATTTCTTCTTTTTTCTTAACTTTTTCAATCTTGATAGGTGTTTGAGTTATATTCACTAATTTCTCTAATGGAGTAACCAATGGTTGGAAAGTTTCTCTTAACATATTTTCTGCATTCTCTCTACCACTTTTAAGTATGCGATGTTTCCGTCGTATAGCTTCACTTGCTTTCGCAATTTGATGAAGTTTTTCCACGTCTTTTCGAAACATGTTTATATATTGAAGTCTCAAATTGCACTAATGTAGTTGTTTAGAAACATTTGATATTTATAACTGAATGAAGCAATCAAACCCTTTTCTATAACGACCTTCATTTAAATTTCTATCTTTATCTATAACCACAAACCCATATCTATCAGAATTCCAACATGTAGAACATAAATCTCTAAATTGAGTATAAGTCATATCCGTGTTTACATGATCATTATAAACATGCTTAAGATTTCTATCATCCTGTTTGAAAAGAATCAGTAAGTTGATATTATCTCTAACAAGATGTTTAGGAATATGAGCATAGGTTTGACACAGGTAAAAACTGTCAACGTTAACATGTCTACCCATACAAAAGAATGCTCTGACATTGTCCTGCTTCTCACAAGCAATATCATCGAAAATAAAGATAGAATTGGGTTCAGCATCTTTAGGTGAAACCACTTGCTCATGTTCACTGAATGGAAAGTACTTTATTCCATCAACATTACTCAGTATTTTTTCTAGAAATTTATATTTTGGTTGTTGTAATGACTTTGAGTATAAATAAATATTTTCAAAGCTTAAACCATTTGGATGTATAATCAAAGAAAGAAGGGCATTCGTTTTTCCGCAATTTGAGGGTCCGCAAAAAGCTGCGCGAATGCTATTCGAAAAAAGACTTCCATGACGTTTAACCCCACTGTCTTTGGTTTCAATGAGGTTATCGACATTTACAATTGGGAGCTGATCAGCTTGTACTTTAAACTGCATCTTGCAATCGACTGAGGAAAAAACTATAAATACCGTATTTATATATTCTACTTCCATCAGTTCGTTGTAAACCACCGTTGAGTAAAGAATGATTACTCATGATATAATGAAAAAGAAAACTTCTTGCAGTGGTAAAGGGTTTCTTAATAATATAATCAATAAATTACCGTTTGAGCTGCATTTACCTGGGTATCAATATTGTGGACCTGGTACTAAGCTAAAAAAACGTTTGGCACGTGGTGATCCAGGTATAAACTCTTTGGATGCAGCTTGCAAAGAGCACGATATAGCATATTCGAAAGATCGGGAAAATTTAACAGCGAGAAATTCTGCAGACAAAATACTAGCTGAAAAGGCGTGGCAACGAGTTCTTTCCAAGGACTCTAGCATTAGTGAAAAAGCAGCTGCATTAGCGGTAACCAACATAATGAAAGTTAAATCTAAATTCGGCATGGGTTTAAAAATTAAAGATAAGACAAAGAAAAAGATGCAAAAGAAGATGAAGAAGAAGAAGAAGACAGTTTCTAAGAATAAGAAACGTGTCACATTGAATAAGGTTGTAAATGCTGCTAAAAAGAGTATGAAACCTAACAATAATTCAACAGATACTATTAGAACTGCTATGATTGGTGCAAAAAAAGCAATAAAGAAGTTTGGAGGTAAATCTAAAATTTCATCACCTCGAATTCTTTCCGTGCCCTCAAAAGTTGGTGGTATTTTACCACTTATTCCAATCTTTGCGGGACTTAGTGCTCTAGGAGCTTTGAGTGGAGGGATCGGTGGTATAGTAAAAGCTGTAAATGATGCTAATGCAGCCAAAAAACAATTTTCTGAAGCCCAACGACATAATCAAACAATGGAGGCTATTGCCTTAGGAAAAGGATTACATCTAAAACCTTATCGTCAAGGACTTGGTCTTTATCTTCAACCGTATCAAGGAAAAGGATTGAAGAATAAGAAAAGGATTCAAAAAAACTAATATTGCAGCTACCTCACCGCGCGCTTACGAACTTTGATCTATTTAAATTTGCTAAAATTATGAAAATACCTCATTTTCGCGGAGTTTTTATGCGGAATGAATTACCCACTGCAGGACCTCGGAAATATGAGTCAGCAATAATTAATCTTGATGACAAGGATGGACCTGGAACCCATTGGGTAGCTTACAAAAAGATAAATAATGAAACTGAATATTTTGATAGTTTTGAAAATCTTTCACCACCATTTGATCTAATTGTTTACTTAGGTGTTGGTAGCTGTATAAAATATAATCATGTGAGATATCAAAATTTTGATACATTCATATGCGGACACTTATGTCTTAAGTTTCTATGTGGACAACTTAATCTTAAGAATAATTTTAAGATATATAAGCGTGTGTAATTAACTATGAGCATCAGTATAAAAATAGATGTCAATCATGACTGACTCTTTCACTTTAACGTTAACGGGGAACTCTTCAGTTCTTGAAACTGCGTACTTCCCACCAATTGAACTCTCGGAAAACAAAAATTATGTGCTTGGACTTGTTGATTTATTTACATATAATTCAATTCCTAATATTGATATTGGTTGTAATAAGTTGTATATAGATGATTTCATAATTGAAATACCTACAGGTAGTTATGAAATTAAAGATATTGAATCTTATATTAAATCAAAGTTACCAAATAACATTGATTTACTTATCACACCTAACAACAATACATTAGGTTGTAAAATTAAATCTAATCGTAACATTGATTTTTATTATGAAGATTCAATTGGTAAGTTATTAGGATTTGCTCCTCGTGAACTAAAAGCCGATGAAACTCATAATTCTGATTTACCTGTATCTATATTGAAAGTGAATACTCTACGAGTTGAGTGTAATATTACAACAGGAGCGTATATAAATAATCAAAAAGTGCATACTATACATGAATTTTTTCCTGTTGTTCCACCTGGATATAAGATCACGGAAGTTCCAACTCGAATCATTTACCTTCCAATCACCGTCAAGACAATACATAATATTCAGCTTCGTTTAATTGATCAGGACGGTAGCTTGGTTAATTTCAGAGGGGAAACAATAACAATACGTTTACATATAAAATCTATGTAATGGGTATCGTGTACAATCACAAAAAGAAGGTTGGTGGCAGTTATAAAAGTCAATCAACATGTGCAGAGAAGATCAGTGTGAATGTGACTCGGAGAGTGTTAACACCTCAGAATCAACTATTCCTGAAACAACTCGGTCTACAAGTCAAACCTCGAAAATAAGAAAAAGAAAGAGGAAAAGAAGAGATCAACTTTACCTATTTTTTATGTGCAGCTGTTCTAAGAAAAATGGAAGAAATTCTGAGCATTCCAACAGCAGTGAATTTTGATGAATCCATCGCTAATTATGAAATTCATAGTCATCAACCATATGCATCGTCATCTTTTAATAACAGTGATGAAATCCGAATTGTAGTACAAAATCAAGATTTATCTATTTTACCAAGTAAAAGTGCATTACATATATTTGGAAGGCTAACTAAGGATGATGGAATCACTCTTACAGAAAATGTCCATCTTACAAATAATGCTACGGCTTATTTGTTTGATGAAATTCGTTATGAATTAAATGGTATTGAGATTGATCGATGCAAGTATGTTGGACACACTACAACTATAAAAAACTTAGTATCTTTAACGCCTTCTCAAGTTAACCGTGCAGAAAATGCTGGATTTGTGAAGTTTGAATCAACTTCAAGAATGTCATTGACAAATGGATACTTTAATGTAACAATACCACTGAGTATGATTTTCGGTTTTGCTGAAGATTATAAGAAAATTGTTACGAATGCTAAACATGAACTTATTTTAATAAGATCACGCAATGATAAAAATTCTATTATTTATGATGGACAAGTTGGTATCCCTGAGTTCAAATTTGTAATTAATAAACTTGAGTGGTTGGTACCATATGTATTACCATCTGACAATAATAAAATAAAATTATTGAAATTTATTGAAAAAGATCCCTTAATTTCAATAAGTTTTAGATCTTGGGAAATGTATGAGTATCCATTAGTTCCCAGGAGTACAAGAGTTATGTGGCAAATTAAATCTTCAACACAATTAGAGAAACCAAGATATGTAATTGTTGGATTTCAAACTGAAAGAAAAGATAAATTGGGAGTTACTGCATGTTTTTTTGACCACTGTAACCTCACAAATGTGAAACTGTTTTTAAATTCACAATCTTATCCTTATGGAAATTTAAATCTCCACTTTGATCAAAATCAGTATTCTATATTATATGATATGTATGCTAACTTTCAATCCTCTTACTATGGAAGAGATTCGGAACCTATATTAAATATGTCAAATTTTAAATCATTGGCTCCATTAATTGTGATTGACTGCTCAAAACAAAACGAGTTCCTAAAGCAGACCTCAGTCGATGTACGTTTGGAATTTGAGTCCACAGATAATATCCCCGATGCAACAACTGCATACTGTCTGGTCATTCATGATCGCATTGTGCAATATAAACCAATCAGCGGTATTGTCAAGAAATTGTAAAAGTGGAGGGGGAGTGACTGAACTGGTATATAAGTTGTGTTCTTGGGATAGAATTTTATTTCTATTCCAGGATGGAGTTCATAGTAGACGTTCAAGGCTTTAAACAGTCCAGCAACGATTTCATTGTCAAGGAGTTGGCTATTCTTCCACTGGAAGCAGATGCTACACCTCAAGTTTATTACTTTCAACCACCCTATCATTATGATTCACTATCGAAACGTTGCAAAAGTATGAACACTTGGTTGACATTCAATTACCATGGACTCCATTGGGGTACAGGAGAAATACCTTATGATGAATTGCGAGCTATTTTTCAAGAAACATTACAAGGAGCGAAAACTATCTATACAAAAGGTGTTGAAAAGAAAGAGTGGTTAGAAAAATATTTGTTAAATGTACGAAATTTAGAAGATATAGATTGTCCACCGCTTAGAAATGTAAGAAAAGACTTATTGTTAACTACATGTACATACCATTGTATAAGAACTGAAAATTGTGCTGTAAACAATGTAATAGCTCTTCGAAATTGGTTTCTAAACTTAATGTGTGAACCTATAGAATCTATAGTAGGTGCTGATGAATTACATCCTCTGTCTAATAGTTTAAAATCTTATTATGAACAATGGGAATATGTATTGAAATGAATTTGAACTTTTAATATGAATAAATGAATTTGAATATTTTTGAAAATCAATGTGTTTTGACTGTTTTACCTTAACCCTTAGTATTATAATAAAAAGACTTTATGAATCAATTCTTAGACGATGTCTTTATTCTGTTAAAAATCAAGTCGAGACTTGTTTAACACGCTTGTTCCGGTAATAGTCTTTACCTGAACCTTTAGTATTATAATAGAAAGAATTTATGAGTCAATTCTTAGACGATGTCTTTGTTCTGTTTAAAAATCAAGTTGAGACTTGTTTGAACACGCTTTATCCGGTAAAAACGTACACTGAAAATCAAAATGTCTTTACTGCTTTAACTTATTTTTTACATATTGTTCATTGTTTTTCTGTTTTATTCTTTTTTTCTTTTCTCTTTTTTTCTTTTTTTATTTCTTTTTTTTGTTCATTTTTTATTCTTTTCTCTTTTTTTCTTTTTTTATTTCTTTTTTTTTTTTCTTTTTTCTTTTATTGTTTTCTTTTTTATTTATTTTTTTTCTTTTTTTTTTATTTTTATTTTTTTTCTTACATTTCTAAAATATAAAGGTAGAATAAAAAGATACAATTTATAAGTAAATTTTTGCATTTATTTAAACACATATCTTGAATATTTACAGTATATTACAATTCTCTTTATTATAATATTTATTAGATAAATTCAAATTCTAGATTATTATATTTTCCACCAATATATTTTAATTTTAATTTGTTGGATTCCACGGCTTCGTCGAGCACCTTGAAGTTGTCTGGCTCCTTCTCAAACAGGTTCGTAAACCTTGCTGGCAGGAACGTCCGGAATTCACCATCCAAATCAACTGCAAATTTGAATCCATACTTGGTTGACATCCTCTTTATACTAGTTACGGTATAGAGGGCATTGACATCCAACTCAGCAAGCGGCTTCGTGGGTAGTAGATGCTGCAAACGTCCAAGAGAGTTGATTTTGCTTAAGGTGGCGTCCATTCTTTTGAATATCTGTAAGCAAATCAAAATAGAGCTGTTAGATCAAAATATAATATTAAGCTAAAATCAAAAATAGACTTTAAGGTTGAAGAGGGCTTACCTAGTAGAGGATTCGGAGCTGCTCCTGATGCTGCTTCAGCTGCTGATGTAGTCTGTAACAGATATGTCTCCACTTGGCTTCAAATCCTTCTTATATCTCTTGAACCCCACTCCTTCTCCAATTTCCCACTCTTCTTACCCCCACTTTGATGTTGCGCGCGCAACTCCTCTTTCACAAGTCTATCCACTCACACTGGACCCCGTTAACCGCACGCGCATCTTTGCTGCGCACCTTTCACTTTTGAGACTGCTAATGATATGCAAATTAGTTCTTACATAACACTTTATGCAAATTAGGAAAGGGTTAGCATTTTAGTTCAAAATTTGGCGCAATTTGCTGTAAAAAAGTGGGGGTAAAATTTGAAATCCCCTCCAACAAGATGGCTGAAAATGAAAGAAAAATTTAAAAAAGCGCATGCGTAAAACATCAACTGATGCTACAATTTCAAAAAGCAGGGGATTCCCCGCCAACAGCGCCATCTGTTGGAAAATGTCGGTAAAATGTTGGTAACCATGGTAAAACAGATTCCTCGCTAACCCCGCGTACAACAACAGGGGATTCCCCACCAACAGCGCCATCTGTTGGAAAATGTCGGTAAAATGTTGGTAACCATGGTAAAACAGATTCCTCGCTAACCCCGCGTACAACAACCTAAAAAGTGTGGGTAAAATTTGAAAACGCGCATGCGCAAATCGCAAAATGAGGCCAAAATTCAATGTGTATGCAAGTAAGGTGGGTGGCGGTGGGTGGTATGCAAATTAGTCTGCAGGAAAGGGTTAAAAACAATTCACAGCGTATGCAAATTAGGTGAGTGGGTGGTGGGTGGTATGCAAATTAACCCTCGAACAATACACAGCGTATGCAAATTAGGTTGGATGTATGCAAATTAGTCTGCAGGAAAGGGTTAAAAACAATTCACAGCGTATGCAAATTAGGTGAGTGGGTGGTGGGTGGTATGCAAATTAGGTGGGTGGTATGCAAATTAGGTGGGTGGTATGCAAATGATATGCAAATTCAGGGGAATCCCCCAAAACAGCGCCACCTACCGGCCAAAGTCGGTAACTAGGGTAATGCAGATTCCTACACTCGGTCGGTAAAACAGATTTCTGCAGGATTACAGATTTAGCAATTTTCTCGGTCGGTAACTGTTCCCGGACCGGTATAGCTCTACTACTAGCATTACCTCGTTCACAGTTGAAAGAAAGGAAACTCACCGACAAAAATTTGAACTTCCAAATACTAAAACTGTCAGCAAACAGTGTTTCTTCACCTAAAGGTAAAACAAGCAAGTTTTAATTTTATATTTAATAAATTTTAATTATTTAATATTAGATTTTTAAAAAATTATTTGATTTTATATTTAATAAATTTTAATTATTTAATGTCAATTTAAAAAAAAAATATACATTTATATAAATTACAATATACATTCATAAAGAAGTTGAATCAACATCGAAGGAGTCATTAACAACACCAGTAGAAGCTCCAAGATCATCTAAAAATGTTTCAATAAAATCAAAAGAAGTTCCATCAACAGTCCAAGCGGTTGCTTCAACTTCAGCGGGAGTTGTTTCAACATCATCAGGGATTGATGGATCAAGCTCTGAAGATAATGAGACGAAGGATATTAACAGGGAGATTCTAAACACTGGGTTTAATTTTCCTAATGGTTATTGGTAGAAACGTTAATTTAAATGAATTTAATAACGACAGTTTTTCAAATACTTTAATCAACTGTAATACTTTTCATGTCGTTAATAATTATTAATGTATTAAATATTTTAGAAATCATATTCACTTCAAAATTGATGTCCGTTAAACTGGGTACTCAAAAAACGAAATAACACAATTTAACAGTACAAGAATTTGTGATCTTTTTGTCTTTCTTAGACAAATAGCTCGAATTATATGCTTATCTCAATATTTTATTAGTTTTTAAATAATATAGTCCCCCTCCCTCCCAGTTAAATAAATATTTATTGACTTACATATTTTAATATTACTTTTGATATTTTTTCAATTTTTTTCAATTTTTTCAATTTTTAAAATTTTAATTTACTAAACTTTCATTAATAATTTCTTTTTATTTTTAAAATTTTTATTTTTTTTTAATATCAATTTACTAAATTCTTATTAATACCTCTTTTAAACTTTTAAACCCTATTTTTTAAAATTTAAATTTTAAAAAATTTGTACATTTTATATTTTGTATATTTTATATTTTATTTAAATATTAATATTATATACATATATATATATATATATATATATATATATATATGTATATATTCTGAATACACTTTCCAGTATATTTACTTTGTTACGAGTTATTTCATTTTAATTCCAATTGAATTGACGGGTAATTTATATATATTTACAATTTATAGTCAATTTTATTAATTAAACAAAATTTACTTCCAAATACTATTTTTTAAATTATTGAAATTTTTAATTTTTAAATTATAAATTTATTTTAATTATTATATTTTAATTATCAACTACATATTGATTTAAATAACTTTTTTAAATAAAAAACTTTAAAATTATTTTTATAACAATTTTTGTAAACAAAAATATATAAATTTTAATAAAAATAAGTTTATTTTATCGTGGAAAATCAATTTCTCAACTAATTCCTCTGAATAATATTAAATACCGCCAAATTGATTAATTTAATTATTTAAGTTTAATTTATTAATAATAAATTTAAATTTAAGAATATGGTATCTAATCCTAATTTAATTATCAAATCATTAAAAATAATTTTAATTATTATTTTTATAAAGTTATTTACTTTTATTAAAATATTTTATTTCAATAATTTATTCTAATTTTTATATATTTTTAAATTTATAAAATTTTTAACATATTTTTACTAAATCAATTAATTTTATATACTTAAGTTTAACCGCAAATGATGGCACTTAATTATTTTATAATTATAAAATTTCACAAAACAAAAATTTATTTTTCTTATTAATTTTATTAATTAATTATTTTATAAAAATTTATATATTAAATTTAATTTTATAAATTAGTTTAAAAGATATATATATATATATATATATATATTATAAATAAAAAATTAACAAATTTTTGTTACCCACAAAAAAATAAATTTAAATACACTAAAATTTTTATTTAAAAATTTAATGTACATATTCTGTAAAATTTTATAGGGTCTTCCCGTCTAATAAATTCATTTAACTTTTTAAATTAAAAATAATAAATACTTTGCTTGTCTTTTTGCCTCATTTTAGGTTATTTTTGGAACCTAGAGTCAATTTTTAAACTCTGCAATATTTTCCTAAAAATTTATTCTTGTGTAGAAATGCCAACTTACATCAAATCACAACTTGTACTAAATAAAATTTTACAAATTGCAAAAACCTTACATGTAACATTTTTGCAATTTTCTGAAAATCATAATTAAAATTTTCAGAAATCATTTCTTAACTAAAATCAGCCAAAAATAGAAACTTTCAAAAAAATTTGGATATAGTTCCGAAAGCGAGGTACCTCCGATTTTTTTGACACTACGTATACTTACGTATTTTGATGCGCTGATTACGAATATGATAATGAAAATTGGCGCAAATTTGATTTTCATGGTAAAAACCATAAAAAACCCATAAAAATTCGGTTTTTTGCAATTATTTCAATTAATATTAAAAATTTTGAAAAATTTTTTTCACAAAAGTTGTAGGCATTCCAAAAATACATATTTTAAGTTATTTGATTTTTTTTTATATCTCTAATAGTTTGGGAGAAAATCGTTGGTGAAGTTGCTGGTTCACCAGAAAGAGCGGACATTATGACATTAATGCAAAAAACTGAAAATCAATAATAATAATAACAATAAAGGCTAGGGGCTTCGCTCCTAGCCCCGTCAGAGGAGTGGGGGAGGGGGTAACGTCCAACCCCCCGTATTTTGGACAAAATACCGCGGGATTGGGGTGCCACAATGAAGTGAAATGTAGACAAAGGTGGGAAACCCTACACGTAAAAAAATGCTGTAATTGCATCTACTCCAGGAAACTAGTAGTCAAAATACTCCAGGCTGTGGTGACAGCAGCCTCAACTGTAGTGAATGTAGCTACAGTTATGAGATACATGAGTTGCGTGAGCATGCGCGGTAATGCTCTACTCAGCTGACAATCGAAATTAATCGAAATTGTGTTAACCTTTACTCCAGGCTGTAGCTATCCTATATATTACTATTTTTTGTGATTCCCATTACTCCAGTTGAAGTAAGCTGAACTCCAGTTTTTTTTTACGTGTATAGTTCTGTTGGTTTTTATGGTATTAATTATAAAAATGATCAAGTTGACAACTTTTTTTAAGATGATTTTCGTAAGTAGTGCATGGACTTTGGTCCATTATATATTACACGACATGAAGACCACATGTTGCGCGGCCTGCGGCCGCGCAAGGACCAAAATACGGGGGGGTTGGGGTGCCACTGTTAGTGGCACCCCAACCCCCCCGTATTTTGGTCCTATTATATATTATATATTATATATATAATGGACCAAAGTCGTAAGTCAGAATAATACGTATTTTACATAATGTAGAAAACCATGTATTATACGTAGAAAACCTCGAGTTTTCTACATTTACCCATCTCTGCACAACCCGGATAATATTTACAGCTGTCAAAGTAAGACTTGTAAAGAATTACCATTTAATATTGATATAATGTGGGTATTTGGTCACATTTAGGTTAATTTATGTTTTTTGCAATTATATCGTAAACTAATTGGTTTTAGTAAAAAATGCACTCGACACAAAATATGTATTTTTGGAAGACCTACAACTTTGGTTAAAAAAATTTTTCAAAATTTTTAATATTAATTGAAATAATTGCAAAAAACCGAATTTTTATGGGGTCTTTTTTTTGTTTTTACCATGAAAATCAAATTTGCGCCAATTTTCATTATCATATTCGTAACACTGGTCAACAAAAACGAACTTTTTTTTTGTTTCAAGAAAAACTCTAGGTGATTTTGATAGGATTTTTTCCGTAGATTAAGAATCTGATAACAAAAATTCTCCGTCACGTCACAATTTTGAGAAAAACGGGGTTAAAGTGTTAAAAAACAGGGTTTTTGGCACTTTTTGAAGGACAATTACATAAAAACGTGACGTCACTGAAACTTCTAATAATGCTTAAATGAAAGCCTGAATCTTCAACTTTTAAGATATGAAGCGAAAAACCATGAAACAATAAGCAGCGGCCGTTGGGAATCGTTTTTTAGCGAGCGCGCACAAAAGGGGTTTTAATGCATTTTTGCTCCCGCGTACTGTGGACGGCAAGGTCGTACAGTAGTGCAAACCCAGAAAATATGTTTCAAAAAGCTCTACGGCTCGTAATTTTCAACGGATTTTAACTTTTTTTTTTATTATAAAGATAAATAAATTCTTAAGAAATACCTCAAGATACTTTTTTTTATTTTTTAAATTATTTAATAATTTTTTGTTTAACAAAGTTGACAAAGAATTTTTTTCAAAAAATAATTATAGATTTCTTTATAGTTATCAGTTAATTGTACTCAAGAAGTACTTATATTTCAAGTCAAGAATTATAAATGATAAATAATTAGGTTATTGTAACATTTAATTGTTATAAACAATTATAATTAACAAATAAACAACTTTCATTTAAAAAATTTCAAGAAGCTCTTTTTAAATAAAAATTGGAATGTCAACACATGTAAGAGTAAGATAACACTTAAACATTATAGATAAACAATAATTAATTGTTTATAATAATTATTTTATTTAAGAAATTTTATTGTTATTTCTAAATATCTATGAAATTGAGCTACAGAGTTCAACTTTTTTCTAAAGTTTGCAATTCATCAAGCCGAATGGGATCATTAGTTAACAATAAAATAAGAATGACAATTTAAACAATTGTTTAAACAAAATATTGTTGATTATTAAAAACTATTTATCAAATTTAGCTAAAGAGGTGCAATTTTTTCTTAATTCTGCAATTCATCAAGTCGAATGGAATCATTTGTTAACAACAAACTAAGAATGACAATTTAACCAATTGTTTAAACAAAATATAGTTGTTTATTTACAACTATTCATGAAATTGAGCTACAGAGGTGCAATTTTTTCTCAATTTTGCAATTCATTAAGCCGAAGGGAATAATTTGCTAACAACAAACAAAGAATTGCAATTTAACTAATTGTTTAAACAAAATTTTGTTGATTATTTAAAACTATTTATCAAAGTTAGGTTCAGAGGTGCAATTTTTTCATAATTCTGCAATTCATCAAGTCGAATGGAATCATTTGTTAACAACAAACTAAGAATCACAATTTAACCAATTTTTTTAAAAAAATATAGTTGTTTATTTACAACAATTTATTAAATGAAGCTACAGAGTTGCAATTTTTTTTAATTTTTGCAAATCATTAAGCTGAATGTAATCAGTTGTTAACAACACACAAAGAATGACAATTTGATCAATTGTTTAAACAAAATATTGTTGATTATTTATAACTATTTACCAAATTTAGGTACAGAGTTGCAATTTTTTCTCAATTTCCCAATTCATCAAGCTGAATGGAATCATTTGTTACCAAAAAATTAAGAATGACAATTTAATCAATTGTTTAAACAAAATATAGTTGTTTATTTACAACTATTTATCAAATTTAGCTACAGAGGTGCAATTTTTTCTTAATTCTGCAATTATCAAGTCAAATGGAATCATTTGTTAACAACAAATTAAGAATGACAATTTAAACAATTGTTTAAATAAATTATAGTTGTTTATTTACAACTATTTATCAAATTAGGCTACAGAGTTGCAATTTTTTCTTAAATTTGCAAATTATCTAAGTCGAATCGAATCATTTTATAACAACAAATTAAGAATGACAATTTAACTAATTGTTTAAACAAAATATTGTTGATTATTTAAAACTATTTATCAAATTTAGCTACGGAGGTGCAATCTTTTCTCAATTTTGCAAATCCTTAAGCCGAATGTAATCAGTTGTTAACAACAAATTAAGAATGACAATTTAACCAATGGTTTAAACAAATTATTGTCGATTATTTTAGTTATTTATAAGGTTGAGCTACAAAGGTGCATTTTTATCTCAATTTTGCAATTCATCAATTCGAAGGGAATCATTGGTTAACAACAAACTAAGAATTAAAATTTCATCAATTGTTGAAACAAAATATAGTTGTTTATTTGCAACTATTTATAAAATTATGCTACAAATTTTCTACTTATTCTCAAATTGGTAAATCATCATTTCCAATATAAACAATTACTAACAAAAAAATAACAATAACAATTGTACAAATTGGTAAAACATTTATTGTTGTTTATTTACAACTATTTATAAAATTTAGATGCAGAGTTGCAATTTATTGCAATTTGATAACTAGTAGTAAATACACAACAAAATTTGTTTAAACAACTGGTTAAAATGGTCATTCTTAATTTGTTGTTAAAAAACGATTCCTCTCGGCTTGATGAATTCCAAAATAAGGAAAAAATTGCACCTCTGTAGCTAAATTTGATAAACAGTTTTAAATAATCAACAATATTTTGTTTAAACAATTAGTTAAATTGTCATTCTTAATTTGTTGTTATCAAATGATTCGATTCGACTTAGATAATTTGCAAAATTAAAAAAAAATTGCAACTCTGTAGCCTAATTTGATAACTAGTTGTAAATAAACAACTATAATTTGTTTAAACAATTGGTTAAATTTTTATTCTTAGTTTGTTGTTAACAAATGATTCCTCTCGACTTGATGAATTCCAAAATTAAGAACAAATTGCACCTCTGTAGCTAAATTTGATAACCAGTTTTAAATAATCAACAATATTTTGTTTAAACAATTAGTTAAATTGTCATTCTTCATTTGTTGTTATCAAATGTTTCGATTCGACTTAGATAATTTGCAAATTTAAAAAAAAAATTGCAACTCTGTAGCCTAATTTGATAAATAGTTGTAAATAAACAACTATATTTTGTTTAAACAATTGTTTAAATTGTCATTCTTAATTTGTTGTTATCAAATGATTCCATTCGACTTAGATAATTTGCAAAATTGAGGAAAAATTGCACCTCTGTAGCTCAATTTCATGAATACTTGTAAATAAACAACTATATTTTGTTTAAACAATTGGTTAAATTGTCATTCTTAGTTTGTTGTTAACAAATGATTCCATTTGATTTGATAATTGCAGAATTAAGAAAAAATTGCACCTCTTTAGCTAAATTTGATAAATAGTTTTTAATAATCAACAATATTTTGTTTAAACAATTGTTTAAATTGTCATTCTTATTTTATTGTTAACTAATGATCCCATTCGGCTTGATGAATTGCAAACTTTAGAAAAAAGTTAAACTCTGTAGCTCAATTTCATAGATATTTAGAAATAACAACAAAATTTCTTAAATCAAATAATTGTTATAAACAATTAATTATTGTTTATCTATAATGTTTAAGTGTTATCTTACTCTTACATGTGTTGACATTCCAATTTTTATTTAAAAAGAGCTTCTTAAAATTTTTTAAATGAAAGTTGTTTATTTGTTAATTATAATTGTTTATAACAATTAAATGTTACAATAACCTAATTATTTATCATTTATAAGTTCTTGACTTGAAATATAAGTACTTCTTGAGTACAATTAACTGATAACTATAAAGAAATCTATAATTATTTTTTGAAAAAAATTCTTTGTCAACTTTGTTAAACAAAAAATTATTAAATAATTTAAAAAATAAAAAAAAGTATCTTGAGGTATTTCTTAAGAATTTATTTATCTTTATAATTAAAAAAAAAGTTAAAATCCGTTGAAAATTACGAGCCGTAGAGCTTTTTGAAACATATTTTCTGGGTTTGCACTACTGTGCGACCTTGCCGTCCACAGTACGCGGGAGCAAAAATGCATTAAAACCCCTTTTGTGCGCGCTCGCTAAAAAACGATTCCCAACGGCCGCTGCTTATTGTTTCATGGTTTTTCGCTTCATATCTTAAAAGTTGAAGATTCAGGCTTTCATTTAAGCATTATTAGAAGTTTCAGTGACGTCACGTTTTTATGTAATTGTCCTTCAAAAAGTGCCAAAAACCCTGTTTTTTAACACTTTAACCCCGTTTTTCTCAAAATTGTGACGTGATGGAGAATTTTTGTTATCAGATTCTTAATCTACGGAAAAAATCCTATCAAAATCACCTAGAGTTTTTCTTGAAACAAAATCGTTGTCGACCAGATGAAAATACGTAAGTATACGTAGTGTCAAAAAAATCGGAGGTACCCCGCTTTCGGAACTTCACCCAAAAATTTAACGCTCAAGTATTTTAATAGCGTCAAAAGACTTTTTTTAAAAAAAAAATAGTTTTAAAAAACATCCCTAACTCAAAACAACCTTAAAAAAGATTTGAACAAAAAATTATTTTAAAAAAGTCGCATGTTTACAGACAAAATAATATTTTTTTATGGCTCTTTATAAGTTCACCGATTGATTTTTGCATCTCTTTTCACATTAACAACCCTTGTATGCCCACCGAGCTCACTTTTTTTAATCATCAGCAGTGACAAAAGTATTTAAAAAAATCTTTAAATTTTTTTTAACTTTTTAGACATTTATTTCTAAATTTTTTTGCTTTAACACCTAACACAAAATCAAACCCTACAGCGATCCAACGAGATTTGTAGGCTTCGACTCTTAAATTCAAATGAACCCGAAAAAGTTAGCCACCAGCATCTTCTTTCAAATGACAAGAGAATTAAACTTTTACTTCTACAATTTTTTTGAATATTTATTAGCTTTAGAAAAATATTAAGTTCGAATTTTGTGCTCAACCAATTGCACCAAATCAAACCCTGAATTGACCCACCATTATATTTGTTTTAAATTTATTAAAAATTAAGCGTCTTCTTTGACAATTTTCTTGGAATAGTTTTAGGTTCTCCAAAAATTATGACTTCGATTTTTGGGCATCAAACACTAACCTTAATTCAAATGTAGTTAAATTTGAACACCATCTCTTATTATTTCGTTATAATATTTGATCTAAAAATGCCAATCTCGATCATTGCGCTTCAACTCATAGAAATAAATTTACGTTTAAATTGACCAAAATCACATTTTTGTTAATTCCGAGTAAATTAAACATTTTTCTTTAAAATATCTATTGGAATATTTTTTGGTTAATAAAATGATTCCATCTTTTATTCAATCACACATTGAATTAATTTTCTTAATTGTCATTAATAATATTAATTTTTTCTTCAATTTTTTTGGAATATTTTTATGCTTTCTAAAAACACTAATCTCTATTTTTGGAATCATTTGGGACACAGAATCATTTTCTACAGTGACCTATTTTACAATTTTATTAAAATATCAATAGAATCCAACTTCAAGTAGGATTCTAAAGAAACTTTGGCGTTCTTTTTTTTAAATATATCTGCGAAAGTATTTTTGCTAATGAAATTTAGTTGGAATGTTTTTGTGTTCCTGTGAAAGAATTTCTCAGATTTTTGTGCTTGAATTCGTAACTAACACGAACATTGAAAATAACACCCTAAATTAATATTTTAGGTTACTATAAATCGTACATTTATAATTTTTTCTTTCTTTTCTAAGCACTTTAATTCATCTTCTAATTATCATTTTACCTTTTAGAAATTTTATTCATTTTCGATTGAAGTTAATATGAAAATTTAATTACTTTGAATTTTTGCTTCCTCATAAATGAGGAAGCTTTGTGATCGTTAAGATTTTCGATTTTCAAAAGATAAGTCTAAATCGACTAATTTTTATCTAAAAAGCGTAAATTTTCATTTTAAGCAAATTTTCAGATGTGTGTGTGTGTGTGTGTGTATAGCGTTTTTTGTTAACAGGATATCTTGAGAACCCTTTAACGGATGTTAATTAAATTTGGATGACTTATTAAGTTCATGAATATCTAAATTTGGACACCGGGATTTTTAAAAATACCCAATCAAACTTTTTTAAACACCTTTTTTCATCGATAACAATCGTATTTTGACACAATTTTTTTCTATGCTAAAATACATTTCAAGAAATACAAAAACCATATTCCTTATCTCAAAAAGAATCGATTGACTTACAAAACTTTTATAATTGAACAAAAATTCGTTAAATTATTCAGGGTCTTTCATTTTTATGCATTTAAAATTCTTTTTTTTTCATGAATTCTCCAATTAACTTTTGCATTATTAATATATTATTATTAAAATTATTAAAATATAAACTTATTTTGCTTACTTACAAGCGAAACGTCCATGAAATGGACATAATTTTTACCTAGTTTGCTAATTTCTTTAAATATCTAGTTTTACTCTTTCATCAAATTCTTTGTTATCTTTTCTTTCTAGTTATTTACAATTTTTTGTCATTTTATCCACTTTTTTTATCACTTATTTTGTAGTATTTTCAATTAATTTTCCATAATCTTTTTTTTATTTTTTTCAATTTCTTATAATCAATTAAAATTTATTATTAACTTTAAAATCTCAGAAATATTTCTGAATAAAGTAAAATTCGTATTATTTTAAATGGTAAATTTGTTTATTAAAATATTCTAATGTTTTGAATTTTTTAGTAACTTAATTAAATTCAGTTTTTTAATTACCTATTTTTATAACAATTATCATAAAAATTGTAATTGTATTTTTCTATTCTCAGTAACTCCAGAGAACATCAGATTTTTAGAAACGTTGTGTGAGTTTCTGCGCGGACTGTCTATTTCAGAAAACAATTCGAGTACATCGGTTCGTAGATCAGTTATATACGCCTGTTCTGTATTTTTTGCATTATTAGTATAATTTTTTTATTTTGTATTTTCAGTTTTATTATTTTTAGTATTATTATTTTAAAATTGTATACTGATTTAACATAAAACTATACCTACCCTTATAATATACTATTTATATACCTATTATTCAAATATATTTTAATAATTCTACTATAAAATATTTTACTCATTTAACAATAACTACTGTTAATAATTTTTTTATCCTACATTAAAGGGACCCAGAACAAACACACAAAAAATCGCTACTGTAATTGGTGGAAAATTGCATGTCAACCCATGTAAAGAAATAGAAATTGTTAGATTTAAGACTAGGCCAGAAGAGATGGTTAGGTGTTTAATGCTGGAGCTAATAGGGGCGGAAGAGTTAAAAACGATGACCGCATTAGGCTTTGGCAGAAGCGGAAAACCAGGAAAAGGCATTCCTGATGATATAAGGACAAGTGTTTTCAGTAGGTCTAATATGGATTCAGGGGAAAATAAGTTTGTATCTAAAACCACAAGATAAGAGTATCTGAAAAAAATTACGTCAATTTTGTAAGAAAAATATGGCGTCATATCTCTAAAAGTTCGTAACTTTGTAAAATTACTTGCAATATTATGCAGAAGGTCTGTGTGACTTATGTTTGAATGGATTTTGTCTTGAAAGGAACGTTTTAAAATTGTTGATTTTTAATAATGTTTTAAAATTAATTTTTGAGACAAAATCCAAACAAATTCGGACTAGACAGACCTGCCAGATTATATTTATGGTAATTCTATAAAGTTAAATTTAAAAGTTTTATTTAGTAGTTAAATTGAACATCAGTTAAAACAATAAAAATAAGTTTTAAATGAATCAAAAATCAATTGAAAGAAAAATAAAACATAAAAAGAAATAAATAGCTTAAGTGTAAACTACAAATCTATGACAAGTCCATTTGGAATATGCAATTGTCTGTTTTCTCACAATATTTTATCATATAGGTTCGTAACAGGGGCGTAAGCAGAAAAAAATTTTTGGTTTTTTTTTTTTTTTTTTTTAATTTTATGGGGAGGTATTGAAAACCAATTTTCCCTAAATGACCTTTTTTAAATAGATTTTTTCAATTTAGGAGGGGTCAGACTTTAAACCCAGAAAGTCCCCCTGCGTACGCACCTGGTTTGCAAACTGAGTTTTCCCTCCTCTTTAGATCACAAAAAATTATTATTTTATTAAGTTTTACAATCAAATATTCAGCATTTTATAATAAAGTGTAAGGAAAAATTTTTCCATTACTAGTGACTGTGACACTCATTCACATGCCCTATAAAAGATGTTTTAATTTTAAAATGAATTTTAGATTACGTAAAAGAAAAATGCAAAGGATTTACTTATGTAAAATATATTGATGTACTTAATGGTCAATGCAATACATTACGAAATCCAAGAAAAGTAAAAATCCTAGAAGGTCAGGTAGAAGAACCGAAGCAGGAAGAAGAAATAGATTTCGATAAGATTGAAAAAAGAATGGAAAGAATCAGAAACAAAGATACGGGAAAAACTGGCAAAGAAAAAGAAGTGAGCGGTAAGTATGTTTGATATAAAATAAGAAAAAAAATTAGTGTTTTTATGTTTAAAATCAAACTAATATTTCTTTGATGCAGAATAACAAATAGTTATTTGATAGTAGTAGAGCTATGCCGATTCCGGACCACTTCTGATGGTTCAAATCCGTGCTAAACAGAAATCTTCCTTACCGACCGCGAGTAGAAATCTGTTTTACCTGCCGAGCGTAGGAATCTACTTTACCCTAGTTACCGACCAGATGGCGCTGTATGGGGGGATTCCCCGCGCCATTTTGGATTTTTACCCCCACTTTTGCGCGGGAATTTAAATTTTACTCTTACTTTTGAGCGGGAAGTTAAATTTTACCCCCACTTTTAGGTTTTTCAAGCGCGCCATTTTGAATTTTTACCCCCACTTTTGCGCGGTAAGTTTAAAATTACCCCCACTTTTAGGTATTTGAAGCGAGGATTTCCCTACTTTTGAGCGGGCTTTTAGTCTGTTGTAAGTGAGAGTTCTACGTTACCGACAGTGATTTTAGTGAGTTAGCACACCGGTCACTACTGATAGACGGCGCTGCAATCGAATCCCGCCAAGTTTAACTTAAAATGCTAACCCTTTTAATTTGCATAAAGTGTTATGTAAGAACTAATTTGCATATCATTAGTATGCAATACCACTTATGTGGCTAATTTGCATAAATTGCGTATTGTTGTTAACTTTTACCGAAGAACTAATTTGCATATCCTTAATACTGCCAATATAATTTGCATAAACTAAGTATTGTTGCTAACTTTTACTTAAGAACTAATTTGCATATCCTTAATACCACCAATCTAATTTGCATAAACTGTGTATTTTTGTTAACTTTTACCTAAGAACTAATTTGCATATCCTTAATACCACCCATCTAATTTGCATAAACTGTGTATTATTGTTACCTTTTACCGAAGAACTAATTTGCATATCCTTAATACTACCAATCTAATTTGCATAAACTAAGTAGGGGAAGGTGGGGCAAAACCGCTAGGTTTAAATTTACTGATGCACAAATTTTTAACTATACATTCAATTGGAGTCATTTTTGTTTGTTACACGACTAAAACTAACCAGTAACAGATTTTAATACTCGTTATTACATTTATCATAATCATAATTACATTATTTAATTGTATTTAAAAAGATTCAAATTAGCGGCTTTGCCCCAACTGTTGGGGCAAAGACGTTTTTGCTAATATTATTATTGCAAATATAATAAATGATCTAAAATATACTCTAAATAACATTTATTGGTGCAATAATTATAAAACATAAATATTTTACAGATTTTTAAAGAGATTTAATGGATTTTATTGAAAATGATGACGACTTGTATTTTTAACCTCATATTTTCAATTTAATTGTTTTTTATTTTGTTTCAAAATCTACTTTATCGACTTTTCAAAAATAGAATGTTTTTTAAATAACCATGCGAAAATATGATTAAATAATTATGCTTATTTAATATTCAAAATTCTTAATTTTTTTTTCAAATTAGTAGTAAACGCTAATAAATAATTTAATGATTAAATAATAATAATAATAACAATAAATTTAACAGACAAAAATACTTTTTTTTTTGATGAAAAAATGCAGGTTAACAGTTGATTAGCATGAAGTTTGCATTATTTAAAATTACATGCTAATGCAGTTTGTAATATTCAATTGTTTTTTATAAAATATTTTCCAAGCGTCTTTGCCCCAAACGACAAACCTTTTTTTAATTTAAAATTTTATATATTTAGATTGAAAATTAAACCTGGATTCCACAGAGATTATGTAGATAAATGATTACTCTATTAGAACGTGACATTTAAAAATTTTTAAAATTCACATTTAGATTCAAAATTAACTAGTTTTGATCAATAAAATTTTCATCTCATACTTGTAAAAACGATTTTTTTGGTATATTTGCTAAAGCATTTTATATTTTCAAGATTTTTTTTATAAAACAATGGCTCCAGTTACAATTATGATAAACTTTAAACATAAGTTGAAACGGTCTAGTAATAAGGGAGATATTTTGAAAAACGTCTTTGCCCCGCTTAGCGGTTTTGCCCCACTTTCCCCTATTGTTGTTAACTTTTACCGAACAAAAAAAATTTATTAAGCATTAGTGATATTAAGTGATATTAAGCATATCCTTAATATCACTAATCTAATTTGCATAAACTGTGTATTGTTGTTAACTGTTACCTAAGAACTAATTTGCATATCCTTAATACCACCAATCTAATTTGCATAAACTCTGTATTTTTGTTAACTTTTACCTAATAACTAATTTGCATATCCTTAATACCACCCATCTAATTTGCATAAACTGTGTATTATTGTTAACTTTTACCGAAGAACTAATTTGCATACAGTGTTATGTAAGAACTAATTTGCATATCATTAGTATGCAATACCACCCATGCGGCTAATTTGCATAAACTGCGTATTGTTGTTACCTTTTACCGAAGAACTAATTTGCATATCCTTAATACTACCAATCTAATTTGCATAAACTGTGTATTGTAGTTAACTTTTACCTAAGAACTAATTTACATATCCTTAATACCACCAATCTAATTTGCATAAACTGTGTATTTTTGTTAAATTTTACCTAATAACTAATTTGCATATCCTTAATACCACCCATTTAATTTGCATAAACTGTGTATTATTGTTACCTTTTACCGAAGAACTAATTTGCATATTCTTAATACTACCAATCTAATTTGCATAAACTGTGTATTGTTGTTAACTATTACCTAAGAACTAATTTGCATATCATTACGATGCAAACTACCCAATTTGTCTAATTTGCATAAATTTACCCCCACTTTTAGGTTTTTCAAGCGGGGATTCCCTACTTTTGAGCGGGCTTTTAGTCTGTCGTTAGTGAGAGTTCTACGTTACCGACAGTGATTTTAGTGAGTTAGCACAACGGCCACTACTGATAGACGGCGCTGCAATCGAATCGCATCAAGTTTAACTTAAAATGCTAACCCTTTTAATTTGCATAAAGTGTTATGTAAGAACTAATTTGCACATCATTAGTATGCAATACCACCCATGCGGCTAATTTGCATAAAGTGTTATGTAAGAACTAATTTGCATATCATTAGTATGCAATACCACCCATGCGGCTAATTTGCATAAATTGCGTATTGTTGTTAACTTTTACCGAAGAACTAATTTGCATATCCCTAATACTACCAATCTAATTTGCATAAACTGGGTATTGTTGTTAATTTTTACCGAACAACTAACTTGCATATTCTTAATACCACCAATCTAATTTGCATAAACTGTGTATTGTTTTCAACTTTTACCTAAGAACTAATTTGCATACCCTTAATACCACCAATCTAATTTGCATAAACTGTGTATTGTTGTTAACTTTTACCGAAGAACTAATTTGCATACAGTGTTATGTAAAAACTAATTTGCATATCATTAGCAGTCTCAAAAGTGAAAGGTGCGCAGCAAAGATGCGCGTACGGTTAAGGGGGCCAATGCGAGTGGATAGACTTGTTAAAGAGGATTTGCGTGCGCAACAATAATGTGGGGGTAACAAGAGTGGGAAAATGGAGAAAGAGTGGGGTTCAAGAGATATAAGAAGGATTTTAAGCCAAGTGGAGACATATCTGTTACAGCCTACATCAGCAGCTGTAGCAGCATCAAGAGTAGCTTCGAATCCTCTACTAGGTAAGCCCTCTTCCACCTTAAAGTCTATTTTTTGATTTTAGCTTAATAATATGTTTTAATCTAACAGCTCTATTTTGATTTGCTTACAGATATTCAAAACAATGGACGTCACCTTAAGCAAAATCAACTCTCTTGGACGTTTGCAACATCTTCTACCCACGAAGCCGCTTGCTGAGTTGGATGTCAATACCCTTTATACCGTAACTAGTATAAAGAGGATGTCAACCAAGTATGGATTCAAATTTGCAGTTGATTTGGATGGTGAATTCCGGGCATTCCTGCCAGCAAGGTTTACGAACCTGTTTGAGAAGGAGCCAGACAACTTCAAGGTGCTCGACGAAGCCGTGGAATCCAACAAGTTGAAATTAAAATATGTTGGTGGAAAATATAATATTATAGAATTTGAATTTATCTAATAAATGTTGTAATAAAGAGAATTGTAATATACTGTAAATATTCAAAATATGTGTTTAAATAAAAAAAAAAATTACTTATAAATTGTTTCTTTTTATTCTACCTTTATATTTTAGAAATGTAAATAATAAAAAAAGAGAAAAAATATAATGAAAAATAAAATAATAAAAAAAAATAATAATAAAAAAAAATTGAGAAAACAATAAAAAAGAAAAAAAAGAAAAAAAAACAGAAAATAGAGAAAACAATAAAAAAATTTAAAAAAACAGAGAAAACAATTTAAAAATATAAGGTAAAGCAATAAAGACACTTTGATCTTTAGTGTACGATTTTAGCAGAACAAGCGAGTACACACAAGTTTCAACTTGCTTTTTAAACAAAACAAAGACATCGTCTAAGAATTTATTTATAAAGTTTTTCTATTATAATACTAATAATTTGCATGGAAGAGTGGAGTTGCGTTGCTCGTGAGACTAAGTGAAAGTAAAGTTGCTCGCGCAACAACAGAGAAGTGCTTACTGCGCATGCGTACTATATTTTCGTTTAACTTGCATAAACTGTATACTGTTGTTAAACTGATTTCTTTGGGGTCAGCATTGTTAATGTATTGAAATATCGATAGTAAGTTACCTTCAAATGCTATGTTAATTGGATTAAATATTTTCTAAACTTTAACTTTAACTTTTCCGAAAGTTAACTTTAACTTTTCTAATAGTTAACTTAAACTTTTCAAAAAGTTACCTTTAACTTTTCAGAAAGTTACCTTTAACTTTTCCCAAAGTTAACTTTAACTTTTCCAATAGTTAACTTTAACATTTTCAAAAGTTAACTTCACCTCTTATGGGATTTACATGTTAATTGGATTTAACTTTTCTAAAAGTTAACTTTAACTTTTCCAAAAGATACCTTTAACTTTTCCGAAAGTTAAGTTTAACTTTTCTAATAGTTAACTTTAACTTTTCCGAAAATTCACTTTAACTTTTCCAAAAGTTACCTTTAACTTTTTCGATAGTTAACTGTAACATTTTCAAAAGTTAACTTCATCTCTTATAGGATTTACATGTTAATTGGATTTAACTTTTCTAAAAGTTAACTTTAACTTTTCCAAAAGATACCTTTAACTTTTCCAAAAGTTTACTTTAACTTTTCCGAAAGTTAACTTTAACTTTTCCGAAAGTTAACTTTAACTTTTCCAATAGTTAACTTTAACTTTTCCGAAAGTCAACTTTAACTTTTCCAATAGTTAACTTTAACTTTTCCAAAAGTTACCTTTAACTTTTCCGAAAGTTACCTTTAACTTTTCCAATAGTTAACTTTAACTTTCCCGAAAGTTAACTTTAACTTTTCCAAAAGTTACCTTTAACTTTTCCAAAAGTTAACTTTAACTTTTCCAAAAGTTACCTTTAACTTTTCCGAAAGTTAACTTTAACTTTTCCAAAAGTTACCTTTAACTTTTCCGAAAGTTAACTTTAACTTTTCCAATAGTTAACCTTAACTTTTCCAATAGTTAACTTTAACTTTTCCAAAAGGTAACTTTAACTTTTCCAAAAGTTAACTTTAACTTTTTCAAAAGTTACCTTTAACTTTTTCGATAGTTTACTTTAACTTTTCTGAAAGTTAACTTCACCTTTTATGGAATTTACATGTTAATTGGATTTAACTTTTCTAAAAGTTAACTTTAACTTTTCCAAAAGTTACCTTTAACTTTTCCGAAAGTTAACTTTAACATTTTCAAAAGTTAACTTCACCTCTTATGGGATTTACATGTTAATTGGATTTAACTTTTCTAAAAGTTAACTTTAACTTTTCCAAAAGATACCTTTAACTTTTCCGAAAGTTAAGTTTAACTTTTCTAATAGTTAACTTTAACTTTTCCGAAAATTCACTTTAACTTTTCCAAAAGTTACCTTTAACTTTTTCGATAGTTAACTGTAACATTTTCAAAAGTTAACTTCATCTCTTATAGGATTTACATGTTAATTGGATTTAACTTTTCTAAAAGTTAACTTTAACTTTTCCAAAAGATACCTTTAACTTTTCCAAAAGTTTACTTTAACTTTTCCGAAAGTTAACTTTAACTTTTCCGAAAGTTAACTTTAACTTTTCCAATAGTTAACTTTAACTTTTCCGAAAGTCAACTTTAACTTTTCCAATAGTTAACTTTAACTTTTCCAAAAGTTACCTTTAACTTTTCCGAAAGTTACCTTTAACTTTTCCAATAGTTAACTTTAACTTTTCCGAAAGTTAACTTTAACTTTTCCAAAAGTTACCTTTAACTTTTTCGATAGTTTACTTTAACTTTTCTGAAAGTTAACTTCATATCTTATGGGATTCACATGTTAATTTGGTTTAACTTTTCTAAAAGTTAACTTTAACTTTTCGAAAAGTTAGCATTAACTTTTCCGAAAGTTAACTTTAACATTTCCAAAAGTTACCTTTAACTTTTTGGATAGTTTACTTTAACTTTTCTGAAAGTTAACTTCATATCTTATGGGATTCACATGTTAATTTGGTTTAACTTTTCCGAAAGTTAACTTTAACTTTTCCAAGAATTAACCTTAACTTTTCCAATAGTTAACTTTAACTTTTCCAAAAGGTAGCATTAACTTTTCCGAAAGTTAACTTTAACATTTCCAAAAGTTACCTTTAACTTTTTCGATAGTTTACTTTAACTTTTCTGAAAGTTAACTTCATATCTTATGGGATTCACATGTTAATTTGGTTTAACTTTTCTAAAAGTTAACTTTAACTTTTCCAAAAGTTAGCATTAACTTTTCCGAAAGTTAACTTTAACATTTCCAAAAGTTACCTTTAACTTTTCCAAAAGTTAACTTTAACTTTTTCAAAAGTTACCTTTAAATTTTTCGATAGTTAACTTTAACTTTTCCAAAAGTTAACTTCATCTCTTATGGGATTTACATGTTAATTGGGTTTAACTTTTCTAAAAGTTCACTTTAACTTTTCCAAAAGTTACCTTTAACTTTTCCGAAAGTTAACTTTAACTTTTTCAAAAGTTACCTTTAACTTTTTTGATAGTTAACTTTAACTTTTTTGATAGTTAACTTTAACTTTTTCGAAAGTTAACTTTATCTCTTATGGGATTTACATGTTTATTGGGTTTTAGTTTTCTAAAAGTTAACTTTAACTTTTCCAAAATATTTTTACAATCACCTTCCATGACTGTTAAATTCAACCTTTTTAAACTTTTCTAAAAGTTATTTTTTACTTTTTTAAAAGTTAACTTTAACGCTTATTAGTTAACTTACAAATTTAACTTGAGTGAACCTAGCCTAACTTGTTCTAACTCGCAGAGAGGGATTTTACATCATGCTGAGAAGTGTTGAATATAAATGTAATGTTCATTGGGTTTATACTGACATACCAATACTATTGCTAGTGCATAACACGTCATCGTATATAATCATGTGGTATAGTATGAACCAATCAGCGATGAAATTAGGATGTGGGGAGGGGGCGGTGGAGGGGTGAAGGGTTACAGTTTGGTATATAAGATGTTGCCTTGGCTTTAAATTTCATTTATTGTCTAAGATGGATTTTATTGTAGACATCCAAGGTTTTAAACAGAGCTGTAACGAATTTGTCTTTAAGGAGTTGGCTATTCTTCCACTTGAAGCAGATGCTCAACCTCGAGTTTATCTCTTTGAACCACCATATAGTTGGAATTATTTACCTGGACGATACAAAAGTGAGAACCGTTGGTTGACCAATAATTATCATGGAATCCAATGGATAGCTGGAGATGTATCTTATGATGAACTACGTATCGTTCTTCAAGAAACACTACGAGGTGCAAAGACTATTTACACAAAAGGTAGTGAAAAAAAGTGTGGTTAGAAAAATACTTGTTAAATGTGCAAAATTTAGAAGAAATAGACTGTCCATCAATTAAAAATATTAAAACTGACTGCTTGTTAACTACATGTACACATCATATGGCACCAACTGTAAATTGTGCTGCCAGTAATGTATTAACTCTTCGCAATTGGTTTCTCAGTGCACCAAGTGAAGTGAAAAATGTTTTAGTAGACGTCGATGAAATTGATTGTACTTCTACCACTTTGAAATCCTTTTACAAACAATGTGAATCTTTTCTGTAATAAATTTTAAAGATTTTATAGAAATAAATGAATTCAATATTTTCAAAAATCAATGTATCTTTACTGCTTTACCTATAATCTTAGAATAATAATAAGTAACTTAATAAAAATTTAATTTTTTTAATGAAATTATTAACTTGAATTTTTCTTTTTGTGATTACATTAAATTATATAAAACAAAGGTAGAAAAAAAGAGAACAAATTTATAAGCCAACTTTTGTTTTTATTTAAATCTTATTTTAAATTTTTACAGTAAATTATAGTTTTTGTCTCTTAATACCTCTCTCTCTCTCACACACACACACACACATACGTAAACACACTTTCTTGAATATTTACAAATTTCAAATAGAAATTAAAATTTGCACTTCTGCTTATTTACAATATATTATAAACAGTTTGCTTAAACTAGTGTCATTTCTACATCATTAGAATCTAAATTGTTTATATTATAATGCCCCCAAGCGAGGGTGTCCGTGCTATTTTTTATTAAATATCTTTTATCATCAAACGGACTTAAAGCTATTTTTGTCTGTTTTAATGTGTGTACATTATGGAGTTTTGACCGGATACAATATTGTGTTCTAGCTAGCATTTTAACATTTTTTAAGCAGTAGACATAGTCATCAAAGGTAATTGTTTTCTTCACAATTACCTCCTTAACACCTCTGGCCTTTTTTATAAAGTCCTGATCCTCTACTCGAATGCTATACATTTTACTCCGTAAGCCAACAAATTCTGTAATAACTCTCCCACTACACTCATCTTTCATGAGACCTAAAACTTTTTTATTGACTTGCGGCATTCCATGTATATTATCAACAGGATAATCAGAAGTATCAAATTTAGAAATATCTGCTTTCATATCAGAATAGATATTTTCACAATTAACGTGATAAACAAGACTATCGGTGTCAGTATAGAGCAATTTACAGTTATCATTATACTTTTTTCGCATGTAATCGTAATGAAAATCATACATGAGTGTTTTGGAAATGTCTAAAACGCTAAGACCAATATAGATTGGTTTATTCATAAGCACTTCCGTTTTTCTAAGTTCCACCGCAACTAAATTTTCGCTAAAGATAGCTCGCGAGTTGAAGTTGGGTTTAGATATAAGAGCTTCAGCTCCATATCTACCCCCCCCCCCCCACTTTGTTTCAAGTTTAACGTCAACTCGTTTCCGTACGTTTTCCATTGTCTTACCGTACACTGCATTATTCATTAGCTTAAATAGATTTTTTTCAAAATCATTTGTAGCGTTCGTTCGCATCATGGTATTAAAATCCACATAACTTTTCAACCAAGCAGATTGTTTGAATTGTAAAATTCTGTGAATATGTGTAAGTTCAATACCATGTGCCAAAGCTTGCTTCAGTGCACGGTAATGGATAACGTATTTTTGTTTCGGTAGAAGGGTAGTTAGTAACTTTGTCTCTTTTGATCCTGGTGGTTTTAAGTGTTCTGAACAGAATGGCAGATCACTGTGATTGTTGTGTAATTCATCGGGATAGACTAAATCAACTTCTAAAATATAACCAACAGGAGCATCATCTTCAACGTTAAAATTAAAATTATTATTTACATTTGGCACCCACTTAAAACCACCGTAGGGAAGTGCTTGTATCATAGCCCAACCATACAGGTTGTTCGCATCCAAGTACATAATGTAAGTTGACTCTTCTTCTTCTTTATATTTTTCCATATACTGATTATTAGCTCTGGCATATCTATTTGAACACTGGCTTACACCACCTCTAATGCCACGTTCAATAAACATAACCATATCTATATCAGTGAGAAGTTCCAATTTTACATTACTATACTTTAACATAGCATCCCAGCTCAACCCAGGTGTTGTATAATAATGAGCTGGATCTAAACCGTACGCAATAATACACTGGTTTCTAAAATTTTCAAAAATATCTGCGAGTAGTAAAATGTCAGTTTTCATGTACAAATATACATAATCGCAGAGATTTTTGCAATTAAATGTATTCCAGACTTTTTGCGCATGTATATAATCATCATTACTTACATGCGAATCGTTTAATGTACTGTAAAATTTTTCTATTGGAGGTAGTTGTGCCTCATTAAGTTTTGCTCTACAGTCCAAATACTCGTATGGAAAAATTCCTTTTCGGGTTAACAGTTCTACGTTATTTTTAGAGTAGGTAGAAAATTCGGAATTTATTATATTATGTTGAGGAAGATAAGATGCCAATTTATCCAAAGACGATGCCATAAATTTGAATGAATCTATGAACCGAAAATTGATGATACTCCCTTGAACATGTTTGGTGAAGCTAATATATCTTTCTTTGTTAACAAGGAGGAGGTGAACTTTACCCTCAAACTCAGTGGCAATGGATTTTATAATGAAATGCGCATCGTATCGACTTAAATTGTGGAATACTACAGGAATAGTTCTTGAATCCTGATAGTTGATGTTACAATCCTGATGCGCTACCCCCCCTGTACTTTCCAGTTATATGACAATGATCTTTTACTTTCACAGCCCCATGCGCGATAGACTTTTTACAGATGTGACAAATGTTAGTGCTTCGAAAAGCAGCTTGTTGACTTGCATTTAGTTTCTCCATCGGAATGGTGACCATAAATACAGTCTCAATATCCTCTGCCAACTGTTTTAACTCTTTAGCAAACCATTTTGCAGGATCTTCTTCATCCTTAGGTGATGCTTTGTATACTGATAAAGTATCATCATAACACTTTAAACAGTATCTAATGCTCAGAAGTTTATGGTTTTGAAATACTTCTGTGCAATCACCTAAGGTTGAAGATTCCGTTTCAGGAAGTAATAAACTCTCGCAGTCTGCATATATGATAAATGGAGCACGCTCCTTATTATTGAAATTCTTGAATTGAATTACGTTGTTATTAGGCTGTGGTAAAATTACTTTAGTTTTATTCAATTTGTTACAATCTTCAGTATGTTCAATAAGTTTTTCTTCCCTATGAAAGTAATGCAAACAGCGATCGCAAATATACGTCTTGTGATCATGTTTAGACAATTGACTGCTTACAAGTCGCGATAAATTCTTTATCCAAACGTAATGATAGTTTAATGAAACGATTGTTTCATTAGCAGAAGCATCTTCCTCAACATTCAAACTTTCATCTATGTAATGATCTTCAATGCGTAAAAGATTCACATGAGAATCTCTTTTCTGTGATGTAAGATGTAATGGTGTTACACTAAAATCATTATTAACCTTTTGAAGACCGTATACATTGACGGAAATTGTATTTAACGTTTCGAATTTCGCAACATCATTTAGAGCTACAAGAAATTTAATCCCAGTAAAATCTAAATCATGTTTAAAATCGTCGTAAGTCATTAAACGACATGGATTAGAAGAATCTGGAGATAATGCTGATAAAATCGACCACTTGAAGCATTGATTATCATGATCATTATGAACATTAACACAGGCAAGCTTACTTTTAATAACTTCTGGCAGATCAATGTAAGAGCTAGCACGCAAGGGGTTGAATTTATTAATATTAACATCAAGTCTATGGATGGAGTCAAGAGTCCAATTGGATTCTTTTTCCTCAAATTCCTCCATTTTTCTAAGTGTTTGCTGTTTTACATTAACATTATAAAATTCATCTAACTGAGTTGAAGGTAAAATGGCACTTGCTTTAACTGCAAAGTTTTTTAAACTGAATTCTTCTGAACCGTCAGGTAGAGTTTTCTTAAATTTGGCGTACAATACCGTGTACGTTTTTACCGGACTAAGCGTGTTCAAACAAGTCTCGACATGATTTTTGAAGAGAACAAAGGCATCGTCTAAGAACTGATTAACATCTATATGCGTTAAATTTACTATTGTTCCCGACTGTAATTGATTATTAAAGGCTGTATCCGTGTCAACCCACTTAATTGTTCCATTTGAGTTATTGAGACCGGCGCCGCTCTTCTCTAATAAATTAAAATGACATTTCAAGTAATGCACTCTGTTTAATAAATTTAAGATTTTTTGTTTCTGAGGAACCGTAAAGCTATATCTATTAAAGAATTTTTTTAAAATAGCGTATTGCTGTTTACATTTATGCTGCCATTCGAATGCACTAATAAGACGAGCGTCAGCCGGTTTGGACTTTACAGAGCATAACTTTAATTTAGCAGTGTCAATGAAATTGGCGGAACATTCACAAATTTCATCTACACTGTCAGCAGAGGCAAAACGTTTTTGTACACTGTTTCTACACCGGGGCATTTTTACAAATTTTTTTTTAAAGTCTGAAAAAGAAAACTGAAAAAAGTCTGAAAAAATGATAAAAAAAAGCCTGAAAAAAAGCTAAAAAAGGTTGAAAAAATGCTGAAAAAGAAGGCTGAAAGAGAAGCTGAAAAAATAGAAGTGGAACGAGCTGTGTTGTTCTCACTGAAGTCGGGTTGAAGATTGCTAAATTTTCACACCAGAGGAAATTAGGCTCAGACTAGAACTGTGTACCTAAAACAGAAGAAGATAAAAATGTTATAAACAATGAATTGTTATTTACTGATAACTTTTCAAAATTATTAAAATAGTAATACTTACGGAACTTAGTGCTAAAGCCTAGTGTATTTGTACGTCCTATCCAAGTAGGTTGTGTAACAAGTGTACCTATAACAGAAGAAGAGGAGGGGGGTGTTATTAACAAAAAATTGTTTTTATTTGTAAATAAACAAAAAAATTGTTATTTTATTTGTAAATAAACAAAAAATTGTGATTTTATTTGTAAATAAACAAAAAATTGTTATTTTATTCATAAATAAACAAAAAATTGTTATTTTATTCATAAATAAACAAAAAAATTGTTATTTTATTAGTAAATAAACAAAGTTTTGAATTACTTACAGAGTTTATTATTGACAACCGTGAACCTCCTAGAGAAGTAGGCAGAAACTATGTCTGTGTATCTGTAACATTAAAAAACATTATTATAAACAACGAATTGTTATTTTACTGGTAAAATATACAAAATCTATAAAGCTAGAAATACTTACGGAGCTGCTCTTGGAAGAGAACCTGCTGCTACAAAACTCTGAAGCGAAATAAGATTTCACATCTTGCGGACGCCTATACATTAGAGGCTTCCCACTCTCACAAGTGCCCCCACACTCGATAGCTCTGGGAAGCATGCGCGCAGCCTGCAGCAGCATGCCGCGCTGAGTTGCGTGGGCTGGGTCCTAGCGCCACCCACTCCCAACCACCCACTTGAGTCGCCCACTTAGGTCCGAGCCAGAGTTGCCAGATTGGGCTACAAAGCGCGATTTGGGCTATTTTTTGCGATAATAACGCGGCTCAAATTTGAATTTCGCTTCAAGTAGCGAATTGGGCTATATATTTTTTTTAAATTGCGTTTTTTGGGCTATGTTGGAAATTGTTCTATTTATGTGGAAAAATGTATGTACTTCTTTAAAAAACAATAATACTAATAACAATTTTTCATACATCATATTAAAAAACTACATGTGACAGAAATCTTTTTTAATTTTTTTTTTTTTTAGAAATTGAATGCATTTATGCACTTTCGATACATATTTTTTTCTGAAAATATGTAAATAAAAAAACGCGATTTGGGCTACATTTGGAGTTTCCTGTGCGTTTTTGGGCTTTTAAAGGTAAGGCGGTTTTTGGGCTACGCCAGTGCCTCCTAATCGCGGTTATCAGTACCAAAAATCTGGCAACTCTGGTCCGAGCGTTAATATCACCTTCCCTTGATTCCTCACGATTTTTATTATGATTTTTGAAATTTGATAACATATATGCAAAAGTGGGTGGTGTTTTGAAAATTTAAGTCCCAATACATTAGTTTTGTAGTTGAGTTGTGGGTGGTGGGTGGTGTTGAGAATTGAATAGAGCTATTTAAAACATCTATTAGATGGGTGGCAGGCGGTGGGTGGTAGGTGGAGTGGGTGGGTGGGTAAAGGGGGGGGGGTAGGGTAGATACAATGGAAACATATAGTGGTGGGTGGTAGGTAAGTTGTAGAAAAGAGTTAAAAACAATACATAGCGTATGCAAATTAGGTGGGTGGGGGTAGGTGATATGCAAATTAGTTCTTAGGTAAAAGTTAACAACAATACACAATTTATGCAAATTAGATTGGTGGTATTAAGGATATGCAAATTAGTTCTTAGGTAACAGTTAACAACAATACACAGTTTATGCAAATTAGATTAGTGATAATAAGGATATGCAAATTAGTTGTTCGGTAAAATTTAACAACAATACTTAGTGTATGCAAATTAGATTGGTAATATTAAGGATATGCAAATTAGTTCTTCGGTAAAAGGTAACAATAATACACAGTTTATGCAAATTAGATGGGTGGTGTTAAGGATATGCAAATTAGTTCTTAGGTAAAAGTTAACAAAAATACACAGTTTATGCAAATTAGATTGGTGGTATTAAGGATATGCAAATTAGTTCTTAGGTAAAAGTTAACAACAATACTTAGTTTATGCAAATTATATTGGCAGTATTAAGGATATGCAAATTAGTTCTTCGGTAAAAGTTAACAACAATACGCAATTTATGCAAATTAGCCACATAAGTGGTATTGCATACTAATGATATGCAAATTATTGTTCTTACATAACACTTTATGCAAATTAAAAGGGTTAGCATTTTAAGTTAAACTTGGCGGGATTCGATTGCAGCGCCGTCTATCAGTAGTGACCGGTGTGCTAACTCACTAAAATCACTGTCGGTAACGTAGAACTCTCACTTACAACAGACTAAAAGCCCGCTCAAAAGTAGGGAAATCCCCGCTTCAAATACCTAAAAGTGGGGGTAATTTTAAACTTACCGCGCAAAAGTGGGGGTAAAAATTTAAAATGGCGCGCTTGAAAAACCTAAAAGTGGGGGTAAAATTTAACTTCCCGCTCAAAAGTGGGAGTAAAATTTAAATTCCCGCGCAAAAGTGGGGGTAAAAATCCAAAATGGCGCGGAAAATCCCCCCATACAGCGCCATCTGGTCGGTAACTAGGGTAAAGTAGATTCCTACGCTCGGCAGGTAAAACAGATTTCTACTCGCGGTCGGTAAGGAAGATTTCTGTTTAGCACGGATTTGAACCATCAGAAGTGGTCCGGAATCGGCATAGCTCTACTACTTTTGATTAATAATAAAACATGCAAACTTTTTTGAAAAGGTTTGATGAATCGGTTTGATCAAATAATATTATTCGTGGGTAATCTATAAATTACGTTAAACTTAATTCAGGGAAGAGCGTGAATCTAAGGAAGTATAATATTTAAAAATGGGTTATGGTATTTATGTTAAAAATAGGATAGAAGAAAGGAGGCTAAAGTCTTCAAAATTCTTTTGACGTAATTTGTGGATAATCCTTGTTTTATTTCTATTTGATAAACATTATTCCTGAATCAGAGATTACGAAAGTTTGGAAGAATCAGAAGAAGAAATGGAAACAGAGATAATGAATAATGAAAGTGAAGAAACAGGGATAAGGAATGATGAAAGTGAAGAAATAGAGATCAGGGATGATAAAAGTGAAATAGAATCGGTAAATAATGAAGACTCGGAAAATGAAATAAACCGTGAGTATATTAACTTATACAACTTAGGGTTTCCCTTCATTGAGCGATTTTTTTCAAATCTGCGGTCTCTACCCAGAAAATGGATCAAGGTACCCATAGTTTTTTTTTTACAAGTTTGAGCTAAATCAAGCAGGGTTAACACGTGTCTCAAGACAATCGAATACATGGCAAAAAAATCCCTTTTTTGCAAATTTGCTATAAAATCGTTAAAAAAGAATATTTTGCAATACGTAAACGATATTTCTCTTCAAAAAAGTTCAAAATATGCAATTCTCATATTTATTTACTACAAAAATTCCATGGAATATTTTTTGCAGAACCGCAAAAATCTCAAAAATTGCAAAAAAATTGTTTCCTGGCGATCAAGTAAAAATAAATTTTTTTTAGTTAATTATTATATTATGAAGTTATAATCTTTTATTCCGGGTGAAAATCTAAGATTTGAAAACAACGTCCAATTAAGGACGATGTTTACTATAGATATTTCATAAAACTCTTGTTTAAGAATATCATAAGAATAAAAATATTCTAATTTAGCATATATTTTCAGAGATAAAAAGGAGCAATCAAAATCAAAAAGAGTTAGAAACTAGAGGAAAAGAACCCATAAAAAACTGGAAGTCGAAAATTTAAAACCATAGAAGACAGAAAAAATATGGTTTCAGTGTATTGTTTACAAACTTAACCTTCAATACGTAATAATTAAATAATTAGATTTTGAGAGTTTACTTTTCAAAAAGTTCTTTACAGTGTTTTTACATTAATTATATCACAATTTATATAATTAAAATAAATAATCTTTTGTTCAATAATGACCATTAATTGTGAAGTTTAATCAGAAAAGTAAAATAACAAATTACCAAAGGAATAAAAATTTCCACATAACCTTACACTAAATTTAATTAATAATAATTTATTCTTTACAAACTCAATAGAAAGACAAGTATTTAAATTAATAGCTGACTTTTTATTAGTTCAAAAGTTTTAATTCAAGTTTTCATTGGACGCAAACGGCTTTTATTCTTAATCAAGCATTTCCTAGACTTTGAAATATCAAAGTGTCTAAAAAGATTTCTAACATTTATCTTGGGGTTTTCCAGCCACCACAATCTACGTGTTTTCTATGTGCTTTATAAACTCCTTAACCATTGTTTTGCCAGTCTAAAGATGCTCTTGCTTTTTAGCAGGTCTTTCCCTCGATGTGCTGTAAAATTTATAAGTTTGATAGCCACGGTATGCCAGTCTCAGGACGATCTTGCCTTTTCCCAGACTTTCCCCAGACTTGAGAATCGGCGTTTTTTCTGTCAGAATTCTAAATTTACCAGACGTGGTATTGAGAATCTATATAGGCTCCTGTATTTAGCCAGGCTTTCACCAGGCTTAAAAATCAGCGTGTGTTCTGTATAGATTCTAGGTTTTCTAGCCATGGTTTAGCCAGTCCAAAGACACTTTCACCTTCAGCCAGGCTATTCCTAGGCTTGAGAATCTACATGTTTTCTGTATTAATTCTAAATTCTCCAGCGATAGTTTTTCTAGTCTAAAGAACTTAGTGCCTTTAGCCAGGCTTTTTCCATGCTTGAAAAAATAGGTGTTTTCTGTATAGATCCTAAGTTTTCTAGCCATGGTCTAGCCAGTCCAAAGACGCTCTCACCTTTAGCCAGGCTTTTCCCAGGCTTGGTAATCTGCGTGTGTTCTTTATGTATTTTAAATTCTCCTAGCATAGTTTAACCAGCCTAGACAAGCGCTCGCCTTTAGACAGTCTTTTCCCAAGCTGGAGAGGCAGCGTTTTTTTGTATTAATTCTAAACTCTCCAGCCATGGTTTACTAGTCTAAAGAACTTAGCCAGTCCAAAGACGCTTTAACCTTCAGCCAGGCTATTCCTAGGCTTCAGAATCTGCATGTTTTTTATATTAATTCTAAACTCTCCAGCCATGCTTTACTCGTCTAAAGAACTTAGTGTCTTTAGCCAGGCTTTTTCCAGGCTTGAAAAAATGGGTGTTTTCTGTATAGATCCTAAGTTTTCTAGCCATGGTCTAGCCAGTCCAAAGACGCTCTCACCTTTAGCCAGGCTTTTCCCAGGCTTGGTAATCTGCGTGTGTTCTGTACGTATTTTAAATTCTCCTAGCATAGTTTAACCAGCCTAGACAAGCGCTCGCTTTTAGACAGTCTTTTCCCAAGCTGGAGAGGCAGCGTTTTTTTTGTATTAATTCTAAACTCTTCAGCCATGGTTTTACTACTCTAAAGAACTTAGTGTCTTTAGCCAGGCTTTTCCCAGGCTTAAAAAAATGTGTGTTTTCTGTATAGAACCTAAGTTTTCTAGCCATGGTTTAGCCAGTGTAGAGAAGAGCTCGCCTTTAGCCAGGCTTTTTCCAGGCTTGAGAATCTGCGTGTTTTCTGTACTAATTCTAAATTCTCCTGCCATGGTTTAGCCAGTCTAGAGAAGAGTTCGCCTTTAGCCAGGCTTTTCTTAGGCTTGAGAATCTGCGTGTTTTTTGTACCAATTTCTAAATTCTCCTGACATGGTTTAGCAAGTCTAGAGAAGTGCTTACCTTTAGCCAGGCTATTCCTAGGCTTGATAATCTGCATGTTTTTTGTATTAATTCTAAACTCTCCAGCCATGCTTTACTAGTCTAAAGAATTTAGTATCTTTTGCATGGCTTTTAGCAGGCTTAAAAACATGCGTGTTTTCTGTATAGATCCTAAGTTTTCTAGCCATGGTTTAGCCAGTATAGAGAAGCGCTCGTCTTTAGCCAGGCTTTTTCCAGGTTTGAAAATCTGCTTGTGTTCTGTATGTATTCTAAATTTTCCTACCATGGTTTTACCAGTATAGAGAAGCGCTTGCTCTAGGCAGCCTTTTCCTAGGCTTTAAAATTTGCTTTTTTCTGTATAGAGTCTAAGTTTTCCAGTCATGGTTTTACTACACTGAGAGAAAAAAAAGGTTACTACAACGGAGGACACAAGTAGGAATTGCCTGAGTGACTCGGGTAGTAGAACTCAAGTTAACGCAACTTGGGACTCCGGTAAATACTGCTTGGGTCTCAAGTCGACGTAATTGGAGACCCAAGCAGTATTTACCGGAGTCCCAAGTTGCGTTAACTCGAGTTCTACTACCGGAGTCACTCAGGCAATTCCTACTTGTGTCCTCCGTTGTAGTAACCTTTTTTTTCTCTCAGTGTAGTCTAAAGAAGTTAGTGTCTTTAGCTAGGCTTTTTCTATACTTCAGAATATCTTGATGTGCTGTAAGATTTCAATGTTTGCCAGCCAATGCTTTGCCAGGCTTAAGATGCTTTTACCTTTAGCTAGGCTTTTTGCAGACTTTAGAATGGCTCGATATGCTGTAGTATTTGTGAGTTTTGCAATTATGATTTTGCTATTCTAAATGTGTTACAATCTTTAGCCAGGCTTGTCCTGAGCTTAAAAATGTGTTATTTTTAATAAAATTGTCTAAGTTTGATAGGAATGGTTTTGCCACACTTTCGAAGTTTTTTAAAAGTTTAGTTTTTCTGGCAATTGAACTGAGTAGATTAGCCTGGATTAACCATGGGAAATGTTTATTTGCAAGGGTGTAGCCATTGTTGGTGTATACCTTGTCCCAGGGTTGTGCCTGTCTTGGGTTTCTCTACGCGGGCATGATTACGAATATGATGTCAGTTTGACATTTTGACAGTCGACAGCTATCAAATCAACTGTCAACTTTGCCAAAAAGTAATTTATTTTGTTGAAAGTGACAGTATAAGGGTTTTTGGGAGCGTTGATTACGAATATAATGTGAATTTGACATTCTGACATATACAAATTGGTATCTAATTTCACCTTGCTAAAAACTGATTTTCTTTTATAAAATGTAGTAAAAGAATTGGCAGGGTCTCGGCTAATAAATTTAATAGTCATATTAACAATCAAATGGCTGACAGCTGTAATAGTAACGAAGAGACTTTGTTAAATTTTCGTTTAATCGACAGTTAAAATCAACTGTCAAAATGTCAATTTGACATCATATTTGTAATCAGCAGCCCTAAAAACCCTTGTATTGTCACTTTCAGTAAAAGAAATTACTTTTTGGCAAAGTTGACAGATGATTTGATAGCTGTCAACTGTCAAAATGTCAACTTGACATCATATTCGTAATCAGCGCTCCTAAAAACCTTGTACTGTCACTTTCAGCAAAATAAATTGCTTTTTGGCAAAGTTGAGACTTTATTTGACAGCTGTCAACTGTCAAGATGTCAATTTGACATCATATTCGTAATTAGCGACCCTAATAAGCCCTATATACCAATTTTTATGAATATTAGATGATTTTAACCCATTAACGCCTAAGATGACGCAAATTTTACAAAATCTTTAAGACTATTTCTTAGCAATGAAAAAAAATTTGAAAAATTTGAAACGAACCATTTCCTACGTAAAATTTATCACTCTTTCAGATTCTGTTAACAAAATTTTGTTACAACATATATATAAACAGTTCTAAACAATTATTTGCAAAAAAACATGATTTCTTTTTCAATAAATTTTTTCATGCAGAACAAGAAAAGAGATCGGGTTAACGCCTAAAAACTTTGTGTACGGGGGACTTTGGGGTCTCTGATTACGAATCTGAAGTCATTTTTTTTCCAGTTGAAGATTTTTTTCCGTGTGTTCAGTCAAATGTGAATTAGAATGAAACAGAATTATTTTAGTGACGGCCTGTCGGGCATCGAGCACTATCTTAATATTTGTCTGACCCGTAAATACAAATATTAATCTAAAAAAAGTATATACTAACATAACCTATAATTTTTTTAGAAATGAATAACTATTTTAATGTAAGACTATTCAATAAACATAAAATTAATGAATGGTCCACCAAATGGTGGAATATGTCGATTATAAAACACGTAGCCCACTTTACTGGGTATTTTTAAGCCCCCCCTCCCCCCATGAAGCACTCTATCCCATACATTAGCGCCATTTTTTCCTCTTGGCGTAGAACATAGCTAGACCCTCCCCTCCCCCTGAAGAGCTACGTGGTTTATGGAAGACCCCAATGTCCAAAAGGTCGAATTTTTTGTTTCATATGAGTTTCCCATATTCTATTAAATGTGTTGATTAAAGTAGATTGGACAAGTGCGCGAAATTTAAAATCATTATGGAAGTTTTTAATTTTGCGCTTTTTTTTCAATTTACTATGCCAACACATTTCATAGATAGGTAACTGATATGAAAGAAAAAATTCTACCTTTTGGACATTCGACCATTTGGAGATTCGACAAAATGGATATTAGACCATATGAAAATTCAACAAAATGGACATTCGACATTTTAAAAATTCGACAAAGTGGATATTCTACAATTTGAACATTCGACAAAATGGATATTCGAACATTTGGAGATTTGACATTTTGAATATTTGATCATTTGAAAATTCGAAAAAATGAACTTTCTACAATGTGGAGATTCGACAATTTCAAGTTACGACAAAATGGACATTCGACATTTTGGAGATTTGACAAAGTGAATATTCGACAATTTGGAAACTCGTCAAAATAGATATTTGACAATTTTGAGATTCGGTCATTTAGAGATTCGACAAATTGAATATTCGACTATTTGGATATTCGACAATTTGAAATTCGAGAAAATCAATACTCGACAAACTGGAAATTCGCCAATTTGGAGATTTAGTCATTTGGGTATTCGATCATTTGGAGATTCTCCATGCTTTTGGATTTTTCAGGAAATTTCATGCGCCCAAAAAATGAAACCAATTACTAACAACAAACTAAAAATATCAATTGTAAATCAATTGTTTAAACAAATTAATATTGTTTATTAAATCACAGATTTACAACTTTTTCTACATTTTACAACTTCTGAAGACGAATGTAACCATTTGAGGCTTCGAATCAAAGAACCAGCTCTCCGTTCGGCCCGAAGTCCCCTGAATCAGCACGTATGTAAGCGTCACACTAGAGGACTCCCTTTCAACGCACCGAGCTAGTTCTTTGATTCAAAGCCTCAATTACTAACTACAAACTAAAAAAACAATTCAACTGATTGTTTAAATTCCATTTTTTATCAAATTAAGCTACAGAGTTGTTGTAATTTGACTGTGATACGTCATCATTAATTAAAAGTTTTTAACAATTTATTATTATTATTATAATGTTCTATACAGGCTTTTAATTTTACTATAGTGGCAGAAGCGAAACTTTTAAAATTCCTACAGCCGTTTCTTCAATTCCAACAGTATGAATTTGTTTAAACAATTTGTACAATTATAGGATGTATGTTAAGGTAGCCAATGACACTATTAGGAAAATAAAAGTTTTTATTTTTGCACAAAAATTACAATAAAAAAATATTTCAAAAATGCTTTTTCTATTATATTTAAGAGCAACATCGACATATTTTATCTGATTTCTTCCCCAAAGTATCCCCAATAATAAAAAATGTTTACCTAATTTCTTTTACGTGCATCATGATAAAAAAATTAAAATATGACGTGCTCAATGAACGTTACAGAGCAACAGGGACTTCCACGTGTCACATTTTTATATTTATTTCTTTTTGTCAAATTTTTAATCTTCGTTAGTTTTGCATTTTATGAGAATTACAAACTTAGAGGAACATAAACAATAAATATTGGTGTTATAAATAAAATATATAAAAACCTACATGAGACGCGCCGCAAGAGAAAAAGAACCATCGCCTAAACTGGAAAATTTACATTGCGACCATTTAAAGTTGTAACAATGCATTGTGAAACTAATGTAACATGTCTATGATTAATGCTTAATAACTTAAAAAATAATTAAAAGTGACACTTTTTGTTTTTGCATTCGAAAGAACAACTCAAAATCTATCGAATGGCACCAAAACCTCAAAAAATATTTTTTTTACGATAAGTCCCTTTTCTCGTGTAGCGTCACACGTTATAAATCCCTAAGCATACTAGGTATATATGTATACTTGTCACAAAATAGATAGTATACAGTAAAGAGCCTGTAACAATTCGCGCTGAGATATTCGTTGACAAAAATAAGTTTAAAAAAAAAAGAAACAGACATTGGCGGTTTTACGGGGGGGCGAATGGGGCGACCGCCCCCCCCCCGAGAATCTTATATTTGTATAAGAGAGAGAGAGATAGCACTATAGTGCTATCTCTTTCCATCCCATATATCGCCCCTCCCGAACACTTTGCCTATAGCCGCCCCTGGAAACAGAGAATCAAGGATAATAACTGAATAAACGTATGACGTCATTCGCGAATATTATTGAAAATCGTCGATATTCAACTTGCTAAAAAACAAAGAAGACCTTAAAAATTGATTTTTTAATATTTTATTCGTAAACACCGAATCCTAAAATATAAGAATACTATGTTTACAAATATAAAATAGTATATTTCGTAACATGCGTGACAAGCAGTCGTTTCTAAAACGAGAGCAATGTTTTTGCAACGAGTGAAACGAGTTGCAAAAATTGCGCGAGTTTCAAAACGACTGCTTTGTTCACGCAGTTACGAACGATACTTTTCATAACAAAGTCATAAAAGGCGTGATTCGGTTCTCTGTATAGATAACCAGAAAGTTGCAGAATTAAAAATGATTCACTATGTCACGTCAGAGTGTACACAAATACAATCCAAATTGAATGTCTCACACTTTTTTACTTGTCAACACGCCGCGCTAGTGATACGGTCAGGTTAGATTTTGAAGCGGTACTACTCACGCTAAAGATATCGACTCTGTTCTGTTGGTCAAACAGTGCGTGCAAGAAAAGTAGAAAAGTGGGGGACATGCAATTTGGACTGTACTTGTTTGCACTCTGACGTACATAGTAAATCGTTCTTAAATCTGCAACTTTCTGGTTATCTACAGAGAACCGAATCACGCCATTTTTAAGACTGCGTTATGAAAAATCACAACATTAATCGAGAAATAGTCAAGACGCCATTTCGCTTATTTTCACCACTCTGGGCCATTTCACGCATGACGCCAATTTTGGCGTCATACCGCCGAAGTAGTTAATTTTATAAACTTTTAAAATTCTATTAACTCCAAAATAGTGACGATTTCAAAATATAATCAATGATCATAATAATTACAAAAGGCAAATTGACATTTCACAAAAAAATTTGAAAATCGAACTTGCGTTTTCATTTTCGGTTTCGTTTTCAAAATTACGTGATAGGTACCCTTACTTGTAACATTGATGAACACAGAATCAGTGGCTGATCCAGACTTGGTTCCAGGAGGGGGTTATACATGAGAGAGAAAGAGACAACACTATAGTGTTGTCACTCTCTCTCTCTCTCTCTCTCTCTCTCTCTCTCTCTCTCTCTCTCTCTCTCTCTCTCTCTCTCTCTCTCAAACAAATCTAAGTTAGCTCCAGGGGGAAGTCATGACCCCCATGACCCCCCCCCCCCCCGTGGATCCGCTGCTGCACAGAACTATATCTATTCTATAGCCATAATTAATTGATTTCTTAGATAAGATTCTTTATCAACCTGTCTCCTTTACAGAGTCCGGAATCCTCTACTGCCCAATCCACATATAGGCCAGGTGCCTCTTCTCTTGGTCCAGCTCCAAATCTAGGACTCTTTGGATCTGCACTCACTTCTACGGCATGAATTGTCACTTGCGAAAAGCCAGATATACAACTGAAATAAATTAAGTTTGCTATTTTATAATTGTATATTTTTATTAACTAATGTGTAATTTTTTTAAATTCTGAATTTTTAAATATTAAAAGAAAACTAACATCGTCATTTATAATAATTAAAACATTAGAGAAAGTTTTCCTACACACACTAATTTGTTGAACTCGGAAGCGCTATCCAATATTATATTGCCTCAAGAAGTCAGGCAGCTTTGATGCAAGTATAAAAATGTCCGTATACAAGGGGGAAACTTGTCTTAAGAAGTATCCAACTAACACGTCACGATGCAAGTGTGAACATTAATATTAATATAACAGAATAAGAATAACAGAAACATCTCAATTTCAGAATTGTAGTAATTAATATAACAGGAAATATCGATATTTCCTGTTGATATTGAAAAAATTGCAAGATAAAACTTGAAAAAGGCATACGTACATTGCCGAAATGTCGTTGATATATTTATGAGTCGTTCATTACTCGCAATTTATTGATTAAATGATCGTTTGACCGAAAGAAATTTGATGTTTCTTGACAATAAAGAATTTACGATCAAAGAAAGAAGGGTGTTTTGGAGAATTGTCTTGACAATTTTCTATTTAAAAGTTGATTATTTGTCTAGTTTCTCAGGAAAGAGGATTTAGAAAATGGGTTATCTATCTTACGTCAAGGATGCACTGTAAAAAATTTCGGAAATATATCCGTTAAAATATCAGGAAATATTTCCAAAATGTTGGAAATAATTCCGAAATTTCGGAAAAACACAATAATTCCAGTAAAATTAGGAAATTTTTCCGGAAAATAGGATATATTTCCCACATCGATGGATTTTTTTCCAGAACATAGGAAATAAATCCTAATTTTAAATGGAAATATTTCCGAAATTCGGAAAAATTAAAAAGTTCCGAGCAAAATAGGAATTTATTCCTAAAAAGTGGAAAAAATTTCCAAAAAAAGTGGATTTTATACCAATTATTTGGAGATAAATCCCAGTTCATACTGGAAAAAAATCCCAAACATTAATGGAAAAAAATATCTCCAATTATCATTGTAATTTATTCCGGAAAGAAGGAAATATTTCCAAAGTCAATGGATTTTTTACCGGAACAGTGGAAATAAATCCTAATTTTTATTGGAAATATTTCCGAAATTCGGAACAGTTAAAAAGTTCTGAAGAAAATAGGTATTTATTCCTAAAAAGTGGAAAATTTGCCAAGAGATTCGGATTTTACTCCAATTATTAGGAGATAAATCTCAGTTCATACTGGAAAAAAATCCGAAACATTAATGGAAAAAAATATCTCCAATTATTATTGGAATTTATTCCGGAAAGAAGGAAATATTTCCAAAGTCAATGGATTTTTTACCGGAACAGTGGAAATAAATCCTAATTTTTATTGGAAATATTTCCGAAATTCGGAACAGTTAAAAAGTTCCGAAGAAAATAGGTATTTATTCCTAAAAAGTGGAAAATTTGCCAAGATATTCCGATTTTACTCCAATTATTAGGAGATAAATCCCAGTTCATACTGAAAAAAATTCCGAAACTTTAATGGAAAAAATATTTCTAATTATCATTGGAATTTATTCCGGAAAGAAGGAAATATTTCCAAAGACAATGGATTTTTTTCCAGAACAGTGGAAATAAATCCTAATATTTATTGGAAATATTTCCGAAATTCGGAACAGTTAAAAAGTTCAGAGCAAAATAGGTATATACTCTTTAGGAAATATTGGAATTTTTCCGTAAATTGGAAAATTTTCCGAACTAGTGGATTTTTTTCCTAAGGTTAGGAAAAATCCACTATTTCCAAAAAAAAGTTGGAAATTATTTCTAAAGATTGGAAAAATTTCCGAATACAGCTGATTTTTTCCTAAAAATTCGGAAATAAATCCCAAGAATTGGTGGAAAAAATTCCAATTTTTTAAGAAATAATATTTTCTTTAAATAATTGGAATTTTTTCAAAATTTTGGAAAATTCTCCTAACGCAATGGATTTTCTTCCAGAAGTTAGGAAATAAATCCTAAGTCTAGATGAAAATAATTCTGTAGTTCGGAAAAATCCACCTACTAAAAATAAAATCTGAACTTATTCCTATAAAAAGATTAGAAAATTTTCCAACTATAATTGACCCCCCTCCCCAATTTTCGAAACTAACTTCTACACATTTCATTCACTCAAAAACCACAATTGGTGCACTAAGGATACAACATATTCTTTAGCAGATAATTTTTGCAAGGTCTTTGTCTAACATAAATTTAAAGAAAAAATTAAACAACAATTAACAAAATCAATTGAGAATCCTACAAAAATGTTAAATGATAAATCCAATTAATATATCATAATCTACTACTTCTACCAAAATCAACCACTTACCTTCATAAGGAAATTTTTGAAAAAAAATACATTTACATTATTAAACAGAACTTCAAATTCAATTTTTAATTGATTTTTAATTTAAGTTTTTTTAAAAAAAAAACTTTTTTACGGAGGTAAGTAGTTTATTTTGGTAGAAGTAGGAGATTATAATTGATTATAATGTATTAAGTAGATTATTATGTATTAATTATAAGTAGTATGTTATAATGTATTCATTAGATTTATAATTTAAAATTTAACAATTTTTGCAGGTTTCTTTATTCATTTTTGATTGTTAATTGTTGTTTTAAATTTGTGTGTCGAAACATGTTGTCGAATGAAAATAAATGAATAAATGAGTTAAAAGAGAATTTATTGTGTATATTATCGAAAAAAGGCATTGTAAAAATTATTTAATAATAATAATTAAAGATACGAATTGTAAAATTATTTCAACAATATATTTTTTTATTAAACATTTAAATATTGACATTAGTAAAGAGTGTTTGTCAATTATTTTATGTATTCAAAGTGAATTTTTATTGCACGTCATCAAAATGATTTTTCTCATGAACTCGATTATGGAGAAAGTAATAAAAAAAAACTTGAAAATTTATAATAGGGAAATAAAAGTTGAATATTTTTTTGAAAGTTGAAATTCACAATTAATTTGATAAATAATGCAAAAACAGAAAATTTATAATGTAAGAATAAAAATGATTTTATGTGTTAATTTTTTTTCAAATAACCAATGAAAAATATAAATAAAAAGCACTGTTTTGATGTTTTAATTACAAATGGTTCTTTAAATTTCTGATAAAACATTTACTTTATTATATACATCAGAACTTTTGCTTTAATGCACATTCTCATCATATTTAATTATGAAGGTGAAGAAACATTTTTTTTTAAATACATTTTTTAAATGTTGTAGATGTAGTCAATTTTTTTTATTTAATAAAATCCTTGTCCAAGATTTTAGATCTGAAATCTCATTCAGAAATCATAAATTTTATCTCTAAAGTTTGTAGAAAAATTTTGAAATTGTTATTAAAAAGAAAGTATTAAAAAAGTTAACTTTACAAGATGTGAATAAAACTAAACTTTTATTCTGGTATACAGTAAAGGGGTCATTCCAATTTTGGAGCGCCGCACGAATTTTATCCCGAAACTTGGATGCGACTAGAACCGCCCCTGTGTATACATTTTATTCTGCTAACACATTTCAAATATATAGTGTTGAACCTCACCAAGATTTCTTAAAAGCATCCTATCTCGGCACCGTGGCCGGGTTCGTTAATGCGTTGCGTCTGTTAAGCTTAGGTTAGGGTTAGGTTTAGGAGTTCGAATCCTTTAATAGCGGTAAGGATTAATTAGCGTTATAAGCGTGCGTTTACTTGTTTAACTAATAAATAATGTCAATAACAATGAGTAAATAAAGAAGCCGCTGTGAAAATATTTTTAAAATCAATTTTTTTTTATTTATTAAAAATTTTTTTCATCTGATTGTCGGTAATGTATTCTTATGGAAAAATTTCCAAAAATTTAATTGGAAATTTTTCCAAATGTAGTCAGGCAGCTGCAGTTCCAAATAGTTAGGAAAAATTTCCGATGAAAAGGTTGGAAATATTTCCGAAAGTAGTCGGGCAGCTGCAGTTCCAAATAGTTAGGAAAAAATTCCGATGAAAAGGTTGGAAATATTTCCGAAAGTAGTCGGGCAGCTGCAGTTCCAAATAGTTAGGAAAAATTTCCGATTAAAAGGTTGGAAATATTTCCGAAAGTAGTCGGGCAGCTGCAGTTCCAAATTGTTCGGAAAATTTTCCTTCTTTTTATTAGGAATTTTTTCCATTTACTTGACGGCAATATATCCAACGTTTTTTTAGGAAAAATTTCCTTACTATTTGGAACTACAGCTGCCCGACTACTTTCGGAAATATTTCCGAAAAAATTTTTACAGTGTGGATTTGGCCAAAGAACACGTCACGATGCAAGTAATTGGATCTTATCGAGAAGAAAATTACTACAAATTGAAAAACAACTAACCTTTCTAATCCGTTGTCGAAGAATTTCAATATTTTCTGTTCATGTTGAAAAAGTTGCAAGATAAAACTTGAAAAAGGCACACATATGTTGCCGAAACGTCCTTGATGTATTTATGAGTCGTTTATGACTCGAAATTTATTGATTAAATGATCTTTTGACCGAAAAAAATTTGATGTTTCTTGACAATAAAGAATTTACATTCAAAGAAAGAAGGGTGTTTTGGAGAATTGTCTTGACAATTTTCTACTCAAAACTTAATTTAAAACAATCAGCTGCTTCGTTATTGTAAAAAAAAATATTAACAAGTTTAAAGAAAGTCTTCGTCACTACCTCGTAAACTATGGTCAGAAATAGTGTTTAAAATTCCATGCAGTAGTTTTGAAGATATGAGGGGCACCGACTTTGGAAATGTGAGTTTTGGTAAAAACGCTTTAAGGTCCAGATGTATAAAGATTGCACTTAAAGTTTGCCGTTATTTTTAAATATTAAAATGCAGTTAAAAAGATTTGGCATGAATTTTAAAGCCTGGACCAACGGACGCTCAAATATTCATAACTGTCAATTTTTCTCCGATCGACTTGAAATTTTGACACAATATTCTTAAAATATTTTACATTTAGATAAAAAAATAAAAAACAAACCAAAAAATTTAAAATCTTACCCCCCCTCCCCCCTTCAAGGTGTATGTACTTTGCTGCCCTTGTAACTTAAAAGAAAGATTTTTTTTGTTGACAATCAGTCAAGATAGCTTAGTTAGTTAGCCTTAAGGGGTTTGTTAGTTGCATGCGTCGAACGCGGGCTTGAATCCCCATACCCCCAAATTTATTTTTAAAATTGTCTTTGTAATGCTTAGATTCTAAAATTAACTCGGGCAACTACTTGTAAATAATATAGTCTAAACCCTTACGAAAGTTTATGACATAAAATGTATGTCATACGCGCTTGACGTAAATTACATGACGTTTTTTCGCGACGTCAAGTAAATCACGTCAGAAAAATTACGTCAAAAAAAAAAATGCCACAAATCGCTAAAATAAATGATTTTTTAAGAAATAAACGATTCTAAACAGCAAAATACAAAAAACAATGAACAGCTTGGGTTGTAAACTACACATAAAGGTTATGTGTAGCTTAAAATTAATAAAAGTTATATTTCAGTTAATAAATACAATTTTTAAATTTAATAAATTAAAAAAGAATTTTAAAAATACAAATTACTATAAAAGTGAACGAATTAAGATTAATTGTTGCTACAATTAACTGCGAGAACCTCACATAATGAGGATATTTTTTAAAAACAAATTTGGGGGGACAGGGAATCGAACCCGGGTTCGCCGCACGCAACTAACTAAAACCTAACGCCTAACCAACTGAGCTATCTCGATTCTATACAAACAACAAATCTTTTTCTTAAACTGCAAGTCCATATTATGTGTTTTGCTGGAAAATATGTAAAAAAGCAAAAATCTAAATTCCTAAACGACTTATTATGATAAAACTTATTGTTTTAAAGAAGCCAGACAATATACAAAGAAATAAATAGTTAATTTCTAAAAGAAAACATAAAGAACTGAATTCCGTCAACCCAAAGCAAAACAACAATATAAAATGAGTTCAAAATTATTGCAAATGATTAATGGATGCCTCCTCAATCAGATTGCACTTGCACAATCTTTAAAAATTGGCAAATTAATAATAAAAATAGCGAAAATAAGTAAGTTGTTTAAGCCAACTAATCTGCACAGATTGACCACCAATCAGAGGAGGTCACGTGCTTTTCCGCACGAAAATCAAATCACTCTTGTTGACTTAAAGAATATATCAGTACAAAAATCAAAAGTTTAAACAAAAATAATTGATTAATCAATTCTGATCATTATTGAAAGCATAATTATTTCATTTCTTAAGAACAAAATGTTACAATTAATAAAATTAAATTTAAAAGTAAACTAATTAAATCCAAATAAAAATAAAATATTTATCTACCACAAAATTAACAATTAAAAAAATAAAACTTTAATTACACAAAAAAAAATTGAGATATTAAGATAACAAAAATTAAAATGTACGACAGGTAGTAGCAGAAAGGGGCACAACAATCAATTTGCACAAAAAAATCTAATCAAAATCTAAAATGGATGATCATACTCAAAAATATACAATTTAATTATTTGAATTAATAAAAAAAATGATCAACCCATGAAAACCACCCTAAAGGATGATATTCTGACAAAATTATTAAAAAAATAAAAATTCGTTCAAAAAAAAATCTAATCACAATCTGAAAGAGTAAAACATACTCAGAAATATACACCCTAACATTGTAAATTAATAACAAAAAATATCAACACCTGAAAACCACCCCTAATAAAAACATTCGGATAAAATTAAAAAGGAAAATATCAATTTACGCAAAAAAATTGTAAAAAAAATTTGAAATGCTAAAACATTACCTATATCTGAAACAATAATTTTGTCCGTTTATTATACATATGGGAACATTCCTTCATAATTATGCCTTGCCAAAAATTATTGGCAAAATACACTAAAAAAATTTCAGTCAAATATCAATTATTTTTCACATTTCTAGATCTAATTTCAAACTTTTTCATCTCTAAACAAACAAAATTAAACATAAATTGAGCTACTGCGCATTGATTTCAACTTGTGAAAAAATGAAAATTCAATGCATTTTTGCCTTGCCAGAAATATTTGCCAAAATACTCTAAAAAATTTTCAGCCAAATATCATTTATTTTCCGTATTTCTAGATCTAATTTCTAACTTTTTCATATATTAACGAACAAAGTTGAACAAAAATTAACCCAATGCGCGTTACATTCAAATTGTCAAAAAGTGAAAATTTAATCAATTTTTGCCTCACCAGAAAATTTTAGCAAACTAGACTAAAAAATTTTTAGCCAAATATCTATTATTTTCCGTGTTTCTAGATCAAATTTCAAACTTCTTCATATAATAACGAACAAAATTGTAGAAAAATTAACCCAGTACGCATTAGTTTCAACTTATGAAAAAATGAAAATTCAATGCATTTTTCCCTTGCAAGAAGTATTTGGCAAAATACTCTTAAAAAAATTTCAGCTAAATATCAGTAATTTTCCGTGTTTCTACATCTAGTTTCAAACTTTTTCATATATTACCAAACAAAATCGTACAAAAATTAAGCGACTGCGCGTTACATTCAAATTGTCAAAAAATGAAAATTTAGTCAATTTTTGCCTTGCAAGAAAAATTTGGCAAAATACACTAAAAAATTTTCAGCGAAATATCAATTATTTTCCGTGTTTCTAGATCTAATTTCAAACTTTTTCATATATTAATAAACAAAATTGTACAAAAATTAATCGACTGCGCATTAGTTTCAACTTGACAAAAAATTAAAATTCCATCAATTTTCGCCTCGCCAGAAAAAATTTGCAAAAAACACTAAAAAATTTTTAGCCAAATATCAATTATTTTCCGTGTTTGTAGATCTAATTTTAAACTTTTTCATATATTAACGAACAAAATTGTACAAAAATTAAGCGACTACGCGTTACATTCAAATTGTCAAAAAATGAAAATTTAGTCAATTTTTGCCTTGCCAGAAATATTTGGCAAATTACACTAATAAATTTTCAGTCAAATATCAATTATTTTTTATATTTCTTGATTTAATTTTAAACTTTTTTATCTATTAAACACAAAATCGATCCAAAATTAAGCTACTGCGCATTGGTTTCAACTTGGGAAAAAATGAAAATTCAATGCGATTTTGCCTTCCCAGAAATATTTAGCAAAATACACTAAACAATTTTGAGTCAAATATCAATTGTTTTTATATTTCTAGATCTAATTTCAAGCATTTTCATCTATTAACGAACAAAATTGAACATAAATTGAGCAACTTTAACAAGCTGAAACCAATGCGCAGTAGGTTAAATTTGGATCAATTTTGTTTTTTAATAGCTAAAAAAGTTTGAAATTAGGTCTAGACATATGAAAGATAACTAATATTTGGCTGAAAATTTTTTAGTGTATTTTGCTAAAATTTTCTGGTGAGGCGAAAATTGATTGAATTTTCATTTTTTGACAAGATGAAACTAATGCGCACTGGGTTAATTTTTATACAATTTTGTTCGTTAATATATGAAAAAGTTTGAAATTAGATCTAGAAACACGAAAAATAATTGATATTTGGCTAAAAATTTTTTAGTGTTTTTTGCAAATTTTTTCTGGCGAGGCGAAAATTGATGGAATTTTAATTTTTTGTCAAGTTTAAACTAATGCGCAGTCGATTAATTTTTGTACAATTTTGTTTGGTAATATATGAAAAAGTTTGGAATTAGATCTAGAAACACGGAAAATAACTGATATTTGACTGAAAATTTTTTAGTGTATTTTGCTAAAATTTTCTGGTGAGGCGAAAATTGATTGAATTTTCATTTTTTGACAAGATGAAACTAATGCGCACTGGGTTAATTTTTGTACAATTTTGTTCGTTAATATATGAAAAAGTTTAAAATTAGATCTAGAAACACGGAAAATAATTGATATTTGGCTGAAAATTTTTTAGTGTTTTTTGCAAATTTTTTCTGGCGAGGCGAAAATTAATGGAATTTTAATTTTTTGTCAAGTTTAAACTAATGCGCAGTCGATTAATTTTTGTACAATTTTGTTTGGTAATATATGAAAAAGTTTGAAATTAGATCTAGAAACACGGAAAATAATTTATATTTGGCTGAAAATTTTTTACTGTAATTTGCCAAATTTTTCTGGCAAGGCAAAAATTGACTAAATATTCATTTTTTGACAATTTGAATGTAACGCGCAGTCGCTTAATTTTTGTACAATTTTGTTCGTTAATATATGAAAAAGTTTGAAATTAGATCTAGAAACACGGAAAATAACTTATCTTTGGCTAAAAATTTTTTAGTGTTTTTTGCAAATTTTTTCTGGCGAGGCGAAAATTGATGGAATTTTAATTTTTTGTCAATTTGAATGTAACGCGCAGTCGCTTTATTTTTGTACAATTTTGTTCGTTAATATCCGAAAAAGTTTAAAATTAGATCTAGAAACACGGAAAATAACTGATATTTGGCTGAAAATTTTTTAGTGTATTTTGCCAAATTTTTCTGGCAAGGCGAAAATTGATGGAATTTTAATTTTTTGACAAGTTGAAACTAATGCGCACTGGGTTAATTTTTGTACAATTTTGTTTGTTAATATATGAAAAAGTTTGAAATTAGATCTAGAAACACGGGAAATAATTGATATTTGGCTGAAAATTTTTTACTATATTTTGACAAATTTTTCTGGCAAGGCAAAAATTGACTAAATATTCATTTTTTGACAATTTGAATGTAACGCGCAGTCGCTTAATTTTTGTACAATTTTGTTCGTTAATATATGAAAAAGTTTGAAATTAGATCTAGAAACACGGAAAAAAATTGATATTTGGCTACAAATTTTTTAGTGTATTTTGCCAAATTTTTATGGCAAGGCAAAAATTGACTAAATTTTCATTTTTTGACAATTTGAATGTAACGCGCAGTCGCTTTATTTTTGTACAATTTTGTTCGTTAATATCCGAAAAAGTTTAAAATAAGATCTAGAAACACGGAAAATAACTGATATTTGGCTAAAAATTTTTTAGTGTTTTTTGCAAATTTTTTCTGGCGAGGCAAAAATTGACTAAATATTCATTTTTTGACAAGTTGAAACTAATGCGCAGTCGATTAATTTTTGTACAATTTTGTTTGGTAATATATAGAAAAGTTTAAAATTAGATCTAGAAACATGGAAAATAATTGATATTTGGCTGAAAATTTTTTACTGTATTTTGCCAAATTTTTTCTGGCAAGGCAAAAATTGACTAAATTTTCATTTTTTGACAATTTGAATGTAATGCGCAGTCGCTTAATTTTTGTACAATTTCGTTTGGTAATATATGAAAAAGTTTGAAATTAGATGTAGAAACACGGAAAATAATTGATATTTGGCTGAAAATTTTTTACTGTATTTTGCCAAATTTTTTCTGGCAAGGCAAAAATTGACTAAATTTTCATTTTTTGACAATTTGAATGTAATGCGCAGTCGCTTAATTTTTGTACAATTTCGTTTGGTAATATATGAAAAAGTTTGAAATTAGATGTAGAAACACGGAAAATAATTGATATTTGGCTAAAAATTTTTTAGTGTTTTTTGCAAATTTTTTCTGGCGAGGCGAAAATTGATGGAATTTTAATTTTTTGTCAAGTTTAAACTAATGCGCAGTCGATTAATTTTTGTACAATTTTGTTTGGTAATATATGAAAAAGTTTGAAATTAGATCTAGAAACACGGAAAATAATTGATATTTGGCTGAAAATTTTTTACTGTATTTTGCCAAATTTTTTCTGGCAAGGCAAAAATTGACTAAATTTTCATTTTTTGACAATTTGAATGTAATGCGCAGTCGCTTAATTTTTGTACAATTTCGTTTGGTAATATATGAAAAAGTTTGAAATTAGATGTAGAAACACGGAAAATTACTAATATTTGGCTGAAATTTTTTTAAGAGTATTTTGCCAAATACTTCTTGCAAGGCAAAAATGCATTGAATTTTCATTTTTTCATAAGTTGAAACTAATGCGCACTGGGTCAATCTTTGTACAATTTTGTTCATTATTATATGAAGAAGTTTGAAATTTGATCTAGAAACACGGAAAATAATAGATATTTGGCTAAAAATTTTTTAGTCTAGTTTGCTAAAATTTTCTGGTGAGGCAAAAATTGATTAAATTTTCACTTTTTGACAATTTGAATGTAACGCGCATTGGGTTAATTTTTGTTCAACTTTGTTCGTTAATATATGAAAAAGTTAGAAATTAGATCTAGAAACACGGAAAATAAATGATATTTGGCTGAAAATTTTTTAGAGTATTTTGGCAAATATTTCTGGCAAGGCAAAATGCATTGAATTTTCATTTTTTCACAAGTTGAAATCAAAGCGCAGTTGCTCAATTTCTGTTTAATTTTGTTTGTTTAGAGATGAAAAAGTTTGAAATTAGATTTAGAAACATGGAAAATAATTGATATTTGGCTAAAAATTTTTTACTGTATTTTGCCAAATTTTTCTGGCAAGGCAAAAATTGACTAAATATTCATTTTTTGACAATTTGAATGTAACGCGCAGTCGATTAATTTTTGTACAATTTTGTTTGTTAATATATGAAAAAGTTGGAAATTAGATCTAGAAACACGGAAAATAACTGATATTTGGCTGAAAATTTTTTAGTGTATTTTGCCAAATTTTTCTTGCAAGGCGAAAATTGACTAAATATTCATTTTTTGACAATTTGAATGTAACGCGCAGTCGCTTAATTTTTGTACAATTTTGTTCGTTAATATATGAAAAAGTTTGAAATTAGATCTACAAACACGGAAAATACTTGATATTTGGCTAAAAATTTTTTAGTGTTTTTTGCAAATTTTTTCTGGCGAGGCGAAAATTGATGGAATTTTAATTTTTTGTCAAGTTTAAACTAATGCGCACTGGGTTAATTTTCGTACAATTTTGATCGTTAATATATGAAAAAGTTTGAAATTAGATCTAGAAACACGGAAAATAATTGATATTTGGCTGAAAATTTTTTAGTGTTTTTTGCAAATTTTTTCTGGCGAGGCGAAAATTGATGGAATTTTAATTTTTTGTCAAGTTTAAACTAATGCGCAGTCGATTAATTTTTGTACAATTTTGTTTGGTAATATATGAAAAAGTTTGAAATTAGATCTAGAAACACGGAAAATAATTGATATTTGGCTGAAAATTTTTTACTGTAATTTGCCAAATTTTTCTGGCAAGGCAAAAATTGACTAAATATTCATTTTTTGACAATTTGAATGTAACGCGCAGTCGCTTAATTTTTGTACAATTTTGTTCGTTAATATATGAAAAAATTTGAAATTAGATCTACAAACACGGAAAATAATTGATATTTGGCTAAAAATTTTTTAGTGTTTTTTGCAAATTTTTTCTGGCGAGGGGAAAATTGATGGAATTTTAATTTTTTGTCAAGTTGAAACTAATGCGCAGTCGATTAATTTTTGTACAATTTTGTTTGTTAATATATGAAAAAGTTGGAAATTAGATCTAGAAACACGGAAAATAACTGATATTTGGCTGAAAATTTTTTAGTGTATTTTGCCAAATTTTTCTTGCAAGGCGAAAATTGACTAAATATTCATTTTTTGACAATTTGAATGTAACGCGCAGTCGCTTAATTTTTGTACAATTTTGTTCGTTAATATATGAAAAAGTTTGAAATTAGATCTAGAAACACGGAAAAAAATTGATATTTGGCTACAAATTTTTTAGTGTATTTTGCCAAATTTTTCTGGCAAGGCAAAAATTGACTAAATTTTCATTTTTTGACAATTTGAATGTAACGCGCAGTCGCTTTATTTTTGTACAATTTTGTTCGTTAATATCCGAAAAAGTTTAAAATTAAATCTAGAAACACGGAAAAAAACTGATATTTGGCTAAAAATTTTTTAGTGCTTTTTGCAAATTTTTTCTGGCGAGGCGAAAATTGATGGAATTTTAATTTTTTGTCAAGTTGAAACTAATGCGCAGTCGCTTAATTTTTGTACGATTTTGTTTGGTATTATATAAAAAAGTTTGAAATTAGATGTAGAAACACGGAAAATTACTGATATTTAGCTGAAATTTTTTTAAGAGTATTTTGCCAAATACTTCTTGCAAGGGAAAAATGCATTGAATTTTCATTTTTTCATAAGTTGAAACTAATGCGCACTGGGTTAATTTTTCTACAATTTTGTTCGTTATTATATGAAGAAGTTTGAAATTTGATCTAGAAACACGGAAAATAATAGATATTTGGCTAAAAATTTTTTAGAGTATTTTGGCAAATATTTCTGGCAAGGCAAAAATGCATTGAATTTTCATTTTTTCACAAGTTGAAATCAATGCGCAGTAGCTCAATTTATGTTTAATTTTGTTTGTTTAGAGATGAAAAAGTTTGAAATTAGATCTAGAAATGTGAAAAATAATTGATATTTGACTGAAATTTTTTTAGTGTATTTTGCCAATAATTTCTGGCAAGGCATAATTATGAAGGAATGTTCCCATATGTATAATAAACGGACAAAATTATTGTTTCAGATATAGGTAATGTTTTAGCATTTCAAATTTTTTTTACAATTTTTTTGCGTAAATTGATATTTTCCTTTTTAATTTTATCCGAATGTTTTTATTAGGGGTGGTTTTCAGGTGTTGATATTTTTTGTTATTAATTTACAAAGTTAGGGTGTATATTTTTGAGTATGTTTTACTCTTTCAGATTGTGATTAGATTTTTTTTTGAACGAATTTTTATTTTTTTAATAATTTTGTCAGAATATCATCCTTTAGGGTGGTTTTCATGGGTTGATCATTTTTTTTATTAATTCAAATAATTAAATTGTATATTTTTGAGTATGATCATCCATTTTAGATTTTGATTAGATTTTTTTGTGCAAATTGATTGTTGTGCCCCTTTCTGCTACTACCTGTCGTACATTTTAATTTTTGTTATCTTAATATCTCAATTTTTTTTTGTGTAATTAAAGTTTTATTTTTTTAATTGTTAATTTTGTGGTAGATAAATATTTTATTTTTATTTGGATTTAATTAGTTTACTTTTAAATTTAATTTTATTAATTGTAACATTTTGTTCTTAAGAAATGAAATAATTATGCTTTCAATAATGATCAGAATTGATTAATCAATTATTTTTGTTTAAACTTTTGATTTTTGTACTGATATATTCTTTAAGTCAACAAGAGTGATTTGATTTTCGTGCGGAAAAGCACGTGACCTCCTCTGATTGGTGGTCAATCTGTGCAGATTAGTTGGCTTAAACAACTTACTTATTTTCGCTATTTTTATTATTAATTTGCCAATTTTTAAAGATTGTGCAAGTGCAATCTGATTGAGGAGGCATCCATTAATCATTTGCAATAATTTTGAACTCATTTTATATTGTTGTTTTGCTTTGGGTTGACGGAATTCAGTTCTTTATGTTTTCTTTTAGAAATTAACTATTTATTTCTTTGTATATTGTCTGGCTTCTTTAAAACAATAAGTTTTATCATAATAAGTCGTTTAGGAATTTAGATTTTTGCTTTTTTACATATTTTCCAGCAAAACACATAATATGGACTTGCAGTTTAAGAAAAAGATTTGTTGTTTGTATAGAATCGAGATAGCTCAGTTGGTTAGGCGTTAGGTTTTAGTTAGTTGCGTGCGGCGAACCCGGGTTCGATTCCCTGTCCCCCCAAATTTGTTTTTAAAAAATATCCTCATTATGTGAGGTTCTCGCAGTTAATTGTAGCAACAATTAATCTTAATTCGTTCACTTTTATAGTAATTTGTATTTTTAAAATTCTTTTTTAATTTATTAAATTTAAAAATTGTATTTATTAACTGAAATATAACTTTTATTAATTTTAAGCTACACATAACCTTTATGTGTAGTTTACAACCCAAGCTGTTCATTGTTTTTTGTATTTTGCTGTTTAGAATCGTTTATTTCTTAAAAAATCATTTATTTTAGCGATTTGTGGCATTTTTTTTTTTGACGTAATTTTTCTGACGTGATTTACTTGACGTCGCGAAAAAACGTCATGTAATTTACGTCAAGCGCGTATGACATACATTTTATGTCATAAACTTTCGTAAGGGAAACAAGATTAATAATATTTTTTTTATTTCATGTTTTTTATATTTGGGAACAATAGAGGGCATAAATATGTCCACAAAGGAGAACACAAACGAGGCACTAAATCATGTTTCAAATCCGCTACCGCTAAAAATGTCACATTTGAGGCCTCATTTGCAGATATCAGAAATAGACGCGTCATTGTGTTTTTAGAAGTAGAATACGTAAAATACGTAATATACGTAGAAAAATGAAAGAAACCTATGGTAAAATACGTTTCAAAGATGGCGTTTAAGAAAAACGAATAACAACATTTCAGTACACGGAAAAAATTAATTTGTTGTTTTACCATACCTAACATTTAAAACTGACAAATACGTAAACTTGTGCTGTGTACAGACTAATACAGCATTTTCAAAAAGCTCATTTGCGTCTGACAGAGCCGATTTGAGTAAGGCATTTACATTGTATACGCCACTCTGTGGCTGCCACAAAATATTTTTTGCGGTGTAAATTTGGCATGCACTTCAAATGATATTTTATTGGTCGAAATAGGCGCGATGATTTTAAATGTTTTCTTCAATAAGAACTTATACTTCAAAAGTGCGTGTAAAATTGAAAATGGAATTTCAAATGCGAAATCAATTCTATTTCAAATGGAAAATGCAAATTCGTATTTTGATTTCCATTTAAAATGTAAACTAATAACTGGAATTTTACATTTTAAATACATATTTGAAATGAATTCATTTAAAAAACTTTTCCAGCTACTTCTGATAATCCTTCCCCTACTGCAAATTCCCTTAAGGTTTCCTATAAGGGTACAGCTATATCACAAGCAGTACGTAACATAAAACGCGAATATCATAGTAATATTACCAGGTAATATAAGAGTCATATTGACGTGATATTGAAATGTCCGCCTCAATGTGATATTGAGGTAATATTACAAAATTATTTTATATCCTATTTATGAAACGAGGACTATGCAAATGAGTTTAACGCAGAACAGTTGAACGCGTTAACAGTTAACGCAAGAAAAGAGACACTCTAATTCCGGATCCTCAATAAAACTCAGGCCTCACTCACAAGGGTTCGCTTTAACGATGATGACACCCAGCAGGTAGTCTATTGTCCTCTTTTCCTTAAAACTCAAAAATTTTATCTCTTTTCCCAAAGTCATTAACCCTCATTATACAAGGGTTTGCTCGAACGCAAGTGGTTTATTGTTTGTAATTATACTCAGGTATACACATAATTGTTTTCTAACTCAGTTTAGAAAAAAATATGGTTAATTATTTTATAATTAATTATTAATTTTTTTATAAACAATAAATGGATTTTTAAAAACTAAACTTTGAAACCCTAAATAATTGCAATTATGTTAATCTAGAATCAAAACAATTTTATAAACATTGCCGAAACTGACTGAAATGTAACTTTTTATTTAATTGTTAATAAAAAAATCAAAAAATTTTTTCAAATAAACACTGTTGCTTAAAACTATTTTTTGAAAGTTGCTTAAATAGTATGAATCATTTTCAAACAAAATTTTTTAAATTTAAGAAAATTACTCTTTGAAAGTAGAAAAATTTTTTTGTTCAATTTATTAATTAAATATTAAAAAAACAAAATTTTTCTTTTAAAATTCCGAGAAGAATATTCGATGTCAAATTTGTCTTCCTTTAATTTAAAAAAAAATTTAGGATGTTGAAATTGAACATAACAAAATTATTTAAATATGGTTAATTATTTTATAATTAATTATCAATTATTTTCCAAACAATAAATGGATTTTTAAAAACTAAAGTTTGAAACCTTAAATAATTGCAATTATGTCAATCTAGGATCAAAAAAATTTTATAAACATTGCCGAAATTGACTAAAATTTAACTTTTTATTTATTTGTTAACAACAAAATCAAACTGTTTTTTCAAAAAAACACTGTTGCTGAAAACTATTTTTTAATAGTTGCTTAAGTAGTACAAATCATTTGTTAATTAAATATTTAATAAATAACATTTTTCTTTTAAAATTCTGAGAATATTCGATGTCAAATTTGTCTACCTTTAATTTAAAAAAAATTTTGGATTTTAAAATTAAACATAACAAAATGATTTAAATATGGTTAATTATTTCATGTTTAATTATTAATTATTTTATAAACAATAAATGTTTTTTTAAAAACTAAACTTTGAAACCTTAAATAATTGCAATTATGTCAATCTAGAATCAAAACAATTTTATAAATATTGCCGAAATTGACTAAAATTTAACTTTTTATTTATTTGTTAATAACAAAATCAAAAAAAAAATTTAAATAAACACTGTTGCTTAAAATTATTTTTAATAGTCACTTAAGTAGTACAAATCATTTGTTGATTAAATATTTAATAAACAAAATTTTTCTTTTAAAATTCTGAGGAGAATCTTAAATTCGAAAATTCATAATTGCTACATTTGACATGACAATTTTGGTGTTTTTTTTATTTTGTTAAATGGTAATTTAAGAAATAGGGAACTTTTAAAATTGGTGATATGTGGAATAGTTAATAAAATGTTTCTATTTCGATTTCTATCACTTTTAAAAAGATTTAGAAAAAAATTAATTTCTATTTTCACTTGTCAAGATATTTATTTATTGACAGTAAAAAGCAAAGATGTTCGTTTGATTTTGTATTCTAAGAAGAAAGTTAGTGCGATCATAACACACAATTTACATTTGTCACTTTTTTAAAATTTTTGTATTCCAAGAAGGAAGTTAGTGCGATCATAACACACACTTTACATTTCTTACATTTGTAAAATTATTTCATTTTTTAGCATTATTTTTATTTAAAAATCGTGGAGTTTCTTTCTTAAAAACAGTGTGATAATAGCTTCCAACAAAGTTCTCTAAAATTTTTCTGCAATTTATTTGTTAAATTACAAAAGTCTAGCAAATTTCAAATATTGCATTACAAGAATTTGATAAATAGGTTGCAGGAATGGTACAAATTGAAAGCATTTTTCCCAAAAAAAAATAACCGTATCCCCATACTGCTATACTATCTCAGTAACGCTGACAGAGACAGAGAGAACAAAGATAGGTATAATATAATAGCAGGTAGCTCATTATTTTAATTTAATTAAAATGTCTTTTATGAAAGTGGAAAAGGAATTATTACAAAATATTGAAAAAAGGAATTTCTATTGAGAAATTTGTCAAAATATAAACATTGATAAAATCGAGAATTGGAAAATTTTGTGAAATAATAAATAGAGAAATCTGAGCCTTAGTTATTGGAAAATTGGCATATTAGGAAATTGGAAATTTGTTTACTACATAATTGTAGAAGAAGAGAAATTTTTAATTAAGAAAATTAGCACAATAGAGAATTTGGTAAACTGGTAAATGGAGATATTGCAGATTTCATTATTGGGAAATTAGCGATTATTAGAAATTAGTAAAGTATTAAATTGGACAATTGAAAAATGAAGAAAATCGATGTACAACAGAATTGCGCGCGCGTAGCGCGCTTTTAGAGTTCTAGTGAAATATAATATTTAAAAAACATTAGGCTCACACGAGTTTCGAAACTATCTAAGTAAACGAAGGCGTACGCCTTGAATCTCTCGGTCATTTAGCTCTTGGAATACAGTTCAAAAATGCTTTTGATATCTTACCTACGAAAAATAAAGACCATACATGAAGAACCCCGAACAGCACCGGATGTTTCAGCAATACAATACTATATTACTCCAACGACCTAAATGACCCTTAAATGGGGGATTATTTCTCAAGTGTCACAGGTCCGAAAAGCAAGTTTATTCTATCGGGCTGAAACTTGGACAAAATGTTGTCCTATTGAATAGTAATCAATAAAAAAAAAATCTTGACTATAGAAGAAATATTAAGATTGGGGAAGGGGATGAAATTTTTGATTTTTTTAAAAAACTGTTTACTTTGATAAAATTTTGTTCTTATAATTTAAATTGAAAAAATTCTTGTAATACCAGTTTCGATAGATTTTTTCACGCTCTTTCGATTGGTCATATTGTTTTTTACGAGAAAAAATTTTTTGATCCCTAAAAATGGAAAATAAAAATAAAAATGACTTTTTCTTCAAAAAGGACAATTTTTAATTTTTTTTTAATTTTTTTAAATGAAAGACCTACTTTTTTCCTATAAAAAATCTTTGGAGTAAAATGTTGGATGAGAACTCCTAATCATCGAAAATAAATGTTGAATAGAACCTAACGCCTGTGACGCTCGCTACCACTAGCACACACTGTGGCCAAAAGCACTATTTTTGATAAAAATCAGCCGACAACTCAAAAATGAACCGATTTTAATTTTTTTTTTTAAATACTCAAGAATGTTTGTACTATAACGCTTAACTGCTACAAAGTCAAGATTTTTTTTATAAACTAAAATAAATGTTAATAACTTTTAAAAAGTAAAAAATTGATTTTTGAGAAAGTGATTTTCAGATACTTTGATGCAAGAAACTATATAAACTTATATATTTTACACACTAATTTTGTCTAAAATATTTTTAAATGGTTCCAGTTATAACACAACAATTTTTAATTTGTTTAAACAACCTTAGTTTACAAATAAATAACTTCCAAACTTTTCCTACCTTAGACTTCGTTTCTTTTGTAAAACTAATTAATTACTATTGGCCAGAGTTCTAATACAGTTGGGAATAATTTCTAACAATTTTTAAATTGTTTAAACAATCTTAGTTAACAAATAAATTACTTTTAAAGTTTTCTTTATTTAGATCTTGTTTTTTTGTGAAATTAATTAATTACTATTGGTCTAATATTCTAATACAGTTCAGGTTGTTTATTATCATTTTTTAAATTGTTTAAACAATCTTAGTTAATAAGTAAATTACTTTGAAAGTTTTCTTTACTTAGATTTCGTTTGTTTTGCAAATTTAACTGATAACTTTTGACCTTGATTTATCATAGAGTTTCAGATGTTTAGTAATAATTAATAATTATCTAAGATATTGTTTGAACAATAGAATAATTGTAAGAAAACATCTCAAACTGTATTATAAATCTAGGCCAATACTTAATAATTAAATTTGCATAAGAATCCAAATCTAAGGAAGGAAAACTTTTAAAGTAATTTATTCGTTAACTGAGATATTGTTTAAACAATATAATAATTATTAGTATACATCATAAACTCTATTTTATAAATCTAGGCCAATAGTTATCAGTTAAATTTAAAAAAAAAAACGAAATACAAGTGAGGACAACTTTCCAAGTAATTTATTTGTGAACTAAGATATTGTTTAAACAATATAATAATTATTACTGAACATCTTAAACTCTATGATAAATCAAGGACAAAAGTTATCAGTTAAATTTGCAAAACAAACGAAATCTAAGTAAAGAAAACTTTCAAATTTACTTGTTAACTAAGATTGTTTAAACAATTTAAAAATTGATAATAAACAACCTGAACTGTATTAGAATATTAGACCAATAGTAATTAATTAATTTCACAAAAAGACAAGATTTAAATAAAGAAAACTTTAAAAGTAATTTATTTGTTAACTAAGGTTGTTTAAACAATTTAAAAATTGTTAGAAATTATCCCCAACTGTATTAAAACTCTAGGCCAATAGTAATTAATTAGTTTTACAAAAGAAACGAAGTCTAAGGTAGGAAAAGTTTGGAAGTTATTTATTTGTTAACTAAGGTTGTTTAAACAAATTAAAAATTGTTGTGTTATAACTAGAACCATTTAAAAATATTTTAGACAAAATTTGTGTGTAAAATATATAAGTTTATATAGTTTCTTGCATCAAAGTATCTGGAAATCACTTTCTCAAAAATCAATTTTTTATTTTTTAAAAGTTATTAACATTTATTTTAGTTTATAAAAAAAATCTTGATTTTGTAGCAGTTAAGGATTATAGTACAAACATTCTTGAGTATTTAAAAAAAAATAATTAAAATCGGTTCATTTTTGAGTTGTCGGCTGATTTTTATCAAAATTAGTGCTTTTGGCCACAGTGTGTGCTAGCGAGCGTCACAGGCGTTAGGTTCTATTCAACATTTATTTTCGATGATTAGGAGTTCTCATCCAACATTTTACTCCAAAGATTTTTTATAGGAAAAAAGTAGGGCTTTCATTTAAAAAAATTAAAAAAAAATTAAAAATTGTCCTTTTTGAAGAAAAAGTCATTTTTATTTTTATTTTCCATTTTTAGGGATCAAAATATTTTTTCTCGTAAAAAACAATATGACCAATCGAAAGAGCGTGAAAAAATCTATCGAAACTGATATTACAAGAATTTTTTCAATTTAAATTATAAGAACAAAATTTTATCAAAGTAAACAGTTTTTTAAAAAAATCAAAAATTTCATCCCCTCCCCCAATCTTAATATTTCTTCTATAGTCAAGATTTTTTTTTTATTCATTACTATTCAATAGGACAACATTTTGTCCAAGTTTCAGCCCGATAGAATAAACTTGCTTTTCGGACCTGTGACACTTGAGAAATAATCCGCCATATACGGGTTGTATACATATTTAAAGTACATTGCAAGTAAATACATAAATTATAAGGCTTCATTATTATCACCATTATTATTTGCATCATAAATAAAGAGGTAATAAATTATCTTAAATTTCAATTATTTTTCGCTTTTATCTTCAATTATTTTCCTCAATTTTTAAGTATTTTTCTCATCTTCTGAAATTGATAAATATTTTTTTAAAAGTTCGATTATTTTCTTCAATTTTTAATTATTTTCATTTGCTTTATAATTTCCATAATAACATTATTATTACAAATTTCTATTTAATTTGTAGATATATTGATATTTAAAAGTTTCGATTTGTGGATAAATAGTTTTCATATAATTTTTATTTTTAATATTTAATGTTTAATGTTTATCAATAATATTTAAGAATGTTTTTTATTACTTTTATTACATCAATTTTAAAATGGTTCAAAAGGTACTTTTAAAATTAGATAGTTGGTTCGCCCCTGAAAGGACTGATATTCATATACTAGAGTTTGCAACTTCATTTCCAAGTCCAGCGCGTACGGGATGTTAGAGCGTTCGACTTATACCCCAAGCGTCCCGGGTTCGATCCCTATGTCCGTGCGATTTTTAATTCTTTAGGTAATTGTAATTGTTTATGTCTTACAAATGTTGTGCGAATATAATTAAGTCTGCGTAGAAAAAACAATTAAAATATTATAAATAATCGATATAATTAACCAATAAAAAATGTAAAAATAAAATTGAAAAACAAAGTTGTATTCTGCCAATAAAACTATGTTGAAATAATTGAATTTAAAAACTATAAATTTTTTTATTAACTCAAATAAATAATAATAAGAATTAATAATAATAATAGCCATAATAATAACAATAGAGAAATAAAGAAAAAGTGATTTAAACAAATTTAAAAATGATTTAATACCTACAATAATTTTGTTCACGTAGTTAGAAGATTTTTTTTTTTATTTAAAAAAAAACTTTTTGATTAGGTCCGAATATTCGAACTAGACAGTAATTTTACACTTGAGAGACAAGTTTGGTCCAAGTCAGGGCCAATATTGGCTGCCAAGTCTTGGCAAAATTTAAGCTGCCAAGTGAAGCCCGTGGGTAACAAAACAGTACTGCGCCAGTACTGGTGGCCGAACTTCGGCAACTATTTTGCCAATACTGGGCCAATCCTGGGCCATATCATTTTTCGCACTTGGGTATACATTATACCTGTAATGAGCAGAATGCATTGCTGTATACTTTCAACATGGCGGTCCTTCAGTGTAAATCATATGTTCGTGCTATTTTTTACGCATTGCGTTTCTATTTTCAAATAAAGTGCTTAGGTTAGTGATTAATGTGTTGGATGTGTTCCATTCGCAAAGTTCTGTGCAAGGATCTAATTGATTTAATGTTTAAAGTTATTAATTGTGATTGGTTAGTGGCATATATAAGTTTTAATTGTTTATGATCATTGTACCAGCTTCAATGTAATAGAAAGTACAAATTTTCAGTTTTTAAGTAGTCTATATACAAGTTTTATGAATTAAATAATTTCCTAAAAGATTTATGCTTTTATGGTACCTCAAATACATTCAATAACGTTAATTTAAATAAAACAAATTATGCGATTATGTTCATTTATCTCGATTTAACTTGTAATTTAGAATGTTGCAGATAACGCTTTTTTATTAATAAAGAAACAGTTTATTTGCAATTTTATATAAAAATAAACAAATATACGTGCACTAACTACAAAAATTTACAATAAAACCAACAATTATTATCAGTTAGAAAAATGATTTGCAAGATTGAAAGTGACATATTGTTTAATTCTAGTGAAACTACAAATATCTTTTATTAAAAGTCATAAGGTACTTTTAAATATAAAATCTTATAGTGATTTTTATTTACGGAAATTCATATTCATTAAATCTTTTACCTTAAAAGGTTTTGTATTGTTAAAATATATATTATTTTATATCTGTGAGATCAAATATGGCTATATAAACAAGAGAGTAATGTCATCTAGAAATTCTATCCACCACAGCTAGAAATGCTGTCAACATTAGCTAGACGTATTATCTAAAAAATGTTGCTAAAAGAATTTAGCAGCTACTCCTATATTATCTAGCTGTTAATCAGCTAAAAATATAGAATGACTGGTTAAATTTTTTAGGCAAAATAGATATATCTTTTCTGCAATATAATTTAGGTACCGCACCTAAACGTTTAGGTCGACGATATGGAGCGATATTATTTAGCTGTAACAGCCAGAATTCTTTGTAGTGTACCTAAACATTTTTTCAGTGTTTAAAAAAGAAATTTTAATTGGAAATGAAAGAATTCCAGTAAAAATTAAAACTATTTATTTATTAATTTTAACTTGGGTCACAAAACCAGCAACCAAATTTTCAAATAATGTTTAATTTAATTAAATTTAAATAACATTAAAGATTTTTTTATAAATTTATTATTTATTACATAAATAAAAATAATTACGCTTTAAAATTTTTATGTCTTTTATTATTTATTGCTTATTTATTCTCTAAATTTATTTGTTATAAGATTTACAAAATCTATACAATGAAGTCATAATGCTGACAGTAATACACATTTTTTTCTTTTATTTATTAATACAAATCTAAACGCAGAGCACGCTCATTTATAAAATTTATAACCTTTTTAATCGAAAAGATATCCACACTATTTAACAATGTTATCCATGCATCCTTAATCTTTTTGAATTTGTTGTCCTGTGATATATATGAGGCATTCTCTGAAAAAAGCCACTCTAAAAATTTTTTTTGACAACTTTCTTGTAAATGGAATATGTCATAGTATGAACCAAACCAAATATTTAGAGTAGGGTTTTAGGTCCATGTAATACGTGGTTGCCATATTATCAGGGGCTCAATTTTTATGCAGCGTAATTTTCAAATTCCAATAACTTTTAACGGGATGGATGGATTTGAAAAAATTACTAGGATTTTTTGTGCAGAATTTCCTAAACATTCAAATAAAATTAACTATTAATTTCAAAAATAACAATTTCATCAGAAAAAATTAAAAAAAAATTTTTTTTTTAATTTTGAACCCCCGCCCCCTACTACGATTTTTTTCGAAAGTACCCCAAAATGTTTCGTATTTAGTCAGCTTTTCACCCACCAAAGAGAATTTTTGGACAGCAACACTTGGACGAGCTACAAATGAATATACACGACAACGCAACCTATTAACTATTATCTAATGTTAACCTGAGGCATATTACTTCCTCATAAAAGAGGTATTGTAATCGTGCTGGTTCTTGATTTTCTAAAAATAGATTATATGCACTCATTTTCATAAAAAAAGTGTATACAGTCGAATTTATAGAATATATGACAATTTTTTATTTTTATTACATTTAAAATTCCATTTTTTACCATAATTTTTAAAATTATCATTTTCTAATTATTGTTCCTTCGCAAAAAATATTCTAACTGGAAAACTCATCATCCAAGCGACCTAGAGTTAATATTTAACCCAAAATTAAAAAAATTGAATGCTAATTTTCGTTTCTTACAAAATTAAAATTTTTTATATATAACTTCTGCATTTTCCCAATAAACATTTTTTCTTTATATGGAAGAAATAATGTTTATGAAATAAACGCCTAGTAAGATTTTGTAATAGTATATATTTATTATCAAAATACGAAGGAGTTAGAAAATGTCCTATATAAGAAATCAGCTAGTTTTGGAAAAAGGTATTTCAGAAAGTAAGAGAGAGTAAGACATAGAATTTACCTGCGATAAATAAAGGTAAGAATAGAGTGAGAAACCTTGAAAAGGGATGAAGAACGTGGATTAGATAAGGACACAACAGGGTGATGAACACGAAGAGAGAATAAAGTATATACTTTTCCTGCTATAGACAGAGACAACCATTGTGTACGCGACGCATAAAGGATAGTTCACAATAGAGAATAAAGTATATACTTTTCCTGCTATAGACAGAGACAACCATTGTGTGCGCGACGCATAAAGGATAGTTCACAATTACTGATTTTAAAAGGAAATAATAGGAAAAGAGAAGGTACCTGCGATAGACGAAGATAGGAATAGTTTGTGAAAAGATAAAGAGAGAAAGGTGTAAGAAGGTAGACAAAGACGGAATTAGGTAGGGAGGGTGTTTTTCGTTTTAGAGAGAGGGAGAGAGAGAGAGAAAGAGAGAGAGAGAGAGAGAAATAAATAGAATAAGATGTGAAAATTGGAAGGCGTCCTTTACTTTTCATATATGATGTAACCAAACGTAAGTATTAAACTTAAAAGATATTGACAAAGATACTTTACAGATAGATTTGGCAAGGGTCCTGGTGGCATGTGGACTAACTAAAAATTCCCATTAGTAAGAAAAGGACGGAAATATCTGTGTCCTTTTCTTACTAATGGAAATTTTTAGTTGGTCCACATGCCACCAGGACCCTTGCCGGATCTATTTGTAAAGTACCTTTGATATTGATAACAATTGTTTAAAAAATTACTGTGATTATTAATCTATTTTTGCATTTATCTCATTAGTGGACAAAGATACGAAAAAATGACTTGAATGGAATTTGTAACTCTTGAAAAAGTACACAACTTTTGTCCTTTGACATTTTTCGAAAAAACGACTTTTTGAAATGTTTGAAATTTTTTAAAGACCCGTGTCTTTTTTGGGACATATATTTTAATACAATTATTTTAGTACAATTTTAAAAATGTCGCTTAATCGACATGCGACCTTAATAAAAAATGTTGTACTCTGAAAAAGAAACATTTTTTAAACTTGAATATTTTTCGAAAAAACGACTTTTTGAGACTTTCAATTATTTATTTATAAGATTTGGAAGTATTTTTCTCAAATTTAAATTACTTTCTTTAATTTTAAAACGTTTCTTTGATTTTTAGGGTTCTATACCGTAAAACGTAACTCTATTAAAATTGCAATGTATGTCCGTTTTCGCCCGCCCACCCCCTTAATTTTGGAATTTGTAACTCTTGAAAAAGTACACTACTTTTTGTCCTTTGACATTTTTTGAAAAAGCGACTTTTTAAAATTTTTGAAATTTTTTAAAGTACTATGTCTTTTTTGGGACATATATTTTAGTACAATTTTAAAAATGTCGCTTAATCGACAACAGATTTTTTGCCAACAAAATGTTCCGTTTTAGGATAATCCGCTAAGGGTCATTTCTATGCAGGTGGTGTTTTGCATCCACGTAAAAATTAAAGTCACAACACATAGAAATGTTCCCTGATGGTCAATCCTGAAACGGGATATTTGTTCACACAAATAAGTTTTGCATTTTTTGATTCTACTTTTTACGTGGGTGCAAATCATCCCCCTCGCACAGAAATGAACTGAAGCAGATCATCCTAAAACATGATATTTTTTATAAAAACCAGTTTTCAATTTTTTGATTTTAATTTTCATGTAGGGCATTTGTACCAGATTTGTTTATAACACTGACATGTAATCCACAGTGGAAAGAAATAGTGGAGAACTTATTACCCCATCAAACTGCAGTGGATAGACCTGATATTGTTGCAAGAGTTTTTTCTTTAAAAGTAAAACATTTGATAGAATGTATTGTTCAAAATAAATGTTTTGGAAAAGTCAAATCGTATGTTTATGTTATAGAGTTTCAAAAAAGGGGATTACCACATATTCATTTGTTAATTATATTGGACTCCAATTCAAAATTATTAACACCAGAAAGTGTTGATCAACATATTTCAGCTGAAATACCAGATGAAATAGTTAAATCTAGATTACATCTAATTATTATGGCAAACAATATACACGGTCCTTGTGGAGATTGGTGTTACGTTGATGGAAAATGATCAAAAAATTTTCCTAAACCTTTACAAGAGAAAACGACTGTTGAAGATAATTGTTATGTGTCATATAGAAGAAAAGATACAGGTAAAACATATACAAGACCCGAAAATACCGTGAAATATTTGTATAAATACATTTATAAGGGTCATGATGCTGCATCAATTATCATTACAAACAGTAATGGAGAAACTACTATTAATCATAATGAAATCAATCATTATGAAGAAAATAGATATGTCGGTCCAGTGGAAGCAGCATGGAGAATTTTAAGTAAAAATTTATCCAAAAAAAGTCATAGTATAAATCGTTTACCTATACACTTGCAAAATGAGCAAAATATTATTATTCGACAAACAGATGCAGATCAACAATCATCATTTAATTTAAGTAAAAATACAAAATTATTAGACTACTTCCTTTTAAATGAACGTGTTGTAAATGCTCGTCAGTATTTTTATACTGAGATTCCTGAATACTATTCATGGGATAAAAAAGAATGTAAGTGGAAGAAGAGAGTCCGTAAGGAGAATGCAATAGGCAGAATTTACTCTGTTAGTCCATGCCACTTAGAATTATTTCACCTTAGGTTATTATAACTCACAATTAAAGGTGCAATTTCATACGAATCATTGAAGACTGTTAATGGCGTAATGCATGAAACATTTACGTCAGCTTGTTTAGCATTAGGACTTATAGAGGATGATCATGAATGGAAGGCCACGTTAGAAGAGTCAACTTTATGGATGATGCCTCAATCACTTCGAAGATTATTTGTCAGAATTTTAATTCACTGTCGTCCAGTTAATGTTGGTGAACTTTGGGAACAGTTTAAAATTTCTCTGTCCGAAGATTATGCCAGAAACGCTGATAATGTTGTAGCTAAAAAAATAGCATACACAGATGTAAAAAACTTGTTATCTGAAGAAGGTTATAATTTACAGGATTTTAATGGTTTAATGGATTTAGTAGACGAAATTGAAAACTTTCAAATTACCGATTCCATTAATGTTGCAGAAGAAAAAAAGTTGGGTAAAGAAAGATATGATAAACTGAACGTCAAACAAAAAAACATAGTTGACTTTATATTGAATGCAGTGAATGATACTAGCGAAAATACTTCTAAGTGTGTCTATGTTGATGGTCCTGGAGGATCTGGAAAAACTTTTATGTATATTACATTATGGCATTTATTAAGGAGTGAAGGTAAATCAGTTTCTAATATGGCATTTACAGGGATAGCTGCAACCCTACTTCCCATGGGTCGAACAGTTCATAAAGTATTAGGTTTACCCGTGCCATTATATAATGATTCATCTTCAAGTGTAAAAATACAATCCAAACAGGGATTGTATTTGAAAGATGTTGATGTATTCATTTGAGATGAAGCTCCAATGTCACCCAAATATGCTTTAGAAATTATGGACAGAACATTAAGAGATATTATGCAAATTGATGTTCCCTTTGGTGGTAAAACTATAATTTTAGGAGGTGATTTTAGACAAGTATTACCAATAAAAAAAAATGGTACAATATCTGAAATTATCAATTTGTCCATTAAACATAGTAAATTATGGAAAATATTTTTAAAATTTACATTATCTGAAAATATGCGAGCTTTACCGGAAGAAACGGAATTTGTTAATTTCTTACTTGAAATAGGAAATGGCACATTTACTGATGTAAAGGACTGTGTTCAATTACCGGACAACATTTTACAAGAAGAAAATATTGATATCAGTACAGACGTCTATGGAGATTTGATTAAACAGAAAAGGTTTGAAGAGTTGGCATTGAGTGCTATTTTAGCCCCTTGAAATATTGATGTAGATGAAATTAATAATAACGTTTTACAGTTATTAGATAAGAGTGAAGAGAAAGTTTATAGAAGTATTGACAGTGTAGATAATGGTGATAATAATAATGATCATGAAGTCATTCTACCTGATTACTTAAACACTCTATCACCACCTGGTTTACCACCACATGTTCTGAATTTAAGAATACATTCAGTTGTCATGCTTCTAAGAAACCTCAGCATTAATGAAGGTTTATGCAATGGGACAAGATTATTGGTTTTAGCTTTAGCAAATCATGTCATTAAATGCAAAATATTAACGGGAGATAAGCGTGGAAAAATTGTATTTATACATCGAATATTATTGTATTGTGAAAATGTTTATCCCTTTACATTTAAAAGAAGTCAGTTTCCAATTAAACTAGCATTTGCTATGACTATAAACAAATCTAAAGGACAGACATTTCATAAAATTGCAATTGATTTAAGAAAAGACGTATTTAATCATGGTCAATTGTATGTTGCATTATCAAGAGTTCGTTCATTTAATGGAGTTAAAGTTTACTTAGGAAATCAAAGAAGTAAAAAATATATTAAGAATTATGTTTACAAAGAAATTTTGGAATAATATTGATTGTAAAAATATAATATATATTATCGACAGCTAATTTTAGTACAGGAGTAGTTTGTAGTATAATTGAAAATATTTAATAACAATGTTTGGCTGTGGATAATATTGTAAAACTATATATACAATGAAGGTACAAAGTTTATCTATTCCATAAATTGGAACAAAAATTATTATAAATTTAGAGTTTCAGAAACAATGAACAATAATTTGGTTTACATGAACATTCTACAACTATAAGGTAGAAGATTATTTGCACAAGAAATAATTAAACATTTGTAGCTATGAAAAGGTACTTCATTTATCAACAACTTTTATAGCAAACTTGAAAATTCATAAAATTCTATTTCACAATTTTCTGTTCATAAGTAGAAGAATACAAGGAGTATGTATTCTATAATTCTTTATTTCATGTTTTCATTAAAAATCATACAATTTTCATAATGCTCCTTCTTAAAATAATATTATCAACGAGGGAGTTAGCTCAGTTGGTTGGGATTCTGACTACGCGGTCGCGGCAAGTCAAATTTGCTTGTTTCGCGCTCCATGGAGCCTGGGATTTTCCCAACTTTTTTGAAATATAATTTCAGTGGCAGGTATCACGTCGAAATATAGTAATTTGCACTGTCGGTAACCAACTTGTACAGCTTTCTGTAATTCGACTGTCCTTATACCCTCTGTACTCAGTAAGTTGTTTTTTTACAATTTTCCCTCTCCACTGGCGAACAAACCCAATACGAGGTGGTCCAGGCAAATGTGAATAATCAATTTCAAGCCGTCTTGTAAACCCACAAACTCAGTTTCAGAAAAGAATTATTGAAAGAAAATATTGAAGCGAAACACTTCTATAGGTGTAAGGCCGCGAAAAGAGTGTACAATTAATATAAAGAAAATAAATAAATAAAGAAAATAAAATTTTATATATTTCTTTGAATAGCATTTACCATTATAAGACTTTGCCAACAACATATAAAAAAGTTTATTACAGTAATGTCTTTATAACACAAACATTTACACTAATGTTATTACAAAATATGTTTCTAAATCTTTTAATAGAAAATTCATTATCAAATTTACAATTCATTTATAACAATTGTTGAAACATATGACTGTCATCTTCTTAAAGCAGAATTTTTAGTTTTCTACTATGAATTAATAAAATTCTTGACTCACTTTCCTCCAGTTTATGTACTAGAAAACTTACAATTGATATGAAATAACTACTAATGTTTTCATATGAAACTACTAATTTTTAGTGGAATCATTCATTTCCCTGTAATGTATACGTTAAACTACATACGTCTATCTTGGCGAGCGGGCGATAAACAAGAGAAACATAACTCAACTACTTCTGTCATAGTTATGTTCCTCCCTCATTGACAGTGAGAACACAACAGGAACACAGCTGTTTGTTGTGTTTCGGTTGTGTTTCGTTCGCTCGACAGGGATACCAAATTGCAGAATTTTAAATGAAAAAAAAAATAAATTAAAAGAATTTTTGCTTAAGAAATGACTGTTTCCCCATACTGCTATGGCTTCTTTAGTAACGTTGAAAAACACAGAGACAACAGAAATAGGTATAATGTAATAGCTCGCACATTATGCTTAAAACTTAGTCGACATTTCATTTATAAAAGTAAAAAAGGGATTACTGGAAAATGTCAAAAAAAAAAAATTTTATGATAAAGAAGAATACGAAGAATACAGTATGCTCATTAGACATATAGTTATAGTTGACAGTTGCTCTAGACATTACAATACTATAGTAATGAATATTAAATACTGCATCGATGTGTCACCCACTCGTTACATAACCTAATAATGTAACTCGTAGTATCGCCCATGATATATAAATGAAATACAAAGACGATATTGCATTCTCTATATTAGTAATATCTTGTACTTCATATAAACATAAGTCTGCAAGTACCGACGAATTGTTTCTTTCAGTGAAGACACTACAGATCACAACTGAACTTCAAGGTTAACATTAACCTTCATTTTTTCATTATGAAAACAGTTTTTTGCAGGTGAAATAAATCTCTAAGCTACATTTCATAAAAAATTTGTTATATTCAGTGAATTCATTTTCTCAGTGTAAGAGCAGACAAGAATTTCGCGCGCGTAGCGCGCTTTTGAAGTTCTAGTAATTTAAATATCATCTACTAAAACAAAAGGTCTGGTAGTAGTTATAAAGTTCTGCTAGGTGGCGCTGCTAACTGTCATCTCATAAACGAGATTGTATATTTTTCATATAAGTAAGAACACTCTAACACGAAAAAAGTTGCTGAAGGTTTGTTGTATTTGACACGGTAAGTATAAATATTTTCTTTATTATTATTATTTGTTTTTTAACGCAATGTCTGCTGATAAATGTTTGAATCCTTTCAAAGTCAAAAAGCATAGAAAGCCGTAAACTCGCCAAATCGATAGAGCAAAAAGAAAGGTAGTTGTTACTTTCTTTGTTACTTTCTGAGTCATTCTCTGAAGCCGTTTGCATTACATCTAAATTTTCTGGAACAGTAGAATTTTTAACAACATAATTATCAGGCCAGCCTTCCTTAGAAACCTTCTTACGACATTTATCACACAAATATATTTTGGTAGGTAAGTTTCTGCCATTAATTTTTGCTCTATCGATTTGACGAGTTTGCGGCTTTCTATGCTTTTTGACTTTGAAAGGATTCAAACATTTATCAGCAGACATTGCGTTAAAAAACAAATAATAATAATAAAGAAAATATTTATACTTACCGTGTCAAATACAACAAACCTTCAGCAACTTTTTTCGTGTTAGAGTGTTCTTACTTATATGAAAAATATACAAACTCGTTTATGAGATGACAGTTAGCAGCGCCACCTAGCAGAACTTTATAACTACTACCAGACCTTTTGTTTTAGTAGATGATATTTAAATTACATTTTCAAACTCCTTCGTATTTTGATAATAAATATATACTATTACAAAATCTTACTAGGCGTTTATTTCATAAACATTATTTCTTCCATATAAAGAAAAAATGTTTATTGGGAAAATGCAGAAGTTATATATAAAAAATTTTAATTTTGTAAGAAACGAAAACTAGCATTCAGTTTATTTAACCCACACAGCACCAGAAATTCCCTGAATTTCCCCTGAATATTGGTCCACATTTCCCGAATATTCGAACCTAATATTCAGGGAAGTTTCGTGGAAGCATCAAAATGTCCGCCATAAAGAATATTGGACGCTAAATTTCCCTGAAAATGTATTTCTAATTTTCAGGAAATTTCCGCATCTAATATTCCTAGAATATTCAGGGAAAGTTAAAAAAAATTTCCAAAATTTTTTTGATCTGGTAATTGATAAAAATTGTATGTCATATTTGGCACCCGTAGGATTCTAGAACATTAAAAACTACTGCGCAGCCGTAAGTGTCACAGAAACCAAGTTCGACCATTGCGCATCATGTACAGAAGATTTACGAATACTGTGAATATTGAAGGGATATTAGATGCGGGAATTCCCTAAAAATTAGAAATACATTTTCAGGGAAATTTAGCGTCCAATATTCTTTATGGCGGACATTTTGATGCTTCCACGAAACTTCCCTGAATATTAGGTTCAAATATTCGGGAAATGTGGACCAATATTCAGGGGAAATTCAGGGAATTTCTGGTGCTGTGTGGGAATTTTGAGTTAAAAATTAACTCTAGGTCGCTTGGATGATGAGTTTTCCAATTAGAATATTTTTTGCGAAAGAACAATAATTCGAAAATGATAATTTTAAAAATTATGGTAAAAAATGGAATTTTAAATGTAATAAAAATAAAAAATTGTCGTATATTCTATAAATTCGACTGTATACACTTTTTTTATGAAAATGAGTGCATATAATCTATTTTTAGAAAATCAAGAACCAGCACGATTACAATACCTCTTTTATGAGGAAGTAATATGCCTCAGGTTAACATTAGATGATAGTTAATAGGTTGCGTTGTCGTGTATATTCATTTGTAGCTCGTCCAAATGTTGCTGTCCGAAAATTCCCTTTGGTGGGTGAAAAGCTGACTAAATACGGAACATTTTGGGGTACTTTCGAAAAAAATCGTAGTGGGGGGGCGGGGGTTCAAAATTTAAAAAATTTTTTTTTTAATTTTTTCTAATGAAATTGTTATTTTTAAAAATAATAGCTAATTTTATTTGATAGTGTAGGAAATTCTGCACAAAAAATCCTAGTAATTTTTTCAAATCGATCCATTCAGTTAAAAGTTATTGGAATTTGAAAATTACGCTGCATAAAAATTGAGCTCCTGATAATATGACAACCACGCATTACACGTACCTAAAACCCTACTCTAAATATTTGGTTTGGTTCATACTATAACATATTCCATTTACAAGAAAGTTGTCAAAAAAAATTTTTAGGGTGTCTTTTTTTTAGAGAATGCCTCATAGAGTTCTTATATTTTCAAAACTATTACATTCCACCATTAAATGGTATTTATCGCTCAGCCCTTTCTATCCTCACAGTTACAAAATTTGTCGTCGGAAAATTTCAAGCATTTTTTATTATTAAAAATTTTTTCTGAAAGCCATTAATTAAGCTGACTTGTGCAAATACTTTCAAAAAACTCAGGGACACCCTATTTTTAAGATACTTTTGTGCACCTGCATACAAATTAACACTTGGATAAATTGGTAGAATTTCTGAGCTTTGAATTTGTATAATATCCTTTTGATACAACATTTTTTCACAGGAAACAATTAATTTTTTTTTATTATTTGTTAACATCTCTAGAGAAAGGTTTTTTCAAACTTCTTTATTCCCAATCTTAACAAAAAAATTTTTTACTTGATAAGCCCACTTATATTTTTCGGTATTTTATAATCCAATTAACAATCAACTTAAAAACTTTCAATTCTATATGAGAGCTACCGGTTTCTACTCTAACTGCATATCCAGGAGTACAAAGAGGAATCTGCAATACTTGTTTATAATAATTTACATGAACTTTTTTCAGTTCCTCAATGTATCTTAATCCCCAGATTTGAGCTGCATATAAAAGAGTGTTACTAACTGAGCCTTCAAATAATTTATCTATTGAATTAGGTTTCAATCTGTAAATTATTCCCATTACCGTACCTATTGCCATATTTGCATTCGATATAAAATGATTCGTTGACTCTGCAAAAACCGCAGTTTCTTTAAAACAAACCCCCAAGTACATATATTGTTTTACAATTTCTATTTTTTCTTCTCCATATTGCAAATAAGATTTTTTTTTCCTTTCACCATATCTACCCTTCTGCAAAATTACCAATTTAGTTTTATCTGCATTAACTTTTAATTCATTTTCCTTAGTATACTCGAATAAGCAATTAAGTATTTTTTGTATCATTATTCTCGAATTTGCAAGGAAAATTAAATCATCTGCGTACGCAAGAATCAGTATCTCTACCAAGTGAGTCACTGATATACCTCTAATTCCTCTAGAAATAAAATATTTCTCAATATCCGATAAAAATAAACTGAACAGATTTGGACTCATTGTTTCCTCCTGCAAAACTCCTCTTGTGACTTCAATCGGACCCGATGTTCCCCAATCTCCTTTAACTGTTACATTGGACCTAAAATAAAGACTCATTAATAGTCTGATAATTCTAGAACCTAGTCCCTTAGAATAGAGTTTATTCCATAGCAATTTATGGGATATAGAAGGAAAGGTATTTCTGAAGTCTACAAAAAGAGCAAATAATTTACCTTTACTGTGTGTCAGGAGGGCTTGAATTATTGCATTTAGACAAAAAATGTTATCATTACAACTTCTGTTTTTCCTAAATCCAGCTTGGCATTCAGGAAGCAAATTCGCTATTTCTATCCAATTATTTAATCTTTTATTTATAATTTGGGTGAATATTTTCAAAATGGAATTCATAAGTGCAATTGGCCTATAGTTTCGCGGGTCTTCTTTGTTTCCTTTTTTATGAATCATTTTAAAATGCAAATCAGTCCACGATCGAGGAATTTCATTTGTACTTAATATTTTGTTATACATATTACACATATAATTTAAACCCTTCTCCGGGAGATTCTTTAAAAATTCGTAAGGGATCCCATCAGGTCCGGGCGATTTACTATTTTTGCTTTTTTTCAAACTATCAATAATTTCTTTTGCAGATATTTGTGAGTCCAGAATAGGATTTTCAAAATCTAACATTTGTAATGAGTAATCAGAGCAATTTCGAGAGGGAAACATGTTTCGGAGATAATTATTCCACGTTATTATATCTAAATTTTCCGAGTTGAAATTTTTTATATTATATTTATTAATAATTTTCCAGAAAGTGCTCGTATTATTTGCAGAAGAAAGCAAATCCAGTTCAGATTTTTTAAAGTTTTTTTTTTCTTTAAGTAGATTTTGATAATGTTGTTGTTGATTATATTCTATTATTATTTCAGGTGTAAAATATCTGGCTTTACAGTCCTTTAACATTATGTTTAATAATCTCTTCCTCCCCAAACATTCCTCATCGAACCAATTTTTTGATTAAATAAATTGTCTACTTGAATTTGTTTTCATTCCCAATTTGTCCGATCCATTCTTAATAATCTCGATTAAATTCTTTGACATATGTTCAATTGTTTCGTAAGAATCTGAGATATTTAGGTAGGAGGAAACAATTTCCATCTATTCACCAGTTAAGTTTTCCTTCCATTAATATTTTGTATTTATTACATTATCGTTCATTAGCAAGTTTAATGTCAGAACTATCGGGAAATGATCCGAGCGTGACGATATAATCCAGACTCCTAGTTTTTTAATTAGATTTATACCTTGTAGATTAACCCAGATCAGGTCTATTACTGATTTTTTATTGTTAAATAAGTATGTATAGTTTGCTGGATAATCTCCCGAAGTTCTTCTATTTAATAAAACAAAACCATTCATTTATAAACATTCTACAAGTTTCCTTCCTGTATTGTTGCCTTCCACATCTTAATTTTTTCGATCTTTAAAAATATTTATATGGGTTATTTTAGTCTCTTCGCTAATTTGGTTTAAATCTGAAACTCTAGAGTTAAAGTCACCTCCCAGATAAAAAGGTAAATCTGGGTATTGACTTTTTACTAAATTAATTGTTTGATCTAATTCAATTAAATCTTTTATTATACGTGATCTGGGATTCAAGTATACCATTCCTACAATTAAATTTCTATTTTGTACATTAATTTTAATTACAATACAATAACTCAATAATACAATAGTGTTTACTTTATACAACCTTGAATTTATTACAATTAATAATCCTCCTTTCGGTCTTCCCAATTTTTCTGTCTTGACTGCTGGGCTAAATATAATTTCCATGTCTGGTTTTCGTGCCAAGAAGCTTGCTCCATCCAACGTTGTTAACCAAGTTTCAGAAATAAACATAATATCCTTCGACTTTATTTTATCACAAATATCACAGTAACTACTTATTCCTCTTGCATTCCAGAACACCAATCGTGGAAAGAAATCTTTCTTCTTATTTCATTTGTTAATAGTTGATGCCTGTACATTTATTGATTCTCGATCTTTTAAAAAATCATCCATAAAATTATTTGCGTTCTTTTCATTATTTTTTTCTTGAACTTTTAGTTTTTTAATTATGCTGTTTTTCGAGCCCGGTTTACGTCCTCTTTTGCGTGAAGTACCTGCGTTGGATAAAAAGCTCAATTCCTCTCTCTCAAAGTAAGGTATCGCTTCCTCATGGTCAAATGTGTTTTTATTTTGAACTGTTTGCAAGAAAGCTTGCGCTGATGTAATGTCGTACTTCTCATCTTCAATAATAATATATTTGCCTTTGACTATTGATTCTTTTTCAATCTGGTCAAAGCAGTTTTTAAGTTCAAACAATTTTTTACGACCTTCTCTAAGTCTTTCTCTCTGGTCCTTCGACAGATCATTTGAAAAGCTTATCCTCAGTTCCTTTAATTTTCTTGCATTTTCAAAGATTTGTTTTTTAAAAGAATATTGCTTAAAAATCACAAGTAAAGGTCTGGTTTTTTCATTATTCCCCAGTCTTTTGCAACTTTCCATATCTTCATATTTCATCTTTATATTTGCAGTACTGAATATATCACACATTTTGTTGATTGGATCCTCATTAAGAGTTTCCTCAATCCCATAAAAACAAGATTTTTTATTTTTTCCTTACTCAAGAGAATATCAATTACTTTTTCGGATTTCACTAACCTTTTTTCCAACGTTTCCACTTTTCTTCCAGTTTAGTAGATCTTAGATTGCATTTTTCAACGTCTCTCACAATTTTTTCAGTTGTCTTTTTTAACTCCGTCGTATCGTTAACCACAATATCCAGAGTTTTTTTTTGACTTAGTGACCTGCTCGTCTACTTTCAGTAATAGAACTTTAAGATCTTCATTCGTAGTCATTTTGACGATTATTTCACTAAATTTAATTTACACAAATTCCTTACTATCTGTACCGTCAACAAACACGTCTGAACAGTACGAAAGACAACACAAGACTCCTATTGCTTATTTATTTATTTTGCTTATTTGAATATTATTTTTAAAATTGTTAAGAAATGAATTAAAAACTAAATTAAATAAAATAAATAGTTACCTAAAATCTTTTTTGTAAACTTAATAATAGTAAATATTCTTAATAACGATCATTTTTAAACTATGTTAAAAAAATAAATTAATTTATAAGGTAAATAATTTATTATAAAATTGCTAAATTTTTGTATAAAGTTATTCTTGTTTTGATAATTTATGTTTATAAGTTAATTTCTCTGATTTAAAATTATTAGTATTTTATATATTCGCGGGTAATATTATGTCGCTGAATGTATGAATTGTGATTAACGTTGGCGCTACTTCCTCTTGGAATTTGGCCATCCGCGAATGCGCCAGGCCCCTTTGGCCAATGGATTATGACTCTGGAGTAGTTGCGGTTCTACGCACATGCGCTACTCTTCCTATCAGAAAAAATCAATAATTAGTTATTCAATAAAATAGATTGAATTTCCGGGCTTCCGTGTCGCGAACAATTGTTTGACATAAAAAAAAAACAAACGCAGTTTGTACATTAAAATGCCTACCCAAGCAGCACGTAACATTACATGAATATCACAGTGATATCATGTTGTAATATTGGTAATTTTACGGGGTGATATTACTGTGATATTGACGTGATATTGAGGTAATATTACGATGATGTTACTATGATATTGAGGTAACATTACAAATTTATTTGACATTAAATAAATTATTTTAAAAACTTTGGGCTCAGTCGGGGTTTGAACACTCAAGGTGCGACACAGAGCAAATACGCCTTGTATCCCTCGGCCATCTAGCTCTTGGAATGAAGTTTAGAAAATGTTCTGATAAGTTCGAGTGTTGCACAAGCCTATAGTTTGAGAAAAAATATAGCCATCACGAAAACCCTGCCGCTTTTGTCGCAATAAACAAGAGCCAAGCAGGTGAGCCGGAGTGTTCTCCAAACGGGAAAATTGCGGCACCCACGTGTCAAAAGAGCGGGCAATCCTTGTTCAGTGTTCACGCTGTTCCTAGGATATTGGAGAAAATTGTGACGACAATAAATCAACCGAAAAAAAGTGCTTCACTAGTGCCAAGTGATATTGTGTGCACGGAGGGAGAAATAAAATAGTGCCTTTTTAATGTTTTTCTTTTCCAACAACGCTAATTGCCGCAATAATAGGAAAATGAGGAGTTTTTCGATCTATAGTCTGCGATGTTAAAGGACGAATTGAGATGAGCAATCCTAAGGAGAAAATTCAACAGAAAATCATCTCAAAAAAGAGGTCGAGAGGCAGTCCAAATTTTTCAGAAGCAGCAGCAGCAAAGAGGAATCCAACCTCACGCACGAGTGAAACTAATCCTAAAATAGCAAGAAACCTCAAATTGCTGAATTACTCGATAGAAGAAGCGAACAGGATTAACGCATTGTTAAAACGACGAAGACTTCTTGTCGCACGAAGACCTAACCTACTTGAAAGGAAAAAAAACTGGAAATGGTGTAGCAGCCAACAACATGTATAAAATTGGAGAAGACAAGGAGCACATTAAACCAGAAATGACGTCGCTATTATCTAGCATGGCTTGAACCCGCCAAATACCGACGAGAAGCGATTGTTAACGACGAGTTCCGACGACCTGACGGAAACCAACGAGGCTCACATGGCCGAGACAAATACTATTTTGATTCAAGTTGTCATTAATGGCAAATTTGTAAGTAAAAATAATTTTAAAATTTTAAACTCTGTCAACGAAAATGATAATTTCATTGACGAATCTTACGTAAAGGGGACCACATCTCAATGTACGGAGCTCTTACTTGACACTTCACCGACATCGGCTGAAAAAGTATCCAGAGTTGGTTCCGGAAAGTCTCCAAGCAGTAAAAAAGAAAGCTTTGAAGAAGTACAACAGTTAAGCAACGAGGCCACTCGACAAAGGGGACCAGGAAACTCGAAAATGCAGACAGGGAAGTTTAAAACTACAATCCCCCCATTTACATCTATAATGGTAAGAGTAACGTTATTACTAGCTTGTTATCTAAAATAATGGAAAATAAAAGTTTTATAATGAAAAATTTAAACGAAAATAGAATAGTATTGTATGTAGTATCTTTAGAAAATTTTAATAAAGCGATAAATGTACTTAAGGAAAATAAAATAGAATTTTTCACGCGAACTCCAAAAGAGTTAAAGGTTTAATCCTGGCTGCTTAAAGGGGTAGCAAGGTTATAAAAATCCAGCTAGACGAGGTTAAATCGCAGGTTTAATTGAATTCGCAAAAAATAGCAAATTATTCCGAAAAAATAGGTAAAATTTATGAAGTGCTCGATTTAACCGATGTCTAATTTACAGTCTTCAAATTTTATTGATAATGTTGAGCTCAGAGGAGAGCCTGACCTTCAGAATTTAACCATTTTCTCTATCAACGTAAATTCCTTAGTAAATAACACTCGCAGATTCAGTATAAGTGAAACTTTGCGAAACCTAAATATTGATGTCGCGCCTATTAACGAAACTAAATTAAATAATAGACATAAAATATTTTTTGATAATTACACAATTCTTAGAAACGATAGATACATTAATGGAAAACCTTCAGCAGGGGGGGGGGCAGCTTTAATAATTAAAAATAAAATAAAATTCAATAGAATACATGTTGAACCTCAATATAAGGATTATACGATTGAACTAACTATAATTAAAATTAAATTGAAAAACGATAATAACTTGTTTATAATATGCGCATACGCGCCAAGTCATAACAGAAATAATTTTTCTAAAGAACTCGATTGGATTTTCGAAAAATTAAGATAGGATTTGTCCAATAATTTTTATATTTTAATGGAGGATTTAAATACGCGCCACTCAGATTGGAACGATTCAAAAAATAATAACAGAGGTAAATGCCTCTGTTATTATTTTTTAATTTGAAAATTGGAAAAATTAGATAGATGAAATAAAATTTTAAATTGGATTAATTGGACCAGAGGGACCTACATTCCCATCAAAAAATCTTATTTAGACTTGTGCATAGTAGACAAAAGATTGAACATAAATAATTTGATTAATAACAAAATGAAAGTTTTACCGTATGATCCCGACCACTATGGTCTGCTAGCTAATTTAAAACTAGGCGATGAATGGGATTTTATAACTGAATTAGATAATTCCAATAACAGATTTAATTTTAATAAAACTAACTGGTCACAATTTCGCGACACATTAAGTAATTATGTAATTGAATCAATAGAAAATTGAAATCTGTTAAACTCCGAAATAGATGAAATATTAATAAAGTTAGACAAAATCATAATTGAAGATTTGCATTCGTCTACACCTACTTATACCCAATTTGACTAAGTAAATAGATACCTAAACCCACAAATAAAAAAGTTGCAAAAAATCAAAAATAGAATTATCTCCAAAATACATCAGGTAGAAAAATCTAGACTCACTAATAAAAATCAACTAACCATTTATAAAATCAGTTTATACGAAATCAAAAAAAAAATCAAAGAACTGTTCAAACTTTCTATAAATAAATACTGGTATTTCTACTGGTATCTTTCAACCTTGATCACTTTACAGCAGCCTGTTTAGTGGATTTTGAAAAGGCGGCTAGACGGACTATTATTAAAATTAATTAAGAAAAAATTCCCAAGCTACCTGGTTTGCTTGGTGTGGAGTATGGTAAAGGGCAGTAAAATGTTTGAAGCCGATGGAGGAGAGAAATCGCGCCTAACTTTTGTCCTTAGTGAAGGTCTCCAGCAGGGGGCAGTAAATTGTCAGCTGAGTAGAGCGCTACCGCGCATGCTTACGCAACTCACGTATCTCATAACTGTAGCTACATTCACTTCAGTTGAAGCTGCTGTCACCACAGCTTGGAGTATTTTGACTACTAGTACCCTGGAGTAGATGCAATTACAGCATTTTTTGACGTGTAGATAAGCAGAGTTTTATTCAGGACTCAAACAATGTGCCGATTCTGTATCATGTAAAAAGACATGCAAAAACTAAAATTTTAAAATATTGTAGCTACGATATTCAAAATAATAGCGATATTGAACTTAAATATTCAAGGAGTCTCCCAGAAAGAGACATTATTGATAAATACAGACACAATATAAAGCGTTACTGGTGGCTATCGTAGCCTAAAAAATGAGTTCATGTTGAGTGTCTCTCCCTCCATCCGGAACTCGGAACCCAGAAAGCGAAAGTTAGGATTGAACCTTGACACTTAAGTGCAGGTGACATACCACGCAGTCAGAATGTATCAAGTCGATAATAGTTTTAACATTTTTTTAGAGTACACGTAAAAAAGCTGGAGTTCAACTTACTTCAACTGGAGTAATGGGAATCACAAAAAATAGTAATGTATAGGACAACTACAGCCTGGAGTAAATAAGGTTAACACAATGTCGATTGTCAGCTGAGTAGAGCGCCACCGCGCATACTCACGCAACTGACGCACCTCATAACTGTAGCTACATTCACTTCAGTTGAGGCTGCTGTCACCACAGCCTGGAGTATTTTGACTACTATTTTCCTGGAGTAGATGCAATTACAGCATTTTTTTACGTGTAGTGATTTTATCCGCTTTCGTTGTATTTTCATAAAGCCAAACTACTGGCTACTAAATCATCTAAATGAATTTATTAAAGGTTTTCTGATGTGTTTTTCTATTCGCTTCGTTGTTAATGCAAATGTATATAGGATTGTTAAATAAACACAATTTAAAAAAATGGCGTATTTGCGCCGTGTCGAATTTTGAGTGTTCGAACCCCGACTGAGCCCAAAGTTTTTTAAATTATTTATTTAATGTAAAATAAATTTGTAATATTACCTAAATATCACTGCAATATTACTTGTAATATTACCTAAATATCACTGTAATATTACTTGTAATATTACCTTAAGGCGGACATCTCAATATCACGTCAATATCACAGTAATATCACCCCGTAATATTACCAATATTACAATATGATATCACTGTGATATTCATGTAATATTACGTGCTGCTTGGGTATCGAGGCAAAAATTTTATTTATATTAATTTTACGGATTTTATGTGATAGTGAAGAGGTAAGCAAAAAGTGACAAGATCGATTTATTTACTCAAGAACTTATTTGGCGAAGCAATTTAAACAAAAAGATTAATTATGTAGGCGTTGGATAGTTCATCTATATAGTTTACGACATATGCGTGAAGGCCCAAGGGGTTAAAGGCAACCATTTGTTTACGGTGATGTTTGTGTACACTGTAAAAAATTTGTGGATTATTTACCAACTTTTCATTGTGATTATTCCACATTTTCTAGGGAAAATGTTTTTATTTATATGGTGAAAATTTACCAAAAATCTAATAAATTTGATTTTCCTTAAAAAATTTGTGATTTTTTCCTAACTATATATTTTCCTTTGAAATTGGGAAAAATTCACCAAGTTTTTGGAAAAATCCCCAAAATTCTAATAGATTTACTTTTCCCAAAAAAATTGTTAAAAATTTTTCCTAATTTTTAAGAAATATTTCCTATAAATTGTGAAAAATTTAACAAGTTTTTAGGGAAAAAAATATTCAAAAGAATGTTGGTAAATTTTTTCCAAATTTTTAGGGAAAAGCACATTTAATAATACATAATAATAATAAAAATAATAATAAATAAATAAATTCAAGATAACATTTTTCAATTAACTTTCTTAAAAATTGATCGTAATAGAATTTAAAAAATATTTTTTTATTACGAAATTGAAATTTGTTTTTTTACTTCTTTGCAACTGGCGATAATGCTTATTAATTCAAGCTATATTTTATAGAAACTTGATAAATAACAGCATTGATTTGTGTGTTCAAATAATTTAATATGAACATATCAGCTTACCCGATTTTTATCTTTTGTTTTTAACCCTGCATTTGCATTTGCATTTATTCATAAATTAGCGATTTTAAAATAAAACGATGAAAGGCTGGATCATTTTACTAAACGCAATTTATTAGTAAAACACATAATAAACTAATCATCTTATAACTGACAGTGTTACTCTGTGTGTAGTCTGTAGTAAGAATGTCTTTAAATTTCTTACGAAACCTTACAGTGTGCGTTGCGTAGATAGTTTGGTTTGGTTTGAAAAAGTAGATTTATTTTGGCAAAACATTAAAATTTACAATAAGGAATATAAATCTCTTAAAAGACCTTTAACAATATATATTAAAGATTAAGTAAGCTATCAATGATAGGTCTCGCTTAATATCATTAATAATTTTAAATGTAATGTTTTACAAACTGAGAAAAAAGAAATAAACAACTAAGTGTATTAGTGAGCTAAGAAGTTAAATCGGGTGGAAAACATTTTGTGAAAAAGACCCCTACAATATGTTATTCGTTACGTAGATAGTTGGTTAGGGCTGCGGACTGTTACTGTTAGGGTCGTGCGTTCAATCCCCAGCGGAAGGGGATTTTTCTGTTAGGTAGGCAATATTATTAGTTATAAATAGTTAAGAAGACTAATACTAATACTGTTTATAGATTTAGTAGGAACGATCAGAGGAAGGCAGTGGAAAAAATATTCCAAATTTTTTGTCGTCTAACAACTTTGCGACGTTTCGTTGCCCTGGTTCGGCAACCTCATCAGGCTAAATTTATTAAAATTGTTTTTAATTACAAGACACGTCGTCTTAGACATGTCTTTAAAAACGTAAATAGAAATTTTAAATTGTGTGTGTCTTCAAAAAATGTGAATTCTAAACAAAAAATGAGGATTTAAAAATTTATTACTTAAGGTAAATTTATATAATATATTTATAAACAAAAACAAAAAAAAAACAAAAAAAAACAAAAAACAAATCTTGTAATTAAAAACAATTTTAATAAATTTAGCCTGATGAGGTTGCCGAACCAGGGCAACGAAACGTCGCAAAGTTGTTAGACGACAAAAAATTTGGAATATTTTTTCCACTGCCTTCCTCTGATCGTTCCTACTAAATCAATACAATATGGAAGGGATAAATTCTTTTTGTTACAATACTGTTTATAGTCTTCAAAATTTTTTGTTTGTTTAATTGCAGTTGGGGAATAGTTTGTCAACATTAGTTTGATGTAATTCCACGACGATGTCTTAGGGAAAATTCACCAAATAATCTTAGGGAATATTCTACAAATTTTAAGGCTAAATTCACTAAAAAATTAAGAGGGAAAGTTTCACAAATTTTGTGGGATTTTCCCAAAATTTTTATGGTGAAATTTCCCTAAAAATTTTTTGGGATTAATCACGAATTGTTTGTGGAAAGAAGCGTCAACAGAATTTTAGGGAATTTTTCACTAAAATTTTTTACAGTGTACGAGTGACAGTCGAGGGCAAAGCCCGAGACAAAACGAGTGCACAAACATCATTGTAAACAAATTGGACTGGCTTTAAACCCGTGTTGCTTACGATACTTTTTATTCCAAAGGCACAAAAGAGGTGCTTTTAAATGTTTGTAGGTTAGGGTCTAAATGCATTCACTTGTTTGACCGAATGAAAATGGCGGCCATTTTTGCCCTGTGGTGAAAAAAATGAATGGATCAGCTGTTCATTTTTTCCCTAGGGAAAAAATGGAAGCCATTTTCACCCGGTCGAACAAATGAATGCGTTTAGACCCTGCCTACAGGCATCTAAAAGTGCCATGTTTGTGCCTGTGGGATAAAAAAGTATTTAGTAAACTTAACCAACAAAAGAAACCTGACAATCTTGATCACATCTAGACGGTCTTAACAGTGACTTGCGAGACGGACATATATTTGACTTGCGAACTTTCAAATACGTCAGTCTTGTTAGTCGCTGGTGAGATCTCTAAAAGCCCGTTTAATCGAGGGTGTACATATTAAGAGGTGATAATCTTTGATCAAAAGCAAGACGAAAAGTCTTTTGCAGTTTTTGAAACTTCGCAATAGTTAACGAGTAATAAGAAAAACAATTTTGACCAATAAGGAAGGTTTCTTAACTGTTCGGGTGTTGTTAATCAAATGTGGGTCCATCCTCCCTAAAACTATACTCCCTGTGGCGAGCCCGAGCTCTCGAAAACTGATCTGCAATTGGTTCTGCTCCACGAAAAATTTTTCTTCGCAAGTATCTTGATATTATGAAAAAAAGTGTGGTTTGAAGGAGGGTGTACCACACTTGACAAAAAGCACCTCCTGATGCCCGAAAAGTCAAAAAATCTTTCTCATTGGTCAAAATTGTTTTTCTCATAACTCATTAACTATTGCAAATTTTCAAAAATACAAAGGACTTTTCGTCTTGTTTTTTATCAAAGATTATCACCTCTTAATATGTACACCCTCGCCTAGGACACCCTGTGTAACATAAGTGAATCGGTTCTTCTTTCTCTGGGCTAATTTTTGTATTCCTTACAAAAAGAAATCAATTGCATTGGCGAAAGATATTTTTTCTTTTGTATGAATTTTATAACATATAGATTTGTTTTTTTGTTCCTACATATTTTATCAATTCTTTAGTATGCAAAATGTTAACAAATAAATAAAATAAACTTCACCTAAAAATGGTGTCGTTTTTCTGCTTCTCTTGAGTTTCTGCTAATTCGAGTGCTGCTTGAAGTGTTCTGCTCTCTTCTCGGAAGGTTAAGAGTTCTAATTCTTCTCTTCCTAGTCTGTATTCTAATTCTGCCTGCTGAATCCGTACGTCGATATTGCTATAAATATTTATTTGATTATAAAACTATGAAGTTTATTAAAAATAATTATAATGCTTAAATAAATATATTAAGAAACATTAAAATTATAAGAGTATTTTAAGGAGAGAATTTTTTGAAGTAATTATAATGCGTATAAATAAATCTATAATAAAAAAAATAGGACAAGTGAGAGTCCCACTCGCATAAACCGAGGGTTCCGTAGACTGCCGCGCAAAACTCAAATAACGTAACTTTTTTTCTTAAAGTTTTATTACATTTATCCATTTTAAATTCATTTGTCAAATTAAAAAATTTAACAAACAACACCATCTGCGATCAAGAGAAAAAATCTTTATAGAACCCACTCCGCAATGTACTTTTTGTTTTAAGGATACCTTGTTTTTGCCAGAAGAAAAGTTTTCTCTTTTTCGATTATGATAATCGAGCTTTATGTTGTTTTTGTCAATTTGGCCCAGAACTATGCGTAAAACTACATATACCTTACCAAATAAGAACTTGATTCGAGAAGTTATTTTAGTTTTAAGGAGGCATAGACACTCAATTTTTGTAAAATACAAGTTTTTTTTCCTTTTTATACTATAAATATTCAGCCAAATGTAGTTCTTTTCACTTTTTTAAGATACATGTCTACGTAAAAATACATACGCCTTTCTCAATAAGAAGTCGCTCCGCAATGTACTTTTTTTTTAAGAGGGATAAACACTAGAAGGCCCAAAAATGCATTGTAAATTATTTTTTTCATGGAAAAGGGCATGACACCCACGGAATTTATTCCAATGCGAAAAAAACTTAATACATATTTTTTGATTTTTCAAAATTTTGATATTAACAGGTGCCGTCGGGCATCTCAATTTTTCCATGTAAAATGAATTAGAAAATTTTCAATTTTCGAAGGTTAACATTAAGTTATTGGATCTTAAAGTAGACTCTCTGACGATTAATTTGACCTATATAACTAACCCGGTATAAAACTACCCCAAAGTTGTCCACTTTTTTACATTTTTGCACCTTGACGCACTTTGTCCAAGTAAAATCCATGTTTGACAGTTTTATCGATAGAAATAGTAGTTATTATTTATCGCAAGTATAAATTAATGATTCATTAATTTTTTTTGTGTAATATTTTTAACAATTTGACAATTGTTTAAACAAATTAATTTGTTTAATTCTAAGAATTTTTTCTAAGAAACCATACGTATGACTCTTTTATATATATACAGGGAAAGAATTAATTCATTAAATTTTATTCAAATAGTCGATGAAACTCAGGACATAGAGACATTTGTATAAAACTTAATCTTGTTGACTAAAACTTAAAGACAGTCGATTAAAACGTGCAACACGTCGGTGAAAATTTGAGTCTAGCGTTTTAAAAATAAATTCAAACAAATTTTTAACGAACTTTTCGTCTTTTCTAGATCGCACACATACCATTTCCTCCCCACCTTATCACTTTCACACATTATATAGAAACAGATTTACAGAATTCCTATGTTATCCTAATATAAACGCAAATTATATTTATTAACGAAAAATCTCGCAGCCGGGTTTCGAACGCGGGTTCTAACGCACGACGATACTTGAGACGGCGCCTTATACCCTTCGGCCATTCAAGAATACGCGAGAGTCTTTGGATTGACATGAGTGACACTTAACTACAGCATAAAAGGCGTTACGTTTCCTCGATTCCTCGTCTGTTGAATAAATTTTAAGTGGTAGAGATCAACGTTTGGAACTATTTCGAACATTTCGTAAACAACCTTTGGTTACTTATTAATCAATTATTTCTCACTCTGTTTTAATAAACCAGAATCTAAGTTTAATCGACTGCTTGACGATTCTTTCTATTGTGCTTATGAATAAATATGCAATAATATTTCAAGCTTTATGAAAATGTCTCTATGTCCTGGTTTTCATCGACTTTTGAATATATTTTAATAAATAAATTTTTTCCGTGTATTTTTATGTTTTTTAGGTTTCTTATGTTTTTTATGTTTTAACAAATTAATTAGTTTAAACAATTAATTTTTTCTAAAAATCAAACAAATGACATTTTTTATGTTTTTTTTGTAATGTTTTCTTTAAAATTTTTTATTAAAATTTTGAAATTGTTTAAACAATTATTATTTATTCACTATTAAATTCATGTCAAATTGAATTAGAAAAATTATTTTTATATCTGTAACTTATTTAATTACAATAACAAAATTGTTTAATATACTTTATTTAAAATACATTTATTTAATAAAATTTCAGAAATAAAATTTTTGCTTTATTTAATTACATTTCAAGTATACGTATAACCCTTGGAGCACGTACCTATGTTTTTTGGACAAGAAGCACAGTTTGCATTTTCCAAGCTCCACGATTTCTAAACTACTCATCTGATCAACTTAAAAAAATATTTAAATACTCTTTATACACTGTAAAATAAGTTTCTATAACTATTGGACTATTATTTTAACAAATTAATTTCTTTAAACAATTAATTTTTTTAAAAAAATCAACAAATTACTTTTTTATGTTTTGTAGTAATATTTTCATTCAAATTACTCATTTAAATAATTAAAAATTAATATTAATTAATTATAAATAAGTCATTAATTTTGTCTATAATATTATACAATTTTTTTTGTACTTAAAACAAAATTTTTTTAATTATAGAAATTATATGTTGCAACAAATTTTTGAATTGTTTAAAGTATTACCTATATTAAATAATAATTATTATTATAGGAATTTTCATGGAAGAAAACGAACACTTTAATTTAGCACTTAATTTATTAGAAATATCAATATAGGAATAGATGAAATTCAAAGCAATCAGATATGTTCAGCGGTTCAGTAAAATCTGTTCACCTCTTTCTGTCTTTTTCGCTCCTAACTAAACGCCCTCTAGTCCAGTTTGTTAATTTACAATACAGGCGCGAATTTTGAGTTAAACAATTTCAAAATTTTTAATACAAAATTTTAACGAAAACATTACAAAAGAACATAAAAAAGTCTTTGTATGGTTTTTAGAGAAAATTAATTGTTTAAACAATTGTCAAATTGTTAAAATTATTCACGCAAAAAATTAATTAAACATTAATTACCACTTGCGATAAATAATAATAACTATTCCTATCGATAAAATTGTCAAACATGGATTTTACTTGGCCAAAGTGCGCGTAGGTGCAAACATCCCTGGTAGATGGCCGGAACCGTGGGAGAACGAATATGGGTTCATTTAGAGTACTAGTTCGTTCCCGTAGAGTTCTTTGTTGAATATTGGCAAAATATAATGAAAATTGGGCAAAAGGGTTATTATTAGGACAAAGTGTGTAACTTTGTTAATAAGATTGATAAGGTTTTGGGTGGTAAAATAATGTTTTTTAACATAAAAATAGAAAATTCTGAAATTGATACTTTAAAGGTGTTTCCACATCCCGTGTAGAAAAGTTCAGTGGGCTCCAGTTGGGCCCCAGTTGGGTCTTCCCACTAGGAAATTAGTGGGCTTGTAATGCTCAACCCGGTTAGTGCCAGTTCACTAAAAAATATCGTAAAAATGTAAGATCGTTAAAAAATATTCATTACAACTTCTTACAATATTTTTCACCAAAACTTTCTTTAATGATATAAAAGTTAGTTAATAACAATTGTTGCATGTATTTTTTATTTTGTTTAAACAAATTAATATTGTTTATTATTTATTTGCAACTTTTCATCCAATTGAGCTAGAGAACTGAAACTTTCTCTTAATTTTGCAACTTTTCAAACCTATGGAAGCTTAATATTAATAAATAAACAGTACAAAAAGCAGGCGCAATGCGCCTACAGTTGAGGGTTTCGTGGCTTTTTCTTGATCACACACAACCAAAAAATGGTGAAAAAAAACCATCTTCTCTCTTTCCCTATTTCTGTTTCTCTTCTATAATATATTATGAATACATTTGGTTTTAGCAAATATCATTGTTATATTTGTTTTGTTACTTACTTAAATAATAAGCATATTGTTTCCAACATGCACTACCTGGAGGTAATCAATTTTGCATCTCAAAATTTCTCATTTTGTGTAGTATATGATTATTTAAATGAAATATATTATCATAGGATATGAGACTTCGGATCAAACTGAAATAGTATTTAATTGTATTTGACTTTCATTTGTCAATTTTTCATCATACATATAGTCATTTAAAACAAGGAACAAACCATGTTCCATTTCACCCGGACAATTTCATCCCTCTGGAAATTGTCTTTTTTTAACAATTTTTTTAATCTGAGAAAAAATGAAAGAAAATTAAAACGTCTTTACAAGCCAATGTATGGATGTTAATTAATATTAAAGTATTTTACAAAATATAGGTTTTTTATCTGATTCCTCATATCTTGTTTATAAATCGGAAAGACACGTCATTTATCTTAATTTTACTTGAAAAATTCTAATTTGTTCATATTGACTTTTATTTACGTTAGGGAGATATATATAAAAAACATTGTCATTAAAAAAGGGGTTATTGAGCACAGTGGCGTACCGAGCATTGTTGGCGCCCGGGGCAAAAGGGAATTTTTGCCACCCCTTATTGAAAATTATTTCATCGATTTGCCGCCCCCAAATGCATTGGGCTCGAGGTTGGCGCCCGGGGCGACTGCCCCCTCTGCACCCCTCTAGATACGCTACTGATTGAGCAAGCGTTTTGGCTAGTTAAGCAAGCCGTCTGCTCAATTGTCCAAGCGGCATTTGGACAATCGGGGTGGTTGCTCGATCATCCAATGCATTATGCCCAATCATCCAAAAGGTATTTCGAGCTTAAAACTGAAGAAAAGCAACTTACCTTTTGAGAAAACATTAAGAAACGTCAAATTATGGATAAATGCAAAAAACTGTATAATAAAAATACGTATATAAGGATAAATAACATTTCAGAGAAGTCGTGATTTACTGACACACAGGGAGCAGAACACCTGACTAGCAGAATAGACGTAACCAAAAAAATTTTTCTATTGCGAGAGAATAAATTGTGATTGGCTACGTCTATTCTGCTAGTCAGGTATTCTGCTAGTCAGGTATTTTGCTCCCTGTGTGTCAATAAATCACGACTTTTCTGAAATGTTATTTATTCTTAATATACGTATTTTTATTATACAGTTTTTTGCATTTATCCATAATTTAACGTTTCTTAATGTTTTCTCAAAAGTTAAGTTGCCTTTCTTTAGTTTAAAGCTCGAAATACCTTTTGGATGATTGGGCATAATGCATTGGATGATCGAGCAACCACCCCGATTGTCCAAATGCCGCTTGGACAATATAGCAGACGGCTTGCTCAACTAGCCAAAACGCTTGCTCAATAACCCCCTTTTTACTGGGACTTAGAGGTTATATTTAATGGGCTTATTTTTTTATTATACTTGAAGTGGGAAAAAAAGATAAGATTTAAAGAAAAATTTGTCAAATTACACATATTCATTTTTAATTAAATGCACAATTCTATAGAAATGTACACTTTTTTTACTCTTAAATTTTCCAAATCAGATGGACATATTTAAATCTGCCGCAAACTCTATCAAAAGTTGACAAGTGCCGTATCCCGTGTAGAAAAGTTCCCAGTATATCCCAGTTTGTAAGTGGGCGCCAGTTGGGGCCAACCTGGGCTTCCCAGTTTTTTAAATAAGTAAATGTTTACTAAATAATAGTTTCAATACTAAACTTATCGTCAACCTGGCTTTATACATATACTGCAATTTCCCTTCACTTCAATTTAAAAATTCATGAAATTCGGTCAAAGCGCTCAAAGTTTCCCATGACAAATTCAAGGGAAAAGAAAACTTTTTCATAGAATTGATATAAAATCCATGAAAATTAAAATTTTTCGATCGGATAAAGTTGTTACTCCTCAGGAAAGTTTAAAAAATAAGATCCAATAGTTTATTTAACAAATTTTTTAATTTTAACCCTGGCGAACTTGCTCAACCGAAGTCTGACCGACTTTGGTCAGGTTTTGGTTGAGTTTGGTTTGAGGCAAAATATTGCAATTAGTTAGTGTAATCTGATGAAAAAAATGATAAATCATGCCAAACTAGTTTGTATTTAGTTGATTTGAGCAAGAATTATATTAAATAAAATTATAATTAACAATGTGTCTCGTTTGTTAATTACAGTTTTATTTAATATAATTCTTGCTTAAATCAACTAAATACAAACTAGTTTGGCATGATTTATCATTTTTCTCATCAGATTACACTAACTTATTGCACTATTTTACCTCAAACCAAACTCAACCAAAACCTGACCAAAGTCGGTCAGACTTCGGTTTAGCAAATTCGCCAGGGTAACTATTCTTTAAAGGGCCATAAAAAATCTTCATAAACGAAAAAAACGTGTAAGAGTGTTAAAAAATATTTATTACGACTTTTTACAACATTTTCCACCAAAATTTTCTTTAATTACATAAAAATTAGTTACTAACATTTGTTGCATGTATTTTTTATTTTGTTTAAAAAAATTAATATTGTTTATTTGAAACTTTTCATTTAATAGAGCTAGAGGCGAGTTGTAACTCTTTTCTAATTTTGCAACTATTTAAGTTTAGTAAATCGTAAAATTAAAAAACAACTAAAATATAAAATTATAAAAATTGTTAAAACAAATTAATATTGTTTATTTGCAACTTTTCATCTAATAGAGCTAGAGAGTTGTAACTTTTTCTTAAATTTGCAACTATTCAAGCCTACAAAAGATTAATATTAATAATAAACAAAAATCCACAATTACAAAAATTGTTTAAACAAATTAATATTGTTTATTTGCAATTTTTCATCTAATTGAGTTACAGAGTTGTAACTTTTTATTAATTTTGCAATTTTTCAATCCTAGTAAAGCCCAATATTAATTGTAAAATAAAGTCAATAATTATAAAAATTGTTTTAACAAATTAATATTGTTAATATTAATATTGTAATACAGTTCCCAAACTGTATTAAAGTTGCGAATAAACAATATTAATTTGTTTGAAAGAGTTTCATAATTATGGATTTTCGTTTACTATAAGTTTTGGGCGTTTGTAGGCTTAAAATTTGCAAAATTAAGAAAAAGTTACAACTCTCGTGCTCAATTCGATGAAAAATTGCAAATAAACAATAATAGTTTGTTTAAGCAGTTTTTATAATAGTGGATTTTCGTTTATTATTAATATTCAGCTTTTATATTTTTGAAAAGTTGCAAAATTAAATATAAGTTTTAACTCTAAAGCTCAATGAGATAAAAAGTTGCAAATAAACAATATTAATTTGTTTAAACAATATTTATGATTGTACATTTTCGTTTATTATTAATATTAAGCTTTCATAGGTTCGAAAAGTTGTAAAACTAAGAGAAAGTGTTAACTCTCTAGCTCAATTAGATGAAAAATTACAAATAAACAATATTAATTTATTTAAACAATTTTTATAATTGTTGATTTTCGTTTATTATTAATGTTAAGCTTTCATAGGCTTGAAAAGTTGCAAAATTAAGAGAAAATTTCAACTCTGTCGCACAATAAGATGGAACGTTGGAAATAAACAATAATAATTAGTTTAAACAATTTTTATAATTGTGCGTTTTCGTTTATTATTAATATTAAGCTTCCATAGGTTTAAGAAGTTGTAAAATTAAGAGAAAGTTTCAGCTCTCTATAGCTCAATTAGATGAAAAGTTGCAAATAAACAATATTAATTTGTTTAAAAAATTTTCATAATTGTGGATTTTCGTTTATTATTAGTATTGGGCTTTTATAGGCTTGAAAAGTTGCAAAATTAAGAAAAAGTTTCAACTCTCTAGCTCAATTCGATGAAGAGTTGCAAATAAACAATAGTAATTTGTTTAAACAATTTTTGTAATTGTGGATTTTCGTTTTTAGGGTTTCGTGGTTCGGGACCGAAACCCTTATAGTGAGACTTTGTCGTCCGTCCGTCCGTCCGTCCGTCGTTTACAGCTAATAGCAGTCAATTTTAGGTTGTGTGCGAGAGAGAGAGAGAGAGAGAGAGAGAGAGAGAGAGAGAGAGAGAGAGAGAGAGAGGTGATAGTAAAAGACAGAGACAGAAATACGCGAACCAATAGCTGTCAATTTTAGGTTGCGTGCGAGAGAGTGGGTGATAGTGAGAGACAGAGACGAGGGAAAAAGACTTACCAATAGGGACGAAATGTGACTTAATATTTAATACATTATTACCTAAGATTTTTTTTATTAATTTTGAGACCCAAATTTCTTTAAATCCGTTAACGTTTCTTTCTTTAATTATTGACACTTTGAGACATATTTTAAATTTAATTGATAGTTTGAGACATTGATGTTTTAGTTTGATCCGAAGCCTCATATACTATGATAATATATTTCATTTAAATAATCATATACTATACAAAATAAGAATTTTTGAGATGCAAAATTGATTACCTCCAGGTAGTGCATGTTGGAAACAATATGCTTGTTATTATTTAAGTAAGTAACAAAACAAATATAACAATGATATTTGCTAAAACCAAATGTATTCATAATATATTATAGAAGAGAAACAGAAATAGGGAAAGAGAGGAGATGGTTTTTTTTACCATTTTTTGGTAGTGTGTGATCAAGAAAAAGCCACGAAACCCTCAACTGTAGGCGCATTGCGCCTAGTGATGAGCAAATGCATGACCAAGACCAAGACTTCCATGGTCTTGGTCTTGGTCTCGCACACTTTATCTTGGTCTTGCAAACAAGAGTCTTGCAGTTCTGTATTACATGAGAGAGAAAGAGATGTCACTATAGTGCTATCTTTTTCTTTCTTACACATATATATATATATATAAGGCTTTTATTTATTCTTTAACCCCTTGACTGTGGATGACGTGTATACACGTCATGATGAAAACAAGAGAATGGCTTAACGAATTTTTATAAAACTTGGTACTAGTAGGCTTTTCGGGTCGCTGAGTACGAATTTGAAGTCAAATTTCCAATATTCAAAATGGCGGATCCAATATGGCCGCCAAAAATTTTAGAATCTTAAAATGTCAACTTAATTTTGCGAAACTTGGTACTCCAAGGTTTTTTGGGTCGCTGAGTACGAATCTGGTATCAGAGTATAAAAATTCAAAATAGCGAATCCAATATGACTGTCAGAAATTTTGAAAAAATTAAATTCCAACATTTTAAGATTTTTAGAATTTTTGGCAGCCATATTGGATACGCTATTTTGAATTTTTAAACTTTGATATCAGATTCGTATTTAGCGACCCCGAAAACCCCTTAGTAACAAGTATTTCAAAATTTCATTGACATCTTAAGATTTTCAAAAATTTTGTCGGACATATTGGATCCGCCATTTTGAATTTTGGAAATTTGACTTCAAATTCGTACTCAGCGACCCGAAAAACCTACTATTACCAAGTTTTATAAAAATTGAATAATTGGAAGTAGCTGCACAGTTTGAACCCACTTTATGATATATATCAGCAGCACAGTCAAGGGGTTAAACATCACTAAGTTCTGATTAATAGGTCACAAAGTAGTCTTAAATATGACAATAAATGCGTTTTTGAATGGGTATCTACAAAACAGATAGATTTTATATGACGAAAAATCCCAATTGACACTTTTACCTTTAAAATATAATCTAACATTTGCTTCTTCTGGTGAATATATTTTATTATTTGCAAGACTGCAAGAGTCTTGCGAGACTTGAGGATAAAGTCTTGTTTTTAGTCTTGGTCTTGCAGACTGAGTCTTGGTCTTGGTCTTGCAAGCATAAGCCTGGTCTTGGTCTTGGTCTTGGTCTTGCAAAATGTACAAGACCCAGACCAAGACTGCAAGACCAAGACCAATTTTGCTCATCACTAATTGCGCCTGCTTTTTGTACTGTTTATTTATTAATATTAAGCTTCCATAGGTTTGAAAAGTTGCAAAATTAAGAGAAAGTTTCAGTTCTCTAGCTCAATTAGATGAAAAGTTGCAAATAAATAATAAACAATATTAATTTGTTTAAACAAAATAAAAAATACATGCAACAATTGTCATTAACTAACTTTTATATCATTAAAGAAAGTTTTGGTGAAAAATATTGTAAGAAGTTGTAATGAATATTTTTCAACGATCTTACATTTTTACGATATTTTTAGTGAACTGGCACTAACCGGGTTGAGCATTACAAGCCCACTAATTTCCTAGTGGAAAGACCCAACTGGGGCCCAACTGGCGCCCACTGAACTTTTCTACACGGGATGTGGAAACACCTTTAAACTATCAATTTCAGAATTTTCTATTTTTCTGTTAAAAAACATTATTTTACCACCCAAAACCTTATCAATCTTATTAACAAAGTTATATACTTTGTCCTAATAATAACCCTTTTGCCCAATTTTCATTATATTTTGCCAATATTCAACAAAGAACTCTACGGGAACGAACCAGTACTCTGAATGAACCCAGAACCGTTCCACGGTTTCGGCCATCTACCAGGGATTAGAAAAGGGGGCAACTTTGGGGTAGTTTTATGCCGGGTTAGGGTTATCAAAATTAAAAGTTATATAGATCAAATAAATCGTCAGAAAGTCTACTTTAAAATCCAGTTACTTAATGTTAACTTTTGTCAAACCCTTGCGAATTATTTTGAGTTTTCGAAAACTTTCCCATGCATTTTACATGGGAAAATTGAGGTGGTACCTGTTAATATCAAAATTTTGAAAAATCTAAAAATACGTATTCACTTTTTTTTGCATTGGAACAAATTCCGGGGGTGTCATGCCCTTTTCCTCGAAAAAAGTTATGTGGGCCACCTTAATAAACACCCTCTTTTTGCCAGAAAAAAAGTTTTCTCTCTTTCTATTATGATAGTAATCGAGCTTAATTTCGTTTTTGTCAATTTGGCCCAGATCTACGCGTTAAACTACAGATGTCTTACACACACGGAAAAGAATAGTACGTGAATCTTTAATTGAAAATGCTTGACTTTTGGATAAGACACAAGTTTCTGGAAATTTCCAGTAGTTTACTTTAATCATATTATGATTTGTACGAAACAGTACAAACTAGTTAAAGATTTATTGAAGTTCAGTCAAGGATTGATATACTAGAACTGCTATTCCACGAGTACTCGAAAAATCCGTTGACTTTGCTAGAGTGGGTTTAAGACGGATATGCGTAGTGAGCATCTGCGCATTATCAGCTGTCTGCAGCTCGAGGTGGCTCGAGATGCTTCCACAGCAAAATGTCGTCATATATCATAAAAGAAGCGCATTCGATTTGTTTTTGTATAAAAACATTGATCTTAAAATGGTGCGGGAAAGGAATTTTTATATGTTTCTCTAATTTTGATCGGTAAGTCATATAAACGAAAACCAAAGTTGATTTCAAGTGCGAGGTGGCCGCCCTACCGATAGAAAACCACTGGAAAATTATTGGAAGCTCACTGGCCCAGTGAGCTACTAGCGCACTAGGGTTTATTGCTACATTCAGGCCAGGTCAAAATTTATTGCTCGTTTTGAGGTAGTCCTTTTAAATTTAGTTTCAAAAGAAACTAAAATTATATTGTCACAAGCCATCTGTGACTCTTTATTGAATAAGTATATATTTTTATGTAAATTTCTTAAAAAAATATTTTTCTGAAAATTCAATATACATTATGCGAGTATATACCTATATTAAAAATTGTGTCAAAAATATAACAATATAATTATTTACAGAGTATAATATTAATTAAGAAGCTAATTATGATTTAAAATTATTAATTAATTTTATTGTTTATAAATTATAATATTACTTTTTGCAATTATTATTTTATATAAAAAATATAAATGTCTATAACATATATTTTAATAAATAATTATTCTTTAAGTATTTTATTGATTATAATTTTAATTTAGTAGTATAAATTTTCAAAATGAATTTTAGAAATTCAGAATAGTAAAATATAGAAGATTTCAATTTTTGTATTGCAGACCTCAAAAAGTAAAAGTATATAAATTCCAGGTAATAAAATGCTGGGTTGAAAAAATTAACTTAACTGACAAAAGATTTGGAAATCTACTGTTAAAGCAGGGATCCATTTTAAATCCCCATGTCTATTGTTACCCTAGCTAATAATTTTTGAACCCTAATATTTTATGACTTAAAATTTCTGCAATTTAATTATTTGAAAATTTTAATTAAAAAATTTAGAATCTGTAATACTTCACGATTATAAATATCTAAAATTTATTGTAATAATTTTATATTTGAAGAAATTATAAGATATTTCGTAAACCATAAATATTACGTTAAAACTGATATCATTTTTAAAATCAAAGTCAAAGGGATATGTAATAAACATAATAGAATCATAAAATTAGCTGAAGTTTATAAAAATAAGTACAATGTTGAAATAAATAAACATTATTTCCAGCGTAATTATTTTTATGCCCGAAGGTCACCAAAAGTATTTATGTTGGTCATAAACCGCAAAAGGACCCAAGAAATTATTTTTACCTCTTAAGGGTTTCCAGTGGTATTTCCCATTGTCATAAATCAGACTTAAAAGACCCAATAAGTTTTGAGTGAGTAAATGTTTCAAACACTATCTGAAAACGCATTGAAACGGCCCAAAAAACTCAGTGATTTTCGCCAGTGAGTTTTCCAGTGAGTTTGTATCGGTAGGGCGTGGTGTTTAAGTTTTCGGTTTCGCGTTCGTGTAGGTCTAGGTACATAGGTTCGAAACTTTGAAATAATAAATTAATTTTCTAATTGTGTTAACAGTATACGATAGTGTATTAAATGATCCTGGGTACGAATCTGTTAAATAAATAATATTGTGGTTAGTGTAAATCACAAAAATTAATTTTTTTTTGCACAAATAAAAGAATTTGACAGTCAACGAAAATTTCATAGACTTTCTTTGAAATTTTAGTGCATGAGTATTTATTCGTCAATGGACTTTTGGCCCTATTCAAAAGTCAAGTACTAAGTCAAGGAAACATTTATAAGTACTATTTTTTTCAGTGCAAAAAGATTTTCATAAGCAGTGCAGGGACACCCCCTTTTTTATTAAAACAATCAGGGTCAAACCATACACTGAGAAAATTCTACCTGTAATGATTACAAAACTAACCTGTACTCCTTGGACGAAATGACCATTTCTGTTATATTTACTTATTAACCTTGTTATTTTTAAGAATATATCTGCTAATTTTACAAAACGTTTTATAATCTGTCATAAGCTGTACTATACTTCGCATCAAATTTTTGTTTTGAGATTATTACAATATAAGCAGAAAAAAATTAACTTTTAGATACACTGGTCTGTCATAAAAAGAAGCTAAATTATTACCAAACTCATTATATAAAGATGTAAGGTTCCTCGAGGCACAGAGTGCAGTATAGGCAAGATAATTTTACAGAACTGCTTTGTAACAATCACGTACGTAACATTAAAGAAGGTAATACTGACGTACTAAGGAAAAACTTAGGCAAACGACATTTTGACGAAATATGAGTTTTTGGTATCAATAGATTCGTTGAGAAAAACTGCATCTGATAGTTAGGTACAGTTTAAATAACTTTTTAAAATTATTTGTTGTAAAAAATTAATATTAAAATCTTAGAAACTCCAGAAAATAAAAGAATACTTGATAAAAACTTAAGCAAAGTTCTTTGCGTAGTCCAAAAATTCCGTCATCTTTCGACTTCACTCGCCAATAGACAACGCTACACTTGACGTTGTAGTTCATATAGACATGCCAAAACTAATAAACATGTACGTTGATAGCTGCGGTCGTTAAGCGGTAGTTTTAAGTTCATGATAGGGTCGCGACGCTCGAGTTCAAATCTTTCACTATGCGACTTTGTTTTCATATAGTTAAAAAATATATTTGTTCTGTAAATAAATGTAGGTTACTATGTAGGTTACTTGCGAGTTGCATACATGAATTAACTGAAAGAAAATAATTTTTTATGTGGGTCAGGCTTTGCCAAGCGGATCGGCTAAAATTAATTATAAAAATTCTGTTTCTAAATGAGACATCATTTATGTTATCCTTAAACTATGTAAATTAGGCTTTAAAATTATTAGAAAAAAAAATTATTTTTTCGAAGTTATTAGTGATTGAAAATTTTAATAGTGCAAAATAAAAACATATTTTTCTCGAGATCTTCTTAACCGATTTTAAAAGTTAAAAAAACATTTTAATTGTCTTGTAACGTATTTTATAATAGTATATTGTGCACCAAGAGCAGAAAGGAGGTGTTTTCCGACGAGTGCGAAATGTGCTGCCCGAGCGAAGCGAGCGCAGCAATTTGCACGAAGACGGAAAATCTTCTTTCGCTCGAGGTCCACACGCTATTTTGTGCAACACCTGTTCAGATAAAGCACTAATTAATAATTGCGCGGGTACCTACCAGACGGAAAAGTGTGCAGAAAAGTGCACTTTTCTGCACAGTATGCAGCAAAGTATACATTGTTGCTATGTGCAGCAATTACCTATTTTGCGTCTACTTTTCAGGCAAGATAAATGGAACTTTTCTTACAGGTGTTGCACAAAAATATTTTTTGTTCTTAAGAATTTTTAATTTTTATCGTTTTTAGGGTTCCGTACACAACAAGTGTACGCACGGAAGCCTATTGGAAAGACTTTGTCGAAAATCGTACCCCCACCCCCTCCTAGCCGCAAAACTATTTGACTTAGAAAGTTCAAATTTGGCCCACATATGTATTTTCACGTGTAGATGAAAGGAGAATTATAGAGAACATGATTCTAGGGGTTGATCATAACGTTGTCAAGAAAATAACAAGATTTTTGAGAAATTTTGATATTTTTTGGCTGAAAACTCTTGCCTTTTCTTTTGCAGCGCTATAACCATCACGATCTCTACATTTTTTTGTAATCTACACATAACAATACATTTGTTTACCAAATTTGAACTCTCTAAGTCAAATATTTTGTCAGATAAGAGGGGAATGTGGTCATTTTTTAGAAAAAAAGCGTTTAATTTGTACCATTCCTGCCCTTTATCTGCCAAATTATTGTACTTTTAGAGTGCTGAAATTTGGTACACATATGTAGTTTGACGTGTATATTACAGAAAAACTATCGAAAACCTTGTTGCAGACTGTTAACATAGCGTTTTTTAGCAAAAAAAAACGATTTTTTTTTAAAAAATGCTAAAAAATGGTAGTATCTCCCCCCTGAACTTTCAAACTATTGGACTTAGAGCAGGCCTGCACAAGCGAGCAGCTCCGGAGCACGCGTAAGGGGAAGCGGTCTCCCACCATGCGTACGTTCCACCCTTCGCTCTGCCTCTTTTACCTCCGCACATGCCTATCCGTCCGTATGGTAGGAGACCACTTCCCCTTACGCGTGCTCCGGAGCTGCTAGCTTATGCAGGCCTGACTTAGAGAGTTCAAATTTGGTACACAAATGTATTTTCACGTATAGATTACAGGAAAATTATAGAGAACATGATTGTATGTGTTGAACATAGCGTTGTCAAGGAAATAAAAATATTTTTAATCTACAAGTAAATCTACATACGTGTACCAAATTTCAGCATCTTAAGTCAAATAGTTTGGAAGATAAGGGGGGGGGGGGGGGATACGGTCATTTTTTTTTAGCAAAAATGCATTAAAAGTGTACAATGCCACCTCCATAACTTCCAAACAATTTGACTTAGAGAGTTCAAATTTGGTACACAAATGTATTTTCACTTGTAGATTACAGAAAAATTGTAGAGAACATGGTTGTAGAAGTTGATCATAGCGTTGTTGAGGAAATAAAATGATTTTTGAGTATTTTTTTTGGATATTTGCTAAAATCTCTGGATTTTTCGTTGACAGCGCAATTACCATCACGTTCTCTATAAGTTTTATGTAATTTACACCTGACAATACATTCCTGTACAAAATTTGAACTTTCTAAGTAAAATATTTTGGAAGATAGGGGAGGGGGTGATCCATTTTTTATAAAAAATTCATTATATATTATATTTTATATATTATATTATATATTATATATAATATGTATAATATACCCAAGTAGCACGTAATATTACGTAAGTATCGCAGTAATATTACATTCAATATTAGTAATATTACAGGTTGATGTTACAGTAATATTACTGTGACATTAAAATGTCCGCGTCAAGGTAATATTACAAGGTAATATTGAGGTAATATTACAAAGTGATATTACAGTAATGTTACAAAGTAATATTACAGTAATGTTACAAAGTAATATTACAGTGACATTATAGTAATATTACAATTAAATATAATGTATAAAAAAATTTGGGGGACCGAGTCTTGAACCCTTGTATTACTGTAATATTAACTCAATATTTCTTTGTAATATTACTACGTAATATTACCTCAACATTACCCTGTAATATTACCTTGATGCGGACATTTTAATGTCACAGTAATATTACTGTAACATCAACCCGTAATATTACCAATATTGAATATAATATTACTGCGATACTCACGTAATATTACGTGCTACTTGGGATATTTATATGTTATATATTTAATAGTATCAAATATATTAAAAATTATTTTGTTTTGTGTACGGAACCCTCGGTTTTAGTGCGAGTGTAACTCGAACTTGCCCGGTTTTTTTTAAATTATTTATTTAATAAATGAGCCTCCAGATTCTACAAGGGCACATAAATTTTTAACAGCGGTGTCCGCTTTTCCCCCACCACCTTGAAATTGATTTTTAAGAAACAAAATTTTGTAATTACTATCTTGTAGAAAATTCTCTGGCGCATCTTTTTTCCTTAGATAATATTTTTTCTATCTCTTACCGTTTTTGAAAAAAACTCAAAAAACTGATTTTTTCTGGAAATCATATTTGATTAAAATTTTCACTTCAACTCGCTCTAAAATGAAAATTTCTTAATATTTTTACATGAAATTTATAGGAGTTAGAGTTTGAAGTATTCTTTGGATGATAGGCTTTTAATAATGCTTAAATATTTAACTGAAAAAAAGTTATTAATTTTTTTATCGCTTATTGTTACATTATTGTTTGATAATCTTCAACTGGTTCGTTTAAAGAGGGAATTTTCAGTAAACACAAAGTGTCATATGTTAAAATGTTCTAGGATACACAATAAAGTTTTCTGGAAAGTTTCATTTGAATTGAAATTATCGTAAACAAAATATAAGCAATAATATTTTTGCGGCGCAAGGGGCTTGATCTGAGAACTGTCATAATAGACGTAGCGCTATGCGTCTTCATGTTAATAGACCTTATTATTTATTAACTTTTTTTTTTCTTTATTGATTTTTTTTTTTTTTTTTTTTTTTTTTTAACAAAACAAGTTTAGGAGAGGAAAAAATGCATTTACGCACTTGTTCGTGTGGGACTCGACCACATCCTGTGGCAATACCGCACTAAAACAACCTCTCCCAATTCTTGCTTTACATATTCTTATCAACTTTTGCTCCTTCCGTCCTGGAAGGTAAGCAAAAGTTTTTTTTTTTTTACTCTGTACAGTTTCACCATTCTGTTCTTTGGGTCTTCATGTCCATTGCCGCCGATGTTCTTATGCGGCCGACATGAAATTGTTGGATGCTTTTTTAGAGCTACCTTTAAAGATGTTTTTTTTTACAAGGAACAGTGCTGTCGGACCACAAAAAGAGAATTCAAAAGAACTGCTTTTTGCATTCTACCTGCTAACAAATTGGCTTGACGTTCGCAGGTTGGGATCTTCTTCAGTTGGCTCACAAATGAAGCCTTCATCCCTCCTAAGCAGCCGAGAATTAAAACAATCAAATGGACTCTATATCCTGGATGCATTTTACTCAATTCGAATAAGAGCTCTTGATATTTTATCCGTTTCTCATCCTCCTTTTTAATGATGTTTCTGTCGGCAGGAGCCGAAAACTCAACTACATAAATGATCTTACTTTTATGATCTTGGAGGACCATATCAGGCTTGGTGGCACTGATATAATGAGTGGTGGGGAAAGAAAAATTCCAGTAGATCTTGCACTGGTCATTTTCTACAACGGATTCTTGATCCATTTGGGCATACGGCAGAATGGGCTCCTTATCTATACCGTACTGGTGACGAAGGTGGTAATACAAAACCTTCAGTGCAGCATTGTGTCTTTCTATATATCTGTTACATGCATAAATCGGACAGGCACTTAATATATGACTAAGTGTCTCCGGGTATTGCTTGCATGCACGACAGTTGGAATCGTCAACAGGTATATGCATCACACGGCTGCGGTACACCAAAGTATTAATCACTCCATCCTGACAAGCGAAAAAAAATCCCTCTGTCTCCCATTTTAATCCAGCCGATTTAAGGAATGCAAAAGACAAACCTACAGACAATCCCATTTCTCTGACGATATTATAAAATTGTCCGTGAACAGGCTTACTAACATGTTTTTCTAAAAGAAGTACATGTTCTGCATTCTTTACATGTTTTTTGAGCATCAAAGGTGGTAATGACGCTATTCCATGTTCGGTATTATTTGTATCAAATCGAAGATTAAGTTCCTTTGCCGCTCTATTTGCCGCTTGATATAAAAATGCCCCATTATTTGCAACTTCATGATGATGGACAAATTGCATTAAAGGATCCGTACTATTCATCACTGAGCATGCCGCAGCCAGTACAATACGGCGATGAAGACATTCTAAACTTAGTAACCCTCTTCCTCCCTGATCTCGTGGAAGGTATATTCGAGTTACGGAAGACCTTGGATGATGGCATCGATGTATTGTCATCATCTTGCGCGTTTGTCTATCCAGTATCTTCAGCTCATCCACATTCCATTTAACAGCCCCAAATGTGTAGAGTATTAAAGGAATGGCTAATACATTTGTGGCCTGTATCTTATTCTTCCCTGATAATTCGGATGACCAAATTTTTCTGAGAAGACCTCGATATTTAATTTGGAGTTGATCTTTAAGCCCACGCACGTCTTGAGTTTCCGATTGTGGAATTCCAAGATATGCGTAAGTTTCTCCTTCACCAAGATGATGAATGGTGTTGCCACCAATAAGCTGAAGATCGTCTAAATCGCCTGATGTTTCAGATGTTTCCAGTCTTCCTCTATTCATATGGACAACAGCACATTTATCAAGTCCAAAGCTCATTCCAATTGCACTGGAATACTTGGCCACTGCAAACACTAGAATTTTTAATGCTTCCTTACTGGAGCCATAGAGCTTAAGATCGTCCATGTAAAACAGGTGGTTAATCTTGTGAACTCTATGTCTTGGTTTGCCACACAAGTATCCAGAGTGCTTTTCACGAAGCACAACAGACAGAGGCAAGAGGGAGATACAAAACAATAGAGGACTAAGAGAGTCGCCTTGGAAAACTCCTCTTTTGTAGATGATGACGTCAGTCATCACCTGTTGCTTGTTTGATGTTAATACAAACCTTGTTCTCCATAAAAGCATAAGCTCTCTCAAGCATCTCACTATGTCTGGATGTACCGCAAGACATTCAAGAAGCTTAATAATAAGCTCATGACTGGTGGAATCAAACGCCTTACGGTAGTCAATCCAAGCCATGGACAAGTTTCGTCGATAAAATATCGAGTCTTGGGTGACACACCTATCAATCAGTAGGTTCTCCCTACAACCTGCCAGACCTCTCTTGCATCCTCGTTGTTCGCCTATTGTACTCCATACTGGTTGAATAGATGACAAAATTCTTTCCTTAAGGATACCAGTAAATAGCTTGTAGCAGGTGTTAAGACAAGCTATTGGTCTGTAATTCTTTGGACAAGTCAAATCTCCACATTTTGGCAATAGTACCGTACGTCCATCCACCAACCACTGTGGTACGGGATGTTCTCCGTTGAGAAAAGTTGAGAATATGCGGGCCAGGTGTTGGTGTGTTGAAGTAAACTTCTTCCACCACATGTTGTTAATTTTATCCGGCCCAGGCGCTGAAAAGTTTTTAGTTTTAGCAATTACATTTCTCACTTCCTCCTTAGTAATTGATGGGCATTCCTCCGCATGATGGTCAAGCCCTTGTCTAAGACAAAAGCTACGGAAAAGAGGCAAAGAAGCGTCTTCTTCATTCAACGAATATGAGGTTTCATAGATGTTTTTCCAGAAGTTTTCGATCTCTTCGCGACATGGTGGTCTGTCAACGACCGGCGATGTTATACCGAATAGGCGGGAAGGATTAGTTTCGAAAACATTATTTTGCCTTATCCACTTAACCCGACGTTCCAAACGTTCTCTTATGACTACAAGATAACGTATCTTCTCAGTCCAATGCTGCTTGATGGTCTGCAGCTTAGATTTATTCAAAGTATGATGCAATCTTTTCAGAGATCGGGATATTTCTAACACTCTAGGTGTAAATCTCCGATTCGTCTCCAGATAAGCAATCACACTCTGAAGGTGAGAAGCATTCCTTCTAGCCACCCCAATTTTGAACTGAACCTGCCTAATTCTTTTACAGGTCTTGCCAACGCGTTCTGAAACAGATTTTCTGTTACTGTCACGAACCAAGGAAACTGCTTTTTCATAGACTGCACAGTTCAATGTCCAGAGATCTACATCCTCTGGAAGTAATGCAAGTTCTCTATTCGCTTCAGCCATTTTGTCCATTTTCATGGAAACCATAAGATGGATTTTGGTTTCCCTTGCTCTTATGTTTACATACTCAACTGTCTGCAAAGGTGTTGTTGTAAGAACTGATGGTATGTTTTCAGAGGGTTCTTCTTGAAAAACTTCATGGCCTTTCCTTCGCAAAAAGGATACCTGATCTCGTAAGTACTGAGGTTTCATTTGTGCGTATTGGGGATGCATATTGCTCCATCGCTCATGAAGCCTCAACATGTAACCTCTTCGGTCCGGAGAGCTCTGTCGCCAACAGTCTAAGATGTCCCTTCGAAGTTGGTCCGTCCATTTTAAACGTGTACGAGTTTGTCCCTGGTCGAAGCCTGGTCGTTGCCTGGGTTCTATCCTATTGCCACTCCCAACTGAACCCTGGTCTCCATCCGAGAGAGACCCATTGTGGGTGGCGCTGCGCGTTACTGTGGTCGTAAGCGCAAAAAACTCTGTGTGAGTGGTTAGCCCAACACAAAGTCGACAATTATATCGGGTGCCCACCCCTATCTGACGTTGGTCCGCCCCGGGTATTTGAATTGCCCGGTTCCACCCATATCTGGGAGGATTTCCCCTATCCGCCACCTGGGGAGGCGCTCGATTGAGATGTCAGAAACCCCATCTTAGATGCCACTCAAACACTTGGTCAAGTGGACCAAATATTTCCTTGGTGTTCGGAAGAGGGCATCTTACCTGACCTAAGCGGTCAGGCAATTCTGTGATATTCGGTAACGGACGTTACCATTTACCACAGAGATATCGAGTTATTATTATTATTATTATTATTATTATTATTATTATTATTATTATTTCTTTGCTCTCAGAACGTTATAATTTTACTTTTACTGAATTTTAGTCAATCACAAATTTACATTATATATTATAACACTCGAAAATTAGCAAAAACTAATGCAACAATGAGCAAAGAAATAATAATAAAAATAAAAATATAATTCAATAAGGAAAAAAAAAGTAAATATATAATAAGATCTATTAACATGAAGACGGATAGCGCTACTTCTATTATATGACAGTTCTCAGATCAAGCCCTTTGCGCCGCAAAAATATTTTTGCTTATATTTTGTTTACGATAATTTCAATTCAAATGAAACTTTCCAGAAAACTTTATTGGGTATCCATGAACATTTTAACATATGACACTTTGTGTTTACTGAAAATTCCCTCGTTAAACGAACCAGTTGAAGATTATCAAACAATAATGTAACAATAAGCGATAAAAAAATTAATAACTTTTTTTCAGTTAAATAATTAATTTTGAAACTAAATTTTAAATTTTAGGGGTGGGGAGGCGCAAGCAAAAGTTTTGAACAGGGCGCTGAGTACCCTCGAGCCGGCTCTGTCTCGTGTGATTTAATTGAAGATTGTTTAATCTTACCGTAAGGCTGACAGAGTTTTTATTAAATTATATTAATTTTACTAGTTGTTAATAAAAACATCGTGTGAAAGGTAGTATTACTCTTCTGAGAAAATGACCCATATATATATGTGATGCGCTTCAAAGAAAGAGACCTTGAAAGTAAAAAGTCGATTTTCGGTTTATGGTTGATTTAACTATAAACCGCTCTCCTGTAAAATTACCAATTTACTTCTAAAGTCTCTTTCTTCGGAGCACGTCACATATATATTTTCATATATGGGACGTTCCATGTCAACCGGGACAAGGCCGCACAGTGGTACGAATCGCAAATCTAGCTGGACAAAAGTCAAAATTTTTGTGTCTTAAAAAAATATAAATACTATATGAATAGTATGTTTAGTTGTTGTACTCTGAGATATGAATGTTACTTTAAAAAAAAAAAAATAATAATTCATTGAAAACGGTTTAAACATTGGCCTTTACGGGATCTAACTTTTTGAATAAAGTTAAAGTTGATATATATTTTTTGAATTATTTATTTACGCAATTACTATACAACTAATGAAAAAATAAGCATTTGTAGAGTAAACTAGAAGTATTACCCTCCATCTTAAAACTAATCTTAACATTTTTACTTAATTTATTTTGCATCTGTGGTTGCTGTATACATAGGACTACATTATATTATTTCAGGTTCGTTCTATTTATTTCAGAGGATTAGAAGTTTTGGAGCCTAAGCTGACCCGTCGTAAAACTATTTTTTACGAATAAAGTGCTTACCCTTGTGTTAGATTATGCTTAATTTGTAACCAACTTTAGCCATTTTTTTTTTAAATAAATTTTGAACCTCAAGGTGACTGTTGCGTCTTAGAGAATAAATATCGTTTTGGCAAAACTGACGATTTCCATGTACAAATACTTGGCACCCAAGGGTATTTTTAGTCGCTGAAAATGAATCCGAGATCAAAATTAGAAAAATTCAAAATGGCGGATCCAATATGTCAGACAAAAATTCTAAAAATTGTTTCATTCTTACAAAAGTTGGTACCTAGAGGTTTTTGGGTGCTCTGATTACGAATTTGAAGTCAGATTTTGAAAATTCAAAATGGCGGACATAAATTTTAAAAATTGATGAATTTTTACAAAACTTGGTATCTAAGGGTGTTCGGGGTCTCTGATTACGAATTTAAAGTAAGTTTCTGAAAATTCAAAATGTCGGACAAAAATTTTTAAAATTGATTGAAGTTCCTAAGTCTTTTCAACTAAAATTTTGTAGGGACTTTGATTCTAAAGTAAGTTTTTAAAAATTCAAAATATCGGATCCGATTTGACGTCTTAATTTTTAAAAAGTGCATCAAATACTTTTTTATAGTGTGTTTTTTGGAGCTTTCTGGAGTCACTGACGATGTACATGAAATTTAGTCTAATTCTCTAAAGTCTTTGATATATGAAAATACAAAAATACAAAAATCTATTTTTGCAAAAAGTCACCTTAAATTTTAATTTATAATAATTAAAAGTAAGGCATAAAATTAACTTACATGACTAAAAAGGCCATGTTAGTAAACAATTCAATTTTACATGATTAATTCTTTGAATTGAAAGCCACGTGTACATAATAAATCACGACATGCAATGGTACAGATCATGTAGGTAATAAAGCAGAATTGAAAACAGAACCAGAGTATTGTACGTACAGAAGGTTTCCGCAAATTTTAAAATTATTACATTTTAACAAATTTGACTGAAAAAGTTTCTAGTTATTAAATTTATATTGTTCATTCATATTAATATGGAAAACTACAAATTTTTACATTATAATAAATTTCATATTAGTAATATTCAATGAATTCTATATTATTTTAGTTATTCAGAGATTTATTTAAATTAAATACATCAGTTTTGAAATTATTTGTATTATTACTTTCTTTCTTAATATACAACATTTCCATTGGTAAAAAAAAGAAAATTCTAATGATTTGCTGAGAATTTGCTCGTCGGATTGTCCAGTGCCCATTACAGCTAGAGATCTGAAAGTAAATGAACTTTGGCCATCTGGCTGAAAATATTATTTCTAGTAACAAAGTAAATTGAATCTTAGCCTGCTGGCTGACATTTATTTTTAAGAATACTAATTAAGAGGAGGTAAGGTAAAGTCAATGATGATACCGGGAATTATAACAAAATAACAATAATATATTCTAATAATGCAAAATTTAAATGTAACAAAAGAATTTGAAAAAATTAATATCATAGCAAATGAGACTAGTTATAAGCAATTCAAGGACTTTCTTAGATTTTGAGATTACAATATTTCTAGATCCTGATATAAGCTAGCTAGTTAAAACGGTTGATCCACGAACGGTTTGACGTAGTCTGATTCAAAAAAATAATTTTTGATTGACGTCACTCCCTACCCCTGTGATATAATTCCCTGCAAAGGGAAGAATTGCGTCTAATTTTTGTGCGGGAAGAAATCAAACAGGAGCTTGCAACCTCATGGGAGCCCCTATAGACGTTGCAATCCTCCACCACTGTTCGACAAACTAAAGAGGTTCCCCTCTATTAATTTAGAGGTCGCCTAGGCGATTCTTCAACTCAAGGGTTTCGGATACATCGTGTGAGTTTTGAGGAAGGAGCCCCTTCACTCAATCCCCACCCGCTCTCGGGACGCATAAATTTATACCGATTGACATTTGATCGACTGGACATTTGGACGAAGGGCGTTTGGACGAATTGACATTTGGACGAAATGACATTTGGACGAATCGACATTTTGACAAAAGGACCTTTGGACGAATCGACATTTGGACGAAAGGACATTTGGACGAATCGAAATTTTGACGAAACGACATTTGGACGAATCGACATTTGGACGAATCGACATTTTGACGAAATGACATTTGGACGAATCGACATTTTGACGAAAGGACATTTGGACGAATCGACATTTAGACTAAAGGACATTTGGACGAATCGACATTTTGACGAAACGACATTTGGACGAATCGACATTTTGAAGAAAGGACATTTGGACGAATCGACATTTAATCGAAACGACATTTTGACGAAACGACACTTGGATGAATCTTTTTTGAAATATAAGTTTACTCTCTATGTTCTACGTGTTCATGGTTTTTAAATTATTAATTATTCCAAGTTTTGACGGGGTTCAGTTTGTTTCCGAGAGATGGAGCTAGAAGTATTAAAATTGTGTATAAAATGAAATTTTTATATTTTTTGATAATTTTTAGGTAATTTACCAACAGATTAACTAAATTGTAATACTTCTAGCTCCATCTCTCGGATAAACACTGAACCCTATAAACACTTGGAATATTTGATAATTGGAAACCATGAACAAGTACAACATAGAGAGTAAACTTATATGCCAAAAAAGATTCGCCCAAGTGTCGTTTCGTCAAAATGTCGTTTCGATTAAATGTCGATTCGTCCAAATGTCCTTTCTTCAAAATGTCGATTCGTCCAAATATCCTTTCGTCTAAATGTCGATTCGTCCAAATGTCCTTTCGTCAAAATGTCGATTCGTCCAAATGTCCTTTCGTCTAAATGTCGATTCGTCCAAACGCCCTTCGTCCAAATGTCCAGTCGATCAAATGTCAATCGGTATAAATTTATGCGTCCCCCGCTCTCGTTGGTCAGTCTGGCTTCTAGACAGCTTACTCTGGTGTAGTGGAGATGTGGTGGGAGCCCCCACATACAACTATTCAGCAGGCTACTGAATCATCTAGCACAGGACCGAGGAGCGCCTCGAGCCTTGTCCGCCAGACAACTGACTGAAGTTTTTTTTTTTTAAATTTTCTTTATTGAATTTCGCAAGAATGTAATATACAGAAATAGTATTTTACAAAGTCGAAAAGTAGTGAAGTACCTATTTCTTCTGGTGAAATTTAAACATATGGGCATATCTCTGGAACCTTTAACTTTTATGTCCCTTGCATATATTTTGATAATTTTAATCAATTTTTACCTGGTTTTTGTTGGAAATATTAACATTTGATACGATGAACTATTTCCAAAAGATTACACATTGATTTATTAAATAGATAAATAATTATTCCAATTTGAACATCCGATTTTTAACAATGTTTACTTGTCCCTAACCATTCTTTCGAATGGTTTATACGTTGAAACTTTGTAATTAATAAAAATTACTAGTTAGATGACACATGTTTTTAAAGTTAATTAAACGATGAACACATTTGTGCATGAAAATTAATATTTTGTTTATTGTGAAGAAAGTTATATGTTTTTAAAAGTTGTCCCTCATTTTTAACCTTTTCGACCGTAATCGTCTTATTTATCATTTTTCTTGAATAAGACTATTGGCACACCAAAATAGTTTATGGAAAATAAAAGTTTAAATAATTAGAATTATTTTGAGACATACTAAATTGATGTGCTTCATGTCTTCAAA
>JAZKLR010000813.1:0-15186 GCA_037103525.1 Ganaspis brasiliensis | reverse complement strand
AGTGTAAATTGCGGCTTAGAATAAAGCACTTTTGTTGCTTTTACTTAAAAAATTAATTGAAAAATTTTGATTTAGAGACAGGCTTGAAATATCTTTGAAAATGAGTATTATACAAAAAACCGAATTTTGCTGCCTAAAGACAAAGTTTTTAATAAACCAGTCTAATTTTTTGCAAAAAAGTGTAAATGGCGGCTAGGAATAAAGCAGTTTTGTTGCTTTTACTAAAAAATTTAATGACAAATTTTGATTTAGAGACAGGCATTAATATCTTTGAAAATGAGTATTATACAAAAAACCGGAATTTGCTGCCTAAAGACAAAGTTTTTAATAACTCTGTCTGATTTTTTAAAAACAAGTGTAAATTGCAGCTAGGAATGAAGCACTTGTGTTGCTTTACTAAAAAAATTTAATGACAAATTTTGATTTAGAGACAGGCTTGAAATATCTTTGAAAATGAGTATTATACAAAAAACCGAATTTTGCTGCCTAAGGACAAAGTTTTTAATAAACCAGTCTAATTTTTGGCAAAAAGTGTAAATTGCGGCAAAGAATAAAGCACTTTTGTTGCTTTTACTAAAAAATTTAATGAAAAAATTGGATTTAGAGACAGGCTTGAAAATATCTTTGAAAATGAGTATTATACAAAAAACCGAATTTTGTTGCCTAAAGACAAAGTTTTTAATAACTCTGTCTGATTTTTTGAAAACAAGTGTAAATTGCGGCTTAGAATAAAGCACTTTTGTTGCTTTTACTTAAAAAAATTAATTGACAAATTTTGATTTAGAGACAGGCTTGAAATATCTTTGAAAATGAGTATTATACAAAAAACCGAATTTTGCTGCTAAAGACAAAGTTTTTAATAAACCAGTCTAATTTTTTGCAAAAAAGTGTAAATGGCGGCTAGGAATAAAGCAGTTTTGTTGCTTTTACTAAAAAAATTAATGACAAATTTTGATTTAGAGACAGGCATTAAATATCTTTGAAAATGAGTATTATACAAAAAACCGGAATTTGCTGCCTAAAGACAAAGTTTTTAATAACTCTGTCTGATTTTTTAAAAACAAGTGTAAATTGCAGCTAGGAATGAAGCACTTGTGTTGCTTTTACTAAAAAAATTTAATGACAAATTTTGATTTAGAGACAGGCTTGAAATATCTTTGAAAATGAGTATTATACAAAAAACCGAATTTTGCTGCCTAAAGACAAAGTTTTTAATAAACGAGTCTAATTTTTTGCAAAAAAGTGTAAATTGCGGCTAGGAATAAAGCACTTTTGTTGCTTTTACTAAAAAAATTTAATGACAAATTTTGATTTAGAGACAGGCTTGAAATATCTTTGAAAATGAGTATTATACAAAAAACCGAATTTTGCTGCCTAAAGACAAAGTTTTTAATAACTCTGTCTGATTTTTTGAAAACAAGTGTAAATTGCGGCTTAGAATAAAGCACTTTTGTTGCTTTTACTTAAAAAAATTAATTGACAAATTTTGATTTAGAGACAGGCTTGAAATATCTTTGAAAATGAGTATTATACAAAAAACCGAATTTTGTTGCCTAAAGACAAAGTTTTTAATAAACCAGTCTGATTTTTTGAAAACAAGTGTAAATTGCGGCTTAGAATAAAGCACTTTTGTTGCTTTTACTAAAAAAATTAATTGACAAATTTTGATTTAGAGACAGGCTTGAAATATCTTTGAAAATGAGTATTATACAAAAAACCGAATTTTACTGCCTAAAGACAAAGTTTTTAATAAACGAGTCTAATTTTTTGCAAAAAAGTGTAAATTGCGGCTAGGAATAAAGCACTTTTGTTGCTTTTACTAAAAAAATTTAATGACAAATTTTGATTTAGAGACAGGCTTGAAATATCTTTGAAAATGAGTATTATACAAAAAACCGAATTTTGCTGCCTAAAGACAAAGTTTTTAATAACTCGGTCTGATTTTTTGAAAACAAGTGTAAATTGCGGCTTAGAATAAAGCACTTTTGTTGCTTTTACTTAAAAAAATTAATTGACAAATTTTGATTTAGAGACAGGCTTGAAATATCTTTGAAAATGAGTATTATACAAAAAACCGAATTTTGCTGCCTAAAGACAAAGTTTTTAATAACTCTGTCTGATTCTTTGAAAACAAGTGTAAATTGCGGCTTAGAATAAAGCACTTTTGTTGCTTTTACTTAAAAAAATTAATTGACAAATTTTGATTTAGAGACAGGCTTGAAATATCTTTGAAAATGAGTATTATACAAAAAACCGAATTTTGTTGCCTAAAGACAAAGTTTTTAATAAACCAGTCTGATTTTTTGAAAACAAGTGTAAATTGCGGCTTAGAATAAAGCACTTTTGTTGCTTTTACTAAAAAAATTAATTGACAAATTTTGATTTAGAGACAGGCTTGAAATATCTTTGAAAATGAGTATTATACAAAAAACCGAATTTTACTGCCTAAAGACAAAGTTTTTAATAAACGAGTCTAATTTTTTGCAAAAAAGTGTAAATTGCGGCTAGGAATAAAGCACTTTTGTTGCTTTTACTAAAAAAATTTAATGACAAATTTTGATTTAGAGACAGGCTTGAAATATCTTTGAAAATGAGTATTATACAAAAAACCGAATTTTGCTGCCTAAAGACAAAGTTTTTAATAACTCGGTCTGATTTTTTGAAAACAAGTGTAAATTGCGGCTTAGAATAAAGCACTTTTGTTGCTTTTACTTAAAAAAATTAATTGACAAATTTTGATTTAGAGACAGGCTTGAAATATCTTTGAAAATGAGTATTATACAAAAAACCGAATTTTGTTGCCTAAAGACAAAGTTTTTAATAAACCAGTCTGATTTTTTGAAAACAAGTGTAAATTGCGGCTAGGAATAAAGCACTTTTGTTGCTTTTACTAAAAAAATTTAATGACAAATTTTGATTTAGAGACAGGCTTGAAATATCTTTGAAAATGAGTATTATACAAAAAACCGAATTTTGCTGCCTAAAGACAAAGTTTTTAATAACTCTGTCTGATTTTTTGAAAACAAGTGTAAATTGCGGCTTAGAATAAAGCACTTTTGTTGCTTTTACTTAAAAAAATTAATTGACAAATTTTGATTTAGAGACAGGCTTGAAATATCTTTGAAAATGAGTATTATACAAAAAACCGAATTTTGTTGCCTAAAGACAAAGTTTTTAATAAACCAGTCTGATTTTTTGAAAACAAGTGTAAATTGCGGCTTAGAATAAAGCACTTTTGTTGCTTTTACTAAAAAAATTAATTGACAAATTTTGATTTAGAGACAGGCTTGAAATATCTTTGAAAATGAGTATTATACAAAAAACCGAATTTTACTGCCTAAAGACAAAGTTTTTAATAAACGAGTCTAATTTTTTGCAAAAAAGTGTAAATTGCGGCTAGGAATAAAGCACTTTTGTTGCTTTTACTAAAAAAATTTAATGACAAATTTTGATTTAGAGACAGGCTTGAAATATCTTTGAAAATGAGTATTATACAAAAAACCGAATTTTGCTGCCTAAAGACAAAGTTTTTAATAACTCGGTCTGATTTTTTGAAAACAAGTGTAAATTGCGGCTTAGAATAAAGCACTTTTGTTGCTTTTACTTAAAAAAATTAATTGACAAATTTTGATTTAGAGACAGGCTTGAAATATCTTTGAAAATGAGTATTATACAAAAAACCGAATTTTGCTGCCTAAAGACAAAGTTTTTAATAACTCTGTCTGATTCTTTGAAAACAAGTGTAAATTGCGGCTTAGAATAAAGCACTTTTGTTGCTTTTACTTAAAAAAATTAATTGACAAATTTTGATTTAGAGACAGGCTTGAAATATCTTTGAAAATGAGTATTATACAAAAAACCGAATTTTGCTGCCTAAAGACAAAGTTTTTAATAACTCTGTCTGATTTTTTGAAAACAAGTGTAAATTGCGGCTTAGAATAAAGCACTTTTGTTGCTTTTACTTAAAAAAATTAATTGACAAATTTTGATTTAGAGACAGGCTTGAAATATCTTTGAAAATGAGTATTATACAAAAAACCGAATTTTGCTGCCTAAAGACAAAGTTTTTAATAAACCAGTCTAATTTTTTGCAAAAAAGTGTAAATGGCGGCTGGGAATAAAGCACTTTTGTTGCTTTTACTAAAAAAATTTAATGACAAATTTTGATTTAGAGACAGGCATTAAATATCTTTGAAAATGAGTATTATACAAAAAACCGAATTTTGCTGCCTAAAGACAAAGTTTTTAATAAACCAGTCTAATTTTTTGCAAAAAAGTGTAAATTGCGGCTAGGAATTAAGCACTTTTGTTGCTTTTACTAAAAAAATTTAATGACAAATTTTGATTTAGAGACAGGCTTGAAATATCTTTGAAAATGAGTATTATACAAAAAACCGAATTTTGCTGCCTAAAGACAAAGTTTTTAATAAACCAGTCTAATTTTTTGCAAAAAAGTGTAAATTGCGGCTAGGAATAAAGCACTTTTGTTGCTTTTACTAAAAAAATTTAATGACAAATTTTGATTTAGAGACAGGCTTGAAATATCTTTGAAAATGAGTATTATACAAAAAACCAAATTTTGCTGCCTAAAGACAAAGTTTTTAATAACTCTGTCTGATTTTTTGAAAACAAGTGTAAATTGCGGCTTAGAATAAAGCACTTTTGTTGCTTTTACTTAAAAAAATTAATTGACAAATTTTGATTTAGAGACAGGCTTGAAATATCTTTGAAAATGAGTATTATACAAAAAACCGAATTTTGCTGCCTAAAGACAAAGTTTTTAATAAACGAGTCTAATTTTTTGCAAAAAAGTGTAAATTGCGGCTTAGAATGAAGCACTTTTGTTGCTTTTACTAAAAAAATTAATTGACAAATTTTGATTTAGAGACAGGCTTGAAATATCTTTGAAAATGAGTATTATACAAAAAACCGAATTTTGCTGCCTAAAGACAAAGTTTTTAATAAACGAGTCTAATTTTTTGCAAAAAAGTGTAAATTGCGGCTAGGAATAAAGCACTTTTGTTGCTTTTACTAAAAAAATTTAATGACAAATTTTGATTTAGAGACAGGCTTGAAATATCTTTGAAAATGAGTATTATACAAAAAACCGAATTTTGCTGCCTAAAGACAAAGTTTTTAATAACTCTGTCTGATTTTTTGAAAACAAGTGTAAATTGCGGCTTAGAATAAAGCACTTTTGTTGCTTTTACTTAAAAAAATTAATTGACAAATTTTGATTTAGAGACAGGCTTGAAATATCTTTAAAAATGAGTATTATACAAAAAACCGAATTTTGCTGCCTAAAGACAAAGTTTTTAATAAACCAGTCTAATTTTTTGCAAAAAAGTGTAAATGGCGGCTAGGAATAAAGCACTTTTGTTGCTTTTACTAAAAAAATTTAATGACAAATTTTGATTTAGAGACAGGCATTAAATATCTTTGAAAATGAGTATTATACAAAAAACCGGATTTTGCTGCCTAAAGACAAAGTTTTTAATAACTCTGTCTCATTTTTTAAAAACAAGTGTAAATTGCAGCTAGGAATAAAGCACTTGTGTTGCTTTTACTAAAAAAATTTAATGACAAATTTTGATTTAGAGACAGGCTTGAAATATCTTTGAAAATGAGTATTATACAAAAAACCGAATTTTGCTGCCTAAAGACAAAGTTTTTAATAAACCAGTCTAATTTTTTGTAAAAAAGTGTAAATGGCGGCTAGGAATAAAGCACTTTTGTTGCTTTTACTAAAAAAATTTAATGACAAATTTTGATTTAGAGACAGGCATTAAATATCTTTGAAAATGAGTATTATACAAAAAACCGGATTTTGCTGCCTAAAGACAAAGTTTTTAATAACTCTGTCTGATTTTTTAAAAACAAGTGTAAATTGCAGCTAGGAATAAAGCACTTGTGTTGCTTTTACTAAAAAAATTTAATGACAAATTTTGATTTAGAGACAGGCTTGAAATATCTTTGAAAATGAGTATTATACAAAAAACCGAATTTTGCTGCCTAAAGACAAAGTTTTTAATAAACCAGTCTAATTTTTTGTAAAAAAGTGTAAATTGCGGCTAGCAATAAAGCACTTTTGTTGCTTTTACTAAAAAAATTTAATGACAAATTTTGATTTAGAGACAGGCTTGAAATATCTTTGAAAATGAGTATTATACAAAAAACCGAATTTTGCTGCCTAAAGACAAAGTTTTTAATAACTCTGTCTGATTTTTTGAAAACAAGTGTATATTGCGGCTTAGAATAAAGCACTTTTGTTGCTTTTACTTAAAAAAATTAATTGACAAATTTTGATTTAGAGACAGGCTTGAAATATCTTTGAAAATGAGTATTATACAAAAAACCGAATTTTGCTGCCTAAAGACAAAGTTTTTAATAACTCTGTCTGATTCTTTGAAAACAAGTGTAAATTGCGGCTTAGAATAAAGCACTTTTGTTGCTTTTACTTAAAAAAATTAATTGACAAATTTTGATTTAGAGACAGGCTTGAAATATCTTTGAAAATGAGTATTATACAAAAAACCGAATTTTGCTGCCTAAAGACAAAGTTTTTAATAACTCTGTCTGATTTTTTGAAAACAAGTGTAAATTGCGGCTTAGAATAAAGCACTTTTGTTGCTTTTACTTAAAAAAATTAATTGACAAATTTTGATTTAGAGACAGGCTTGAAATATCTTTGAAAATGAGTATTATACAAAAAACCGAATTTTGCTGCCTAAAGACAAAGTTTTTAATAAACCAGTCTAATTTTTTGCAAAAAAGTGTAAATGGCGGCTAGGAATAAAGCACTTTTGTTGCTTTTACTAAAAAAATTTAATGACAAATTTTGATTTAGAGACAGGCATTAAATATCTTTGAAAATGAGTATTATACAAAAAACCGAATTTTGCTGCCTAAAGACAAAGTTTTTAATAAACCAGTCTAATTTTTTGCAAAAAAGTGTAAATTGCGGCTTAGAATAGAGCACTTTTGTTGCTTTTACTAAAAAAATTTAATGACAAATTTTGATTTAGAGACAGGCTTGAAATATCTTTGAAAATGAGTATTATACAAAAAACCGAATTTTGCTGCCTAAAGACAAAGTTTTTAATAAACCAGTCTAATTTTTTGCAAAAAAGTGTAAATTGCGGCTAGGAATAAAGCACTTTTGTTGCTTTTACTAAAAAAATTTAATGACAAATTTTGATTTAGAGACAGGCTTGAAATATCTTTGAAAATGAGTATTATACAAAAAACCAAATTTTGCTGCCTAAAGACAAAGTTTTTAATAACTCTGTCTGATTTTTTGAAAACAAGTGTAAATTGCGGCTTAGAATAAAGCACTTTTGTTGCTTTTACTTAAAAAAATTAATTGACAAATTTTGATTTAGAGACAGGCTTGAAATATCTTTGAAAATGAGTATTATACAAAAAACCGAATTTTGCTGCCTAAAGACAAAGTTTTTAATAAACGAGTCTAATTTTTTGCAAAAAAGTGTAAATTGCGGCTTAGAATAAAGCACTTTTGTTGCTTTTACTAAAAAAATTAATTGACAAATTTTGATTTAGAGACAGGCTTGAAATATCTTTGAAAATGAGTATTATACAAAAAACCGAATTTTGCTGCCTAAAGACAAAGTTTTTAATAAACGAGTCTAATTTTTTGCAAAAAAGTGTAAATTGCGGCTAGGAATAAAGCACTTTTGTTGCTTTTACTAAAAAAATTTAATGACAAATTTTGATTTAGAGACAGGCTTGAAATATCTTTGAAAATGAGTATTATACAAAAAACCGAATTTTGCTGCCTAAAGACAAAGTTTTTAATAACTCTGTCTGATTTTTTGAAAACAAGTGTAAATTGCGGCTTAGAATAAAGCACTTTTGTTGCTTTTACTTAAAAAAATTAATTGACAAATTTTGATTTAGAGACAGGCTTGAAATATCTTTAAAAATGAGTATTATACAAAAAACCGAATTTTGCTGCCTAAAGACAAAGTTTTTAATAAACCAGTCTAATTTTTTGCAAAAAAGTGTAAATGGCGGCTAGGAATAAAGCACTTTTGTTGCTTTTACTAAAAAAATTTAATGACAAATTTTGATTTAGAGACAGGCATTAAATATCTTTGAAAATGAGTATTATACAAAAAACCGGATTTTGCTGCCTAAAGACAAAGTTTTTAATAACTCTGTCTGATTTTTTAAAAACAAGTGTAAATTGCAGCTAGGAATAAAGCACTTGTGTTGCTTTTACTAAAAAAATTTAATGACAAATTTTGATTTAGAGACAGGCTTGAAATATCTTTGAAAATGAGTATTATACAAAAAACCGAATTTTGCTGCCTAAAGACAAAGTTTTTAATAAACCAGTCTAATTTTTTGCAAAAAAGTGTAAATGGCGGCTAGGAATAAAGCACTTTTGTTGCTTTTACTAAAAAAATTTAATGACAAATTTTGATTTAGAGACAGGCATTAAATATCTTTGAAAATGAGTATTATACAAAAAACCGGATTTTGCTGCCTAAAGACAAAGTTTTTAATAACTCTGTCTGATTTTTTAAAAACAAGTGTAAATTGCAGCTAGGAATAAAGCACTTGTGTTGCTTTTACTAAAAAAATTTAATGACAAATTTTGATTTAGAGACAGGCTTGAAATATCTTTGAAAATGAGTATTATACAAAAAACCGAATTTTGCTGCCTAAGGACAAAGTTTTTAATAAACCAGTCTAATTTTTGGCAAAAAAGTGTAAATTGCGGCTAGGAAGAAAGCACTTTTGTTGCTTTTACTAAAAAAATTTAATGACAAATTTGGATTTAGAGACAGGCTTGAAAATATCTTTGAAAATGAGTATTATACAAAAAACCGAATTTTGTTGCCTAAAGACAAAGTTTTTAATAAACCAGTCTAATTTTTTGCAAAAAAGTGTAAATTGCGGCTAGGAATAAAGCACTTTTGTTGCTTTTACTAAAAAAATTTAATGACAAATTTTGATTTAGAGACAGGCTTGAAATATCTTTGAAAATGAGTATTATACAAAAAACCGAATTTTGCTGCCTAAAGACAAAGTTTTTAATAACTCTGTCTGATTTTTTGAAAACAAGTGTAAATTGCGGCTTAGAATAAAGCACTTTTGTTGCTTTTACTTAAAAAAATTAATTGACAAATTTTGATTTAGAGACAGGCTTGAAATATCTTTGAAAATGAGTATTATACAAAAAACCGAATTTTGCTGCCTAAAGACAAAGTTTTTAATAAACCAGTCTAATTTTTTGTAAAAAAGTGTAAATTGCGGCTAGCAATAAAGCACTTTTGTTGCTTTTACTAAAAAAATTTAATGACAAATTTTGATTTAGAGACAGGCTTGAAATATCTTTGAAAATGAGTATTATACAAAAAACCAAATTTTGCTGCCTAAAGACAAAGTTTTTAATAACTCTGTCTGATTTTTTGAAAACAAGTGTAAATTGCGGCTTAGAATAAAGCACTTTTGTTGCTTTTACTTAAAAAAATTAATTGACAAATTTTGATTTAGAGACAGGCTTGAAATATCTTTGAAAATGAGTATTATACAAAAAACCGAATTTTGCTGCCTAAAGACAAAGTTTTTAATAAACCAGTCTAATTTTTTGCAAAAAAGTGTAAATGGCGGCTAGGAATAAAGCACTTTTGTTGCTTTTACTAAAAAAATTTAATGACAAATTTTGATTTAGAGACAGGCATTAAATATCTTTGAAAATGAGTATTATACAAAAAACCGGATTTTGCTGCCTAAAGACAAAGTTTTTAATAACTCTGTCTGATTTTTTGAAAACAAGTGTAAATTGCGGCTTAGAATAAAGCACTTTTGTTGCTTTTACTAAAAAAATTAATTGACAAATTTTGATTTAGAGACAGGCTTGAAATATCTTTGAAAATGAGTATTATACAAAAAACCGAATTTTGCTGCCTAAAGACAAAGTTTTTAATAAACGAGTCTAATTTTTTGCAAAAAAGTGTAAATTGCGGCTAGGAATAAAGCACTTTTGTTGCTTTTACTAAAAAAATTTAATGACAAATTTTGATTTAGAGACAGGCATTAAATATCTTTGAAAATGAGTATTATACAAAAAACCGGATTTTGCTGCCTAAAGACAAAGTTTTTAATAACTCTGTCTGATTTTTTAAAAACAAGTGTAAATTGCAGCTAGGAATGAAGCACTTGTGTTGCTTTTACTAAAAAAATTTAATGAGAAATTTTGATTTAGAGACAGGCTTGAAATATCTTTGAAAATGAGTATTATACAAAAAACCGAATTTTGCTGCCTAAAGACAAAGTTTTTAATAAACCAGTCAATTTTTTGCAAAAAAGTGTAAATTGCGGCTAGCAATAAAGCACTTTTGTTGCTTTTACTAAAAAAATTTAATGACAAATTTTGATTTAGAGACAGGCTTTAAAATATCTTTGAAAATGAGTATTATCCAAAAAACCGAATTTTGCTGCCTAAGGACAAAGTTTTTAATAAACCAGTCTAATTTTTGGCAAAACAGTGTAAATTGCGGCTAGGAATAAAGCACTTTTGTTGTTTTGTTGTTACTAAAAAAATTTAATGACAAATTTGGATTTAGAGACAGGCTTGAAAATATCTTTGAAAATGAGTATTATACAAAAAACCGAATTTTGTTGCCTAAAGACAAAGTTTTTAATAAACCAGTCTGATTTTTTGAAAACAAGTGTAAATTGCGGCTTAGAATAAAGCACTTTTGTTGCTTTTACTTAAAAAAATTAATTGACAAATTTTGATTTAGAGACAGGCTTGAAATATCTTTGAAAATGAGTATTATACAAAAAACCGAATTTTGCTGCCTAAAGACAAAGTTTTTAATAAACCAGTCTGATTTTTTGAAAACAAGTGTAAATTGCGGCTTGGAATAAAGCACTTTTGTTGCTTTTACTTAAAAAAATTAATTGACAAATTTTGATTTAGAGACAGGCTTGAAATATCTTTGAAAATGAGTATTATAAAAAAAACCGAATTTTGCTGCCTAAAGACAAAGTTTTTAATAAACCAGTCTGATTTTTTGAAAACAAGTGTAAATTGCGGCTTGGAATAAAGCACTTTTGTTGCTTTTACTTAAAAAAATTAATTGACAAATTTTGATTTAGAGACAGGCTTGAAATATCTTTGAAAATGAGTATTATACAAAAAACCGAATTTTGCTGCCTAAAGACAAAGTTTTTAATAAACCAGTCTAATTTTTGGCAAAAAAGTGTAAATTGCGGCTAGGGATAAAGCACTTTTGTCGCTTTTACTAAAAAAATTTAATGACAAATTTGGATTTAGAGACAGGCTTGAAAATATCTTTGAAAATGAGTATTATACAAAAAACCGAATTTTGCTGCCTAAAGACAAAGTTTTTAATAAACCAGTCTGATTTTTTGAAAACAAGTGTAAATTGCGGCTTAGAATAAAGCAATTTTGTTGCTTTTACTTAAAAAAATTAATTGACAAATTTTGATTTAGAGACAGGCTTGAAATATCTTTGAAAATGAGTATTATAAAAAAAACCGAATTTTGCTGCCTAAAGACAAAGTTTTTAATAAATTAGTCTGATTTTTTGAAAACAAGTGTTACTTGCGGCTGGGAATAAAGCACTTCTGTTGCTTTTACTTAAAAAAATTAATTGACAAATTTTGATTTAGAGACAGGCTTGAAATATCTTTGAAAATGAGTATTATACAAAAAACCGAATTTTGCTGCCTAAAGACAAAGTTTTTCATAAACCAGTCTAATTTTTTGCAAAAAAGTGTAAATTGCGGCTAGGAATAAAGCACTTTTGTTGCTTTTACTAAAAAAATTTAATGACAAATTTTGATTTAGAGACAGGCTTGAAATATCTTTGAAAATGAGTATTATACAAAAAACCGAATTTTGCTGCCTAAAGACAAAGTTTTTAATAACTCTGTCTGATTTTTTGAAAACAAGTGTAAATTGCAGCTAGGAATGAAGCACTTGTGTTGCTTTTACTTAAAAAAATTTAATGACAAATTTTGATTTAGAGACAGGCTTGAAAATATCTTTGAAAATGAGTATTATACAAAAAACCGAATTTTGCTGCCTAAAGACAAAGTTTTTAATAAACCAGTCTAATTTTTGGCAAAAAAGTGTAAATTGCGGCTAGGAATAAAGCACTTTTGTTGCTTTTACTTACAAAAATTTAATGAAAAATTTTGATTTAGAGACGGGCTTGAAAATATCTTTGAAAATGTGTATTATACAAAAAACCTATTTTGCTCCCAACAGACAAAGTTTTTTTTATAAATCTGTCTGATTTTTTTTAAACAAGTGTAAATTGCGGCTTCGAATAAAGCACTTTTGTGGGTTTTACTTAAAAAAATTTAATGACAAATTTTGATTTAGAGATAGGCTTGAAAATATCTTTGAAAATGAGTATTATGTAGAAAAACGGAATTTTGCTGCCTAAAGACAAAGTTTTTAATAAATCAGTCTGATTTTTTGATAACAAGTGTAAATTGCGGCTAGAAATGAAGCACTTGTAATGCTTTTACTTAAAAAAATTAAATGACAAATTTTGATTTAGAGACAGGCTTGAAAATATCTTTGAAAATGAGTATTATACAAAAAACCGAATTTTGCTGCCTAAAGACAAAGTTTTTAATAAATTAGTCTGATTTTTTGAAAACAAGTGTAACTTGCGGCTGGGAATAAAGCACTTCTGTTGCTTTTACTTAAAAAAATTAATTGACAAATTTTGATTTAGAGACAGGCTTGAAAATATCTTTGAAAATGAGTATTATTCAAAAAACCGAATTTTGCTGCCTAAAGACAAAGTTTTTAATAAATTAGTCTGATTTTTTGAAAACAAGTGTAAATTGCGGCTTAGAATAAAGCACTTTTGTTGCTTTTACTTAAAAAAATTTAATGACAAATTTTGATTTAGAGACAGGCTTGAAAATATCTTTGAAAATGAGTATTATACAAAAAACCGAATTTTGCTGCCTAAAGACAAAGTTTTTAATAAACCAGTCTAATTTTTGGCAAAAAAGTGTAAATTGCGGCTAGGAATAAAGCACTTTTGTTGCTTTTACTTACAAAAATTTAATGAAAAATTTTGATTTAGAGACGGGCTTGAAAATATCTTTGAAAATGTGTATTATACAAAAAACCTATTTTGCTCCCAACAGACAAAGTTTTTTTTATAAATCTGTCTGATTTTTTTTAAACAAGTGTAAATTGCGGCTTCGAATAAAGCACTTTTGTGGGTTTTACTTAAAAAAATTTAATGACAAATTTTGATTTAGAGATAGGCTTGAAAATATCTTTGAAAATGAGTATTATGTAGAAAAACGGAATTTTGCTGCCTAAAGACAAAGTTTTTAATAAATCAGTCTGATTTTTTGATAACAAGTGTAAATTGCGGCTAGAAATGAAGCACTTGTAATGCTTTTACTTAAAAAAATTAAATGACAAATTTTGATTTAGAGACAGGCTTGAAAATATCTTTGAAAATGAGTATTATACAAAAAACCGAATTTTGCTGCCTAAAGACAAAGTTTTTAATAAATTAGTCTGATTTTTTGAAAACAAGTGTAACTTGCGGCTGGGAATAAAGCACTTCTGTTGCTTTTACTTAAAAAAATTAATTGACAAATTTTGATTTAGAGACAGGCTTGAAAATATCTTTGAAAATGAGTATTATTCAAAAAACCGAATTTTGCTGCCTAAAGACAAAGTTTTTAATAAATTAGTCTGATTTTTTGAAAACAAGTGTAAATTGCGGCTTAGAATAAAGCACTTTTGTTGCTTTTACTTAAAAAAATTAATTGACAAATTTTGATTTAGAGACAGGCTTGAAATATCTTTGAAAATGAGTATTATACAAAAAACCGAATTTTGCTGCCTAAAGACAAAGTTTTTAATAAACCAGTCTGATTTTTTAAAAACAAGTGTAAATTGCGGCTAGGAATAAAGCACTTGTGTTGCTTTTACTTAAAAAAATTTAATGACAAATTTTGATTTAGAGACAGGCTTGAAATATCTTTGAAAATGAGTATTATACAAAAAATCGAATTTTGCTGCCTAAAGACAAAGTTTTTAATAAACCAGTCTGATTTTTTGAAAACAAGTGTAAATTGCGGCTAGGAATAAAGCACTTGTGTTGCTTTTACTTAAAAAAATTTAATGACAAATTTTGATTTAGAGACAGGCTTGAAATATCTTTGAAAATGAGTATTATACAAAAAACCGAATTTTGCTGCCTAAAGACAAAGTTTTTAATAACTCTGTCTGATTTTTTGAAAACAAGTGTAAATTGCGGCTTAGAATAAAGCACTTTTGTTGCTTTTACTTAAAAAAATTAATAGACAAATTTTGATTTAGAGACAGGCTTGAAATATCTTTGAAAATGAGTATTATACAAAAAACCGAATTTTGCTGCCTAAAGACAAAGTTTTTAATAAACCAGTCTAATTTTTTGCAAAAAAGTGTAAATGGCGGCTAGGAATAAAGCACTGTTGTTGCTTTTACTAAAAAAATTTAATGACAAATTTTGATTTAGAGACAGGCATTAAATATCTTTGAAAATGAGTATTATACAAAAAACCGGATTTTGCTGCCTAAAGACAAAGTTTTTAATAACTCTGTCTGATTTTTTAAAAACAAGTGTAAATTGCAGCTAGGAATGAAGCACTTGTGTTGCTTTTACTAAAAAAATTTAATGACAAATTTTGATTTAGAGACAGGCTTGAAATATCTTTGAAAATGAGTATTATACAAAAAACCGAATTTTGCTGCCTAAAGACAAAGTTTTTAATAACTCTGTCTGATTTTATAAAAACAAGTGTAAATTGCAGCTAGGAATAAAGCACTTGTGTTGCTTTTACTAAAAAAATTTAATGACAAATTTTGATTTAGAGACAGGCTTGAAATATCTTTGAAAATGAGTATTATACAAAAAACCGAATTTTGCTGCCTAAAGACAAAGTTTTAAATAAACCAGTCTAATTTTTTGCAAAAAAGTGTAAATTGCGGCTAGCAATAAAGCACTTTTGTTGCTTTTACTAAAAAAATTTAATGACAAATTTTGATTTAGAGACAGGCTTGAAAATATCTTTGAAAATGAGTATTATACAAAAAACCGAATTTTGCTGCCTAAGGACAAAGTTTTTAATAAACCAGTCTAATTTTTGGCAAAAAAG
>JAZKLR010000812.1:0-12060 GCA_037103525.1 Ganaspis brasiliensis | reverse complement strand
ACAAAAATAATTGAAAAATGACAAGAGTAATTTGCCAAAATTAATTGACTTTTGTATGGAAGAAAATTATTGAAAAATGACAAAAATAAATAAAAACTGAAGTAAAAAGTTAAAAAATCCATGACTTTAATTTATTGTCATGGTTTTTTTAATTTCTTATTTCAATCTTACTAAACTTATTTAAAAAATGTAAAAATGCCGGAACGGTGGAACATGGATCCTAAGCGAATTGCACTGTCGATAACAGTGGTTTCTTTGCATGTCAAACATTTTTGTAAAAACAATTATTAAAGCATTTTATGGTTTTATTTAATGTTTTTATGCACTAGCTTTATTATATTTCAGCATTATTTGCCCTTTGAGAACTAAATTTATGAATTATAATACTAAAAATGACTATTTCCAACACAAAAAATGCTCATATAAATTGCCACTTTTTAATATTAATTAACCATTATTTTCAACAAATTCTAATGCAAAAGTCTTCTTTAGGATTTACTTTATAAGTTTCGAAAATTGCTCTTCTCATTTCTTAATTATTAACACATAAATTAAGTGAAAAACAAAACGGAACGGCCTCCTCGCTAGGGAATTGCTTCCTCTATTAGGAAGTGAATTATTTTGCTTAAGCGAAGTGTTTATGAAATGAACATAATTTTCACCTAGTTTCTATTGTTATTTGTTATAGGAGGACGAGTTGCAAAACGCAATTTTGGTGGTGTTAGCCAATAAACAAGACATGCCTGGTTGCCTGTCAGTGGCAGAAGTTCATCAAGCCCTAGGACTAGATGCTTTAAAAAACAGAACTTTCCAGATTTTCAAAACGTCGGCGAAAAAAGGGGAAGGTCTCGATCCGGCCATGGATTGGCTCTCGAATGCACTCCAAGCCAGAAAATGAACAAAAAGACGTGTCGAGTCGAACAGCTTCCATCAAAACCCGACTAGTCACGCGACTGTCATTTATTAAAGTGTTTATACGCGCGGTACCAGAGGCTTTATTAACCAACAACGATAATTCTTGATAAATCAGAGACTCGAGATAATCAGGTTTAATCGGGACATTCAACATCTTTATCGCGATTTTAATATCGAGACGTTGTATGAATTATTGTAAAATATCAGTTTTCTATTTCTGACCAAACATTCCGATGAGGACAATTTTTAATTCACTTGGGACCCAATGTGCGTCAGAATGAAAAAATTTCCTCGAGAAAATTGTCTAGTTTTCTCCAGTTTCGAGATGAAATTTCCTTATTTATTCAGAGAAGTTTATAGATTGCTTTCAACTTGGAAACGTCGAGGATAGCAGACAATTCTAACGAAGGAATTCATTACTATTTAGAATAATAATCGAGTACAATAATAATAAACGAATTGATTTTTTGACTGGATCGACATAAAGAATAATTCTTTATTGTATAGAGTTATGTGCTTGGTACTGATTACTGATTTTTATTTGTAGCCGTTTTTTAAACCAGATTTTTCACCGCCAAAGAAGTTTCGCGCTATTTTTGTGAAACTTGAAAAAAAAAAAAAAGATTGTAGACAATTTCTCACTAAAGTATTGGATTTCGTTTGAAACGATTTCAGAGAGAAATGATAATAATTTTCAATCGTGAGATATTTTTTCATAAAGCTTTTTACTTTATGAGAAATAGAAATAGAATTCAAGGAAATGAAAATTCAGTGTTTCGACAAAATACACAAGCAGACTTTTACATTTAGGAATAAATCTTATTCATCATTTGTTTGTAAGTTATTGTTTATTAGTAAAGGAAAACATTTTTAAACCAGACTCAAAGTGTTTTTTTATTTCCTTGTATTTTTATAAATTTATTTAATGCTTTAATATCGAGAAAGGCACTAACAATTTTCTGGGAATTTTTTTAATTTATTGTAAATAAATAAAATGTACTGGAATTATTTAATTTAATTTTCATTTTACTGCTTATTCATTAGCTCTATTTTTCTTTTTACAGAAATGTTATTTATTAGAAGTTTTTTTTAACATTAGAAAAGATTTTTATTTATTTATTTTTCTAATTTATTGGTTAAACGTATTTTTGTTTTACCCAGTATCCATTTCTTCTGATTTCTATTTTCATAAATTATTAATTCACAACATTTTTAGCTCACGGAATTCATATTTAATACAAACTTTTTTTTAACTCAGCTTTTTTTTAATTGAATTCCAAAGAATTTCAATTTATAATAATTTTAAATGTGTTGAATTTTTTAATGCTAGAATATCAATTTCGCCGAATATTTATTTCTCCAAATTTGGATTTCACTAATTGATATTGAATAAAATTCTGAAAACGCCAAATGGTGATTTGTCCAAACAAATGAAACTTGTTAGTCATTAGTTTGCTATTTGAAATCAAAAAATTAACTATTAATTTCATTTCATTTAGACAAAATACGACTAATTTAATTTAAAACAAAATGAACCATCCAAACTCATAATTGGATAAAAATTAATGTTTTTTGACGTTCAGAAACGTTTCATGAACAAATTTAATGTTAATTTCAGAAAATTGAAAAAATCTTTCTTTAAAATTGTTAATTTTAATATTAATTAGAGATATTACCAAAACATTTAGAACAATATTTTATTTTATTACTCAAACAATGAAAAATTAAATTTGTTGTACCAGACAAATGTTAATAAAAATTTTGCAAATGATTGATCAATAGATAAAAAATTAATATTATGATTAAAATTATAAATTTGAGAAAAACATTGGCGAACACATTTCATTTTGATTTCTAAAAAAAATTGAACCTAAAACATTTCTGAACTTAACTTGAATACCTACATAAGATAAAAAATTTTATACAGCCATTGATTTTTTAAATTCAGAAGAGACCTTATTAGATTCTATCAAAAATTGATGAATTTTTAAGAATTTTTAGAATATTTGTAACCGCAGAAAAAGATTTTTTTTTAATTATTAAATTTGTTTATAATTATTTCTTTCCATTTTTTGACAATTTTGTCTTTTGAATTCTATTTAATAAACAAAGTGCCAAAGTTTAGACATTAAGAAAAAAAAGTTTGATATATATGTGGGAAAAAATAATCAGTAAATTCTTTTAGGGCTAAAACGTAAAATAATTTTCTCCTGCACGAAAATAAGGTTCTCTCCGAAAATAGATAAATATTTATCGATTGGAACCAGAGAGACTTAAATTATTTTATTACAATTTAAATATATGAATTACAAATTAAATGATAAAAAAGTTTTTTTTAACTAATAAGAATAATAATAATTTAAAAAAATAATTTAAAAATCAATAATGGAATGATTGTATAAGAATATTTTTAATAAAATCGAGCATGATGATTTCTCACTTGATTTCACTCTTATTATCGTTTTCTATCAGCCTTAAAATGTTTAATAGTAATTTTTACGATCATATATGGCAGTAAACCACCAATTACTTGTTTAGAGAAAAACTTGAAAATTTCAAAACCTATTCTTATTTTTTAAAATTTGATTTTAGATTAAAAAAATAATTACGAAGTACATTTTTTCATTTTTAATATACGTAGAGATTTTCAATTATTCTTTAAAAATTTGTTTTTCTTGAAAGAAAAAGTAAAAAAATAACATTCGCACACGGAAAAATAACAATAGCATATAATTTGAAAAATTTTATTTTTTAATTAAAAAAAGAAAATTTTAATCACATTTTAATTATCAGAAATCAAGGTTTATTTGGACTCCTCCTCGAGAATAGGTTATGTTTGAAGTCATTATTTTACTTTTTGAAATGGAAAAACTAACTCTTAATGCAATTCTATTTAGACAAAATGTGGCAAATTTAATTTAAAACAAAAATAAACTATTAAAACTCATAATTGGATAAAAATAAAACAGGTTTGACATTCAAAAACAAATTTTAAGTTTTTCTAAATCATTTCTGAAGGTCAAAAAACTTTAATTTGATTCATTTTGCTTAAAATTAAATTTACCACCTTTCGTCTAAAAAAATAACAATAAAAATTTGTTTTTCAATTTAAAAAAGCAAAATAATGACTTCAGACGTTACTTCTTCTCAAGTAAGTGTTTTTAAGGGTAAACCGGGTAAAGTGGTTCAGTGTTCCGGAGCCTTGAGCTCCGGGGGCCCTTAGTCATTCTTAATAGACCTTTTTTTTTTAAAAAAAATCCAAAAACCTTACTAATTGTAGTAATTTAAAGTTTTACTAAATTTCTACACCTTGTGTTATCAACAATCATAAATATTTTAAATTTAATATTTAAAAATAAATGTATATAAGTAAATAAATAAATAAAATAAACATTTATTTACGAAAAAATTTATAAAATTTTAGAATTAAAAAAAATTGCAAAAAATAATTGGAATTAAACAAAATAGTTAGAAATTTTGAAAATTAATTAAAAAAAAAAATAATGAAATCTATTAAAAATTAGGAAAAGTGATTTAAAAAATCATATAAATATTTTAAAAGTAAAAAAAATAATTTAAATTTGAGAAAAGTACTTGAAAATCTTTAAAATACATTGAAAAAAAATGAATAATGAAAAATTAGAGAAAAGTAATAAATAAAAATTTTAAAAAAATATTGAAAATAATTGAGATAAATAATTTAAAATTGAAAAAAATAATTAAAATTTGAAAAAATAATTGAAATATTACATAAGATATTTTAAATAAAGGAAAGTTAAAGAAAATTTCAGAGAAATGTAAAAATTTCAAAAGTTCATTGAAAAAAGAAGAAAATAATTAAAAATTAGAGAAAATAAATGAAAACATATAAACATAATTCAAAATTGAAGAGAATAGTCTTTAATTAAAGAGAAATAATTAAAAACTTGTTGGAATTAATGAAAAAGAACGGAAGTAATTGAAAATTGAAGAAAATAATATAAAAAATAATATAAATAATTGAAAATTGAATGGAATAATTGAAATATCAAATAAATAGTTAAAAATTTTTGAAATTATAAAACAAATGAAAAAAATTGAAAATTGAATGATTAACTTTTGAAACATAATTGAAAGGGGTCATTAGAGTGCCCATAAAATATAAAAAAATTTCTATATCGTATCCTACCCCTAAATTTTCTTCCATTTTATGAGAAGATAGGTTTCCTATTTTTTTAGATTTTTTAAAAATGATTTAGAGGTCGCGACGAGTCATTGTAGGTCAAAAAATGCGTTTTTATACAGGTTTTTTATTTTCTTAACTTTAATTAACTCAATTAATTAAGTTAATTCTTAATTTTAATTTTATTAACTTAAAAAATAGGTTAATAAAAATATTTTTTTGTAAAAACATCACTTCAAATTTACCAATGAATGAGTCAAAATTTATTCCACATGAAGAATAATTATTTTGGAGACACTGAAGGGCCTTAAATCTAAAAGTATGTCAATTTTTTGACCATAAATTAAGAAAACAAAATCTTTTACACATACTTTAAAAGCATTGATATTATTGTACGGTAGAAATATCAATTTTTAAGAGGTTTATTGTAATTTTTTTAAAGCGATAAATGTAACAGAAGAATTTTAAATTTCAGAATACAACTACAAAACAGAAAAAAAAGCAACAATTATTTCAGGAATTAATAATGATAACGAATTTTTGTCTTCATTTGCTTACTTATCACTCAACTGAAAATATTTTCAAGTAAAATTCTAAGAAATTCCCTGACAGAGGCGCTGGATGCCGCCGGCGCGTAAAAACGTCCAAAAACATCCAAACTGGATGCGGGCAAATAAACGATTAAAAAAACAATAAATGTTATAAAAAATGATTGGGGATGATGAAGTGGGCCTCACTGAACATATAAAAAACAATTTCATGACAAAATTAATTGTTATTAATTATGGAAATATGTAAAAATGTGTGATAGTTTGGTTGTGCAAAAAACACTGACAATAAAGTTTGTCTGATTGAAAATAAACATTGGATTCATAGGCAAATTAAAAAAATATATTACCCCTACTGTTTGTGTACAATTTCCAATTGTTTAAACAAATTGTTTAAACAAATTATTTAAAAAAAAATTTTTTTTAAACATATTGATAAGAATCAATTGTATGAGAAAATTTGAGAACAGTGTGTAGAAAATCTATTTTTTAAACGCTGTACTTTGTTTGCAAAATTGTTATAAACAAATAACAGTTATTTATTTATAACGATTTTATGAACAAAATACAACTTATACAAAAAATTGATACATACAAAATCTTTATAATTTTTCTCGCAGAATTGATTGGCAAACAAATTTAAAAAAAAAAGAATTTTTAATTTTATTAATAATTCCCTGGCAAAGATGTGGGCCATAGCGTGGACTCAATTGAGTCCGCCTTAGGTCCACTTTATGGAATTTGCTAGAAAACAAGTGGAAAATCAAAAAAATGATTTCCTAAATGAATTATTATGATAAAACTCATCTTTTTAAAGCGATTTAGTAAGATATGGGAAGGAAAAAAATTAATTTGCGGCTAAAAACATTAGAAAAATCAAAAGTTTAAATAAAAATGATCAATTATTTATTTCTTATCATTATTGAAAGAATAATTATTTCATTTCTTAAGAACGAAATGTTACAATTAATTAAATTAAATTTAAAAGTAAACTAATTAAATAAAAAAAAAAACAAATAAAATAAAAATATTTAACTACCACAAAACTAACAATTAAAAAAATAAAACTTCAATTACACAAAAAATAAAATTGAGATATAAGGATAACAAAAATTAAAATGTACGACAGGTAGTAGCGGACAAAGGCACAAAAATAAATTTCCACACCAAAATCTAATAAAAATCTAAAATAGTTGATCATTCATAGAAATATAGAATTTAATTATTTAAATTAATAACAAAAATTATCAAACACTAAAAACCACCCTAAATGATAACACTCGGAAAAAATTTAAAAGAAAAAATATCAATTAGCGCAAAAAATTCTAAAAAATATCTAAAATGGTAAAACATACTCTGAAATATTAATTTTGTCCGTTTATTATACATATGGGTACTTTCTTGCACAATTATGCCTCGCCAGAAATATTTGGCGAAATAAACAAAAAAATTGTCAGACAAATATTAATTATTTTTCATATTTCTAGATCTCCTTTCAAAAGTTTTCATCTATTAACGAACAAAATTGAACAAAAATTAAAGAACTGCGCGTACTTTCAACTTGTCAAAAAATGAAAATTCAATCAATTTTTGCCTCGCCAGAAAAATTTGGCAAAATGCACAAAAAAATTTTCAGACATATATCAATTATTTTCCATATTTCTACATCTAATTTCAAACTATTTCATCTATTAACGAACAAAATTGAATAAAAATTGAAGGACTGCGCGTTACTTTTAACTTGTCAAAAAATGAAAATTCAATCAATTTTTGCCTCGCCAGAAAAATTTGGCAAAATACGCAAAAAAAATTTCAAACACATATTAATTATTTTCCATATTTCTAGATCTGATTTCAAACCTTTTCATCTATTAACGAACAAAATTGAACAAAAATTAAAGAACTGCGCGTTACTTTCAACTTGTCAAAAAATGAAAATTCAATCAATTTTTGCCTCGCCAGAAAAATTTGGCAAAATACACAAAAAAAATTTCAAACACATATTAAGTATTTTTCATATTTCTAGATCTAATTTTAAACTTATTCATCTAGTAACGAATAAAATTAAACAAAAATTAAAGAATGCGCGTTACTTTCAACTTGTCAAAAAATGAAAATTCAATCAATTTTTGCCTCGCCAGAAAAATTTGGCAAAATACACAAAAAATTTTTTCAAACACATATTAAATATTTTCCATATTTCTAGATCTGATTTCAAACCTTTTTATCTATTAACGAACAAAATTCAACAAAAATTAAAGAACTGCGCGTTACTTTCAACTTGCCAAAAAATGAAAATTCAATCAATTTTTGCCTCGCCAGAAAAATTTGGCAAAATGCACAAAAAAATTATCAGACATATATCAATTAATTTCCATATTTCTACATCTAATTTCAAACTATTACATCTATTATTAACAATTATTTGAAATGAGATCTAGAAATATGGAAAATAATTGATATTTGTCTGAAAATTTTTTTGTGTATTTTGCCAAATTTTTCTGGCGAGGAAAAATTGATTAAATTTTCATTTTTTGACAAGCTGAAAGTAACGCGCAGTTCTTTAATTTTTTTTCAATTTTTTTCGTTAATAGATGAAATAGTTTGAAATGAGATCTAAAAATATGAAAAATAATTAATATTTGTCTGACATTTTTTTTGTGTATTTTGCCAAATTTTTCTGGCGAGGCAAAGATTGATTGAATTATCATTTTTTGACTAGTTGAAAGTAACGCGCAGTCCTTTAATTTTTGTTCAATTTTTTTCGTTACTAGATGAAAAAGTTTAAAATTAGATCTAGAAATATGGAAAATATATGATATTTGTCTCAAAATTTTTTTGTGCATTTTGCCAAATTTTTCTAGCGAGGCAAAGATTGATTGAATTTTCATTTTTTGACAAGTTGAAAGTAACGCGCAGTTCTTTAATTTTTGTTCCATTTTGTTCGTTAAAAGATGAAATTATTAGAAATTAGATCTAGAAATATGGAAAATAATTGATAATGGTCCGACAATTTTTTTGTGTATTTCGCCATTTTTTCTGGCGAGGCAAAGATTGATTGAATTTTCATTTTTTGACAAGTTGAAAGTAACGCGCAGTTCTTTAATTTTTGTTCTTTAATTTTGTTTGTTAATGGATAAAAAAGTTTATAATTAGATCTAGAAATATGGAAAATAATTGATATTTGTCTGAAAATTTTTTTGTGTATTTTGCCAAATTTTTCTGGCGAGGAAAAATTGATTGAATTTTCAATTTTTGACAAGTTGAAAGTAACGCGCAGTCCTTTAATTTTTGTTCAATTTTGTTCGTTAAAAGATGAAATTATTTGAAATGAGATCTAGAAATATGGAAAATAATTGATATTTGTCTGAAAAATTTTTTGTGTATTTTGTCAAATTTTTCTGGCGAGGAAAAATTGATTGAATTTTCATTTTTTGACAAGTTGAAAGTAACGCGCAGTTCTTTAATTTTTGTTCAATTTTTTTCGTTAATAGATGAAATAGTTTGAAATGAGATCTAGAAATATGAAAAATAATTAATATTTGTAAGACAATTTTTTTGTGTATTTTGCCAAATTTTTCTGGCGAGGAAAAATTGATTGAATTTTCATTTTTTGACAAGTTGAAAGTAACGCGCAGTTCTTTAATTTTTGTTCAATTTTTTTCGTTAATAGATGAAATAGTTTGAAATGAGATCTAGAAATATGAAAAATAATTGATATTTGTCTGAAAATTTTTTTGTGTATTTTGCCAAATTTTTCTGGCGAGTCAAAAATTGATTAAATTTTCATTTTTTGACAAGTTGAAAGTAACGCGCAGTTCTTTAATTTTTTTTCAATTTTTTTCGTTACTAGATGAGAAAATTTAAAATTAGATTTAGAAATATGGAAAGTATATGATATTTATCTGCAAATTTTTTTGTGCATTTTGCCAAATTTTTCTGGCGAGGCAAAGATTGATTGAATTTTCATTTTTTGACAAGTTGAAAGTACGCGCAGTTCTTTAATTTTTGTTCAATTTTGTTCGTTAATAGATGAAAAGGTTTGAAATCAGATCTAGAAATATGGAAAATAATTAATATGTGTTTGAAATTTTTTTTGCGTATTTTGCCAAATTTTTCTGGCGAGGCAAAAATTGATTGAATTTTCATTTTTTGACAAGTTAAAAGTAACGCGCAGTCCTTCAATTTTTATTCAATTTTGTTCGTTAATAGATGAAATAGTTTGAAATTAGATGTAGAAATATGGAAAATAATTGATATATGTCTGAAAATTTTTTTGTGCATTTTGCCAAATTTTTCTGGCGAGGCAAAAATTGATTGAATTTTCATTTTTTGACAAGTTGAAAGTACGCGCAGTTCTTTAATTTTTGTTCAATTTTGTTCGTTAATAGATGAAAACTTTTGAAAGGAGATCTAGAAATATGAAAAATAATTAATATTTGTCTGACAATTTTTTTGTTTATTTCGACAAATATTTCTGGCGAGGCATAATTGTGCAAGAAAGTACCCATATGTATAATAAACGGACAAAATTAATATTTCAGAGTATGTTTTACCATTTTAGATATTTTTTAGAATTTTTTGCGCTAATTGATATTTTTTCTTTTAAATTTTTTCCGAGTGTTATCATTTAGGGTGGTTTTTAGTGTTTGATAATTTTTGTTATTAATTTAAATAATTAAATTCTATATTTCTATGAATGATCAACTATTTTAGATTTTTATTAGATTTTTGTGTGGAAATTTATTTTTGTGCCTTGTCCGCTACTACCTGTCGTACATTTTAATTTTTGTTATCCTTATATCTCAATTTTATTTTTTGTGTAATTGAAGTTTTATTTTTTTAATTGTTAGTTTTGTGGTAGTTAAATATTTTTATTTTATTTATTTATTTTTTTTATTTAATTAGTTGACTTTTAAATTTAATTTAATTAATTGTAACATTTCGTTCTTAAGAAATGAAATAATTATTCTTTCAATAATGATAAGAAATAAATAATTGATCATTTTTATTTAAACTTTTGATTTTTCTAATGTTTTCAGCCGCAAATTAATTTTTTTCCTTCCCATATCTTACTAAATCACTTTAAAAAGATGAGTTTTATCATAATAATTCATTTGGGAAATCATTTTTTTGATTTTCCACTTGTTTTCTAGCAAATTCCATAAAGTGGACCTAAGGCGGACTCAATTGAGTCCACGCTATGGCCCACATTTTTGCCAGGGAATTATTAATAAAATTAAAAATTCTTTTTTTTTTTTAAATTTGTTTGCCAATCAATTCTGCGAGAAAAATTATAAAGATTTTGTATGTATCAATTTTTTGTATAAGTTGTATTTTGTTCATAAAATCGTTATAAATAAATAACTGTTATTTGTTTATAACAATTTTACAAACAAAGTACAGCGTTTAAAAAATAGATTTTCTACACACTGTTCTCAAATTTTCTCATACAATTGATTCCTATCAATAAACAATTTGTTTAAATAATTGGAAATTGTACACAAACAGTAGGGGTAATATATTTTTTTAATTTGCCTATGAATCCAATGTTTATTTTCAATCAGACAAACTTTATTGTCAGTGTTTTTTGCACAACCAAACTATCACACATTTTTACATATTTCCATAATTAATAACAATTAATTTTGTCATGAAATTGTCTTTTATATGTTCAGTGAGGCCCACTTCATCATCCCCAATCATTTTTTATAACATTTATTGTTTTTTTAATCGTTTATTTGCCCGCATCCAGTTTGGATGTTTTTGGACGTTTTTACGCGCCGGCGGCATCCAGCGCCTCTGTCAGGGATATAATACAAAAAAATTAAAATTTATGACCTTCATGCACCTTTAAGAGGCGCGTGTTCAGGGGGGAGGTCAAGGTGGTCATGCCCCCCCCCCTAGAAGAGTTAAATTTATATGAGAGTGAGAGAGATAGCGCTATTGTGTTATCTCTTTCTCTCTCATACATAACCTCTCCCAAAAACTGTGTCTAGACACGCGCCTCTGACCATTAAAATCACATTTTTTTCAAATTGAAACTATTAAAAATTGCTTTTTCTACTTAAAAATTACACTAGTTTACAGCCAAAATGTACATTTAATGCCACTATTTTTTTTTTATGTACTATGGTTCTCTAAACTTAAAAATGACATTAAGAAATTTTTCTATGGATAGGTTTCCGAACTATGAATTTTTTTAATTTTTTTTACGTTTTTTTCGGAAGTGACTTCACGTTTTAGACCGTATCTCGAGTTACAGAAGTCCGATTGAGTTTTTCTAAGTGTCAAATTAAAGGTAATCAAATTCCAAACAATCGCTTTTCACATTATTTTTTAATCAGTTAAATATTTTAAGTGATATAGTCAAAAAAAAAAAAAATAGAAAATTTGAGTTTTTGGCCCAAAATCTGAAAAACAAATTCATTCTAC
>JAZKLR010000811.1:0-92014 GCA_037103525.1 Ganaspis brasiliensis | reverse complement strand
AGCTATTCTACAGGGGTTTTTCTATTCTAAGTTCTTTGCTTCTCGTCCAAATTTTTTTTAGTTTTTGTTCTTTGTACAAATTTTTTCTAAGTTTTTTGCTTCTTGTCCAAATTTTTCTAAGTTTTTGGCTTTTTTTAAAAATTTTTCTAAGTTTTTTGCTTCTTTTTTTTATAGTCTGTTTGCACGGTGAAACAATTATCCCTGAACAATGCAATCCGCCGTACATCCACATTTCAACATAGCTATTCTACAGGGGTTTTTCTATTCTAAGTTCTTTGCTTCTCGTCCAAATTTTTTTAAGTTTTTGTTCTTTGTACAAATTTTTTCTAAGTTTTTTGCTTCTTGTCCAAATTTTTCTAAGTTTTTGGCTTTTTTTAAAAATTTTTCTAAGTTTTTGGCTTTTTTTCAAAATTTTTCTAAGTTCTCGGCTTTTTTTAAAAAATTTTCTAAGTTTTTTGCTTTTTTTTCAAATTTTTCTAAGTTTTTGGCTTTTTTTAAAAATTTTTCTAAGTTTTTGGCTTTTTTTAAAAATTTTTCTAAGTTTTTTGCTACTTTTTTTTATAGTCTGTTTGCACGGTGAAACAATTATCCCTGTACAATGCAATCCGCCGTACATCCACATTTCAACATAGCTATTCTACAGGGGTTTTTCTATTCTAAGTTCTTTGCTTCTCGTCCAAATTTTTTTTAGTTTTTGTTCTTTGTACAAATTTTTTCTAAGTTTTTTGCTTCTTGTCCAAATTTTTCTAAGTTTTTGGCTTTTTTTAAAAATTTTTCTAAGTTTTTTGCTTCTTTTTTTTATAGTCTGTTTGCACGGTGAAACAATTATCCCTGTACAAGGCAATCCGCCGTACATCCACAATTCAACATAGCTATTCTACAGGGGTTTTTCTATTCTAAGTTCTTTGCTTCTCGTCCAAATTTTTCTAAGTTTTTGGCTTTTTTTAAAAATTTTTCTAAGTTTTTTGCTTCTTGTCCAAATTTTTCTAAGTTTTTGGCTTTTTTTAAAAATTTTTCTAAGTTTTTTGCTTCTTTTTTTTATAGTCTGTTTGCACGGTGAAACAATTATCCCTGAACAATGCAATCCGCCGTACATCCACATTTCAACATAGCTATTCTACAGGGGTTTTTCTATTCTAAGTTCTTTGCTTCTCGTCCAAATTTTTTTAAGTTTTTGTTCTTTGTACAAATTTTTTCTAAGTTTTTTGCTTCTTGTCCAAATTTTTCTAAGTTTTTGGCTTTTTTTAAAAAATTTTCTAAGTTTTTGGCTTTTTTTCAAAATTTTTCTAAGTTCTCGGCTTTTTTTAAAAAATTTTCTAAGTTTTTTGCTTTTTTTTCAAATTTTTCTAAGTTTTTGGCTTTTTTTAAAAATTTTTCTAAGTTTTTGGCTTTTTTTAAAAATTTTTCTAAGTTTTTTGCTTCTTTTTTTTATAGTCTGTTTGCACGGTGAAACAATTATCCCTGTACAATGCAATCCGCCGTACATCCACATTTCAACATAGCTATTCTACAGGGGTTTTTCTATTCTAAGTTCTTTGCTTCTCGTCCAAATTTTTTTTAGTTTTTGTTCTTTGTACAAATTTTTTCTAAGTTTTTTGCTTCTTGTCCAAATTTTTCTAAGTTTTTGGCTTTTTTTAAAAATTTTTCTAAGTTTTTTGCTTCTTTTTTTTATAGTCTGTTTGCACGGTGAAACAATTATCCCTGAACAATGCAATCCGCCGTACATCCACATTTCAACATAGCTATTCTACAGGGGTTTTTCTATTCTAAGTTCTTTGCTTCTCGTCCAAATTTTTTTAAGTTTTTGTTCTTTGTACAAATTTTTTCTAAGTTTTTTGCTTCTTGTCCAAATTTTTCTAAGTTTTTGGCTTTTTTTAAAAAATTTTCTAAGTTTTTGGCTTTTTTTCAAAATTTTTCTAAGTTCTCGGCTTTTTTTAAAAAATTTTCTAAGTTTTTTGCTTTTTTTTCAAATTTTTCTAAGTTTTTGGCTTTTTTTAAAAATTTTTCTAAGTTTTTTGCTTCTTTTTTTTATAGTCTGTTTGCACGGTGAAACAATTATCCCTGTACAATGCAATCCGTCGTACATCCACAATTCAACATAGCTATTCTACAGGGGATTTTCTATTCTAAGTTTTTTGCTTCTTGTCCAAATTTTTCTAAGTTTTTTGCTTTTTGTCAAAATTTTTCTAAGTTCTCGGCTTTTTTTAAAAATATTTCTAAGTTTTTTTGCTTTTTTTAAAAATTTTTCTAAGCTTTTTGCTTTTTTTCAAATTTTTTTAAGTTTTTGGCTTTTTTTAAAAATTTTTCTAAGTTTTTTGCTTCTTTTTTTTATAGTCTGTTTGCACGGTGAAACAATTATCCCTGTACAATGCAATCCGCCGTACATCCACATTTCAACATAGCTATTCTACAGGGGTTTTTCTATTCTAAGTTCTTTGCTTCTCGTCCAAATTTTTTTTAGTTTTTGTTCTTTGTACAAATTTTTTCTAAGTTTTTTGCTTCTTGTCCAAATTTTTCTAAGTTTTTGGCTTTTTTTAAAAAATTTTCTAAGTTTTTGGCTTTTTTTCAAAATTTTTCTAAGTTCTCGGCTTTTTTTAAAAAATTTTCTAAGTTTTTTGCTTTTTTTTCAAATTTTTCTAAGTTTTTGGCTTTTTTTAAAAATTTTTCTAAGTTTTTTGCTTCTTTTTTTTATAGTCTGTTTGCACGGTGAAACAATTATCCCTGTACAATGCAATCCGTCGTACATCCACAATTCAACATAGCTATTCTACAGGGGATTTTCTATTCTAAGTTTTTTGCTTCTTGTCCACATTTTTCTAAGTTTTTTGCTTTTTGTCAAAATTTTTCTAAGTTCTCGGCTTTTTTTAAAATATTTCTAAGTTTTTTTGCTTTTTTTAAAAATTTTTCTAAGCTTTTTGCTTTTTTTCAAATTTTTTTAAGTTTTTGGCTTTTTTTAAAAATTTTTCTAAGTTTTTTGCTTCTTTTTTTTATAGTCTGTTTGCACGGTGAAACAATTATCCCTGTACAATGCAATCCGCCGTACATCCACATTTCAACATAGCTATTCTACAGGGGTTTTTCTATTCTAAGTTCTTTGCTTCTCGTCCAAATTTTTTTAAGTTTTTGTTCTTTGTACAAATTTTTTCTAAGTTTTTTGCTTCTTGTCTAAATTTTTCTAAGTTTTTGGCTTTTTTTAAAAAATTTTCTAAGTTTTTGGCTTTTTTTCAAAATTTTTCTAAGTTCTCGGCTTTTTTTAAAAAATTTTCTAAGTTTTTTGCTTTTTTTTCAAATTTTTCTAAGTTTTTGGCTTTTTTTAAAAATTTTTCTAAGTTTTTGGCTTTTTTTAAAAATTTTTCTAAGTTTTTTGCTTCTTTTTTTTATAGTCTGTTTGCACGGTGAAACAATTATCCCTGTACAATGCAATCCGCCGTACATCCACATTTCAACATAGCTATTCTACAGGGGTTTTTCTATTCTAAGTTCTTTGCTTCTCGTCCAAATTTTTTTTAGTTTTTGTTCTTTGTACAAATTTTTTCTAAGTTTTTTGCTTCTTGTCCAAATTTTTCTAAGTTTTTGGCTTTTTTTAAAAAATTTTCTAAGTTTTTGGCTTTTTTTCAAAATTTTTCTAAGTTCTCGGCTTTTTTTAAAAAATTTTCTAAGTTTTTTGCTTTTTTTTCAAATTTTTCTAAGTTTTTGGCTTTTTTTAAAAATTTTTCTAAGTTTTTGGCTTTTTTTAAAAATTTTTCTAAGTTTTTTGCTTCTTTTTTTTATAGTCTGTTTGCACGGTGAAACAATTATCCCTGTACAATGCAATCCGCCGTACATCCACATTTCAACATAGCTATTCTACAGGGGTTTTTCTATTCTAAGTTCTTTGCTTCTCGTCCAAATTTTTTTTAGTTTTTGTTCTTTGTACAAATTTTTTCTAAGTTTTTTGCTTCTTGTCCAAATTTTTCTAAGTTTTTGGCTTTTTTTAAAAATTTTTCTAAGTTTTTTGCTTCTTTTTTTTATAGTCTGTTTGCACGGTGAAACAATTATCCCTGAACAATGCAATCCGCCGTACATCCACATTTCAACATAGCTATTCTACAGGGGTTTTTCTATTCTAAGTTCTTTGCTTCTCGTCCAAATTTTTTTAAGTTTTTGTTCTTTGTACAAATTTTTTCTAAGTTTTTTGCTTCTTGTCCAAATTTTTCTAAGTTTTTGGCTTTTTTTAAAAAATTTTCTAAGTTTTTGGCTTTTTTTCAAAATTTTTCTAAGTTCTCGGCTTTTTTTAAAAAATTTTCTAAGTTTTTTGCTTTTTTTTCAAATTTTTCTAAGTTTTTGGCTTTTTTTAAAAATTTTTCTAAGTTTTTTGCTTCTTTTTTTTATAGTCTGCACGGTGAAACAATTATCCCTGTACAATGCAATCCGTCGTACATCCACAATTCAACATAGCTATTCTACAGGGGATTTTCTATTCTAAGTTTTTTGCTTCTTGTCCAAATTTTTCTAAGTTTTTTGCTTTTTGTCAAAATTTTTCTAAGTTCTCGGCTTTTTTTAAAAATATTTCTAAGTTTTTTTGCTTTTTTTAAAAATTTTTCTAAGCTTTTTGCTTTTTTTCAAATTTTTTTAAGTTTTTGGCTTTTTTTAAAAATTTTTCTAAGTTTTTTGCTTCTTTTTTTTATAGTCTGTTTGCACGGTGAAACAATTATCCCTGTACAATGCAATCCGCCGTACATCCACATTTCAACATAGCTATTCTACAGGGGTTTTTCTATTCTAAGTTCTTTGCTTCTCGTCCAAATTTTTTTAAGTTTTTGTTCTTTGTACAAATTTTTTCTAAGTTTTTTGCTTCTTGTCCAAATTTTTCTAAGTTTTTGGCTTTTTTTAAAAATTTTTCTAAGTTTTTTGCTTCTTTTTTTTATAGTCTGTTTGCACGGTGAAACAATTATCCCTGTACAATGCAATCCGCCGTACATCCACATTTCAACATAGCTATTCTACAGGGGTTTTTCTATTCTAAGTTCTTTGCTTCTCGTCCAAATTTTTTTAAGTTTTTGTTCTTTGTACAAATTTTTTCTAAGTTTTTTGCTTCTTGTCCAAATTTTTCTAAGTTTTTGGCTTTTTTTAAAAAATTTTCTAAGTTTTTGGCTTTTTTTCAAAATTTTTCTAAGTTCTCGGCTTTTTTTAAAAAATTTTCTAAGTTTTTTGCTTTTTTTTCAAATTTTTCTAAGTTTTTGGCTTTTTTTAAAAATTTTTCTAAGTTTTTTGCTTCTTTTTTTTATAGTCTGTTTGCACGGTGAAACAATTATCCCTGTACAATGCAATCCGTCGTACATCCACAATTCAACATAGCTATTCTACAGGGGATTTTCTATTCTAAGTTTTTTGCTTCTTGTCCAAATTTTTCTAAGTTTTTTGCTTTTTGTCAAAATTTTTCTAAGTTCTCGGCTTTTTTTAAAAATATTTCTAAGTTTTTTTGCTTTTTTTAAAAATTTTTCTAAGCTTTTTGCTTTTTTTCAAATTTTTTTAAGTTTTTGGCTTTTTTTAAAAATTTTTCTAAGTTTTTTGCTTCTTTTTTTTATAGTCTGTTTGCACGGTGAAACAATTATCCCTGTACAATGCAATCCGCCGTACATCCACATTTCAACATAGCTATTCTACAGGGGTTTTTCTATTCTAAGTTCTTTGCTTCTCGTCCAAATTTTTTTTAGTTTTTGTTCTTTGTACAAATTTTTTCTAAGTTTTTTGCTTCTTGTCCAAATTTTTCTAAGTTTTTGGCTTTTTTTAAAAAATTTTCTAAGTTTTTGGCTTTTTTTCAAAATTTTTCTAAGTTCTCGGCTTTTTTTAAAAAATTTTCTAAGTTTTTTGCTTTTTTTTCAAATTTTTCTAAGTTTTTGGCTTTTTTTAAAAATTTTTCTAAGTTTTTTGCTTCTTTTTTTTATAGTCTGTTTGCACGGTGAAACAATTATCCCTGTACAATGCAATCCGTCGTACATCCACAATTCAACATAGCTATTCTACAGGGGATTTTCTATTCTAAGTTTTTTGCTTCTTGTCCACATTTTTCTAAGTTTTTTGCTTTTTGTCAAAATTTTTCTAAGTTCTCGGCTTTTTTTAAAAATATTTCTAAGTTTTTTTGCTTTTTTTAAAAATTTTTCTAAGCTTTTTGCTTTTTTTCAAATTTTTTTAAGTTTTTGGCTTTTTTTAAAAATTTTTCTAAGTTTTTTGCTTCTTTTTTTTATAGTCTGTTTGCACGGTGAAACAATTATCCCTGTACAATGCAATCCGCCGTACATCCACATTTCAACATAGCTATTCTACAGGGGTTTTTCTATTCTAAGTTCTTTGCTTCTCGTCCAAATTTTTTTAAGTTTTTGTTCTTTGTACAAATTTTTTCTAAGTTTTTTGCTTCTTGTCTAAATTTTTCTAAGTTTTTGGCTTTTTTTAAAAAATTTTCTAAGTTTTTGGCTTTTTTTCAAAATTTTTCTAAGTTCTCGGCTTTTTTTAAAAAATTTTCTAAGTTTTTTGCTTTTTTTTCAAATTTTTCTAAGTTTTTGGCTTTTTTTAAAAATTTTTCTAAGTTTTTGGCTTTTTTTAAAAATTTTTCTAAGTTTTTTGCTTCTTTTTTTTATAGTCTGTTTGCACGGTGAAACAATTATCCCTGTACAATGCAATCCGCCGTACATCCACATTTCAACATAGCTATTCTACAGGGGTTTTTCTATTCTAAGTTCTTTGCTTCTCGTCCAAATTTTTTTTAGTTTTTGTTCTTTGTACAAATTTTTTCTAAGTTTTTTGCTTCTTGTCCAAATTTTTCTAAGTTTTTGGCTTTTTTTAAAAATTTTTCTAAGTTTTTTGCTTCTTTTTTTTATAGTCTGTTTGCACGGTGAAACAATTATCCCTGTACAATGCAATCCGCCCTACATCCACAATTCAACATAGCTATTCTACAGGGGTTTTTCTATTCTAAGTTCTTTGCTTCTCGTCCAAATTTTTCTAAGTTTTTGGCTTTTTTTAAAATTTTTTCTAAGTTTTTTGCTTCTTGTCCAAATTTTTCTAAGTTTTTGGCTTTTTTTAAAAATTTTTCTAAGTTTTTTGCTTCTTTTTTTTATAGTCTGTTTGCACGGTGAAACAATTATCCCTGAACAATGCAATCCGCCGTACATCCACATTTCAACATAGCTATTCTACAGGGGTTTTTCTATTCTAAGTTCTTTGCTTCTCGTCCAAATTTTTTTTAGTTTTTGTTCTTTGTACAAATTTTTTCTAAGTTTTTTGCTTCTTGTCCAAATTTTTCTAAGTTTTTGGCTTTTTTTAAAAATTTTTCTAAGTTTTTTGCTTCTTTTTTTTATAGTCTGTTTGCACGGTGAAACAATTATCCCTGTACAATGCAATCCGCCCTACATCCACAATTCAACATAGCTATTCTACAGGGGTTTTTCTATTCTAAGTTCTTTGCTTCTCGTCCAAATTTTTCTAAGTTTTTGGCTTTTTTTAAAAATTTTTCTAAGTTTTTTGCTTCTTGTCCAAATTTTTCTAAGTTTTTGGCTTTTTTTAAAAATTTTTCTAAGTTTTTTGCTTCTTTTTTTTATAGTCTGTTTGCACGGTGAAACAATTATCCCTGTACAATGCAATCCGCCGTACATCCACATTTCAACATAGCTATTCTACAGGGGTTTTTCTATTCTAAGTTCTTTGCTTCTCGTCCAAATTTTTTTTAGTTTTTGTTCTTTGTACAAATTTTTTCTAAGTTTTTTGCTTCTTGTCCAAATTTTTCTAAGTTTTTGGCTTTTTTTAAAAATTTTTCTAAGTTTTTTGCTTCTTGTCCAAATTTTTCTAAGTTTTTGGCTTTTTTTAAAAATTTTTCTAAGTTTTTTGCTTCTTTTTTTTATAGTCTGTTTGCACGGTGAAACAATTATCCCTGTACAATGCAATCCGCCGTACATCCACATTTCAACATAGCTATTCTACAGGGGTTTTTCTATTCTAAGTTCTTTGCTTCTCGTCCAAATTTTTTTAAGTTTTTGTTCTTTGTACAAATTTTTTCTAAGTTTTTTGCTTCTTGTCCAAATTTTTCTAAGTTTTTGGCTTTTTTTAAAAAATTTTCTAAGTTTTTGGCTTTTTTTCAAAATTTTTCTAAGTTCTCGGCTTTTTTTAAAAAATTTTCTAAGTTTTTTGCTTTTTTTTCAAATTTTTCTAAGTTTTTGGCTTTTTTTAAAAATTTTTCTAAGTTTTTTGCTTCTTTTTTTTATAGTCTGTTTGCACGGTGAAACAATTATCCCTGTACAATGCAATCCGCCGTACATCCACATTTCAACATAGCTATTCTACAGGGGTTTTTCTATTCTAAGTTCTTTGCTTCTCGTCCAAATTTTTTTTAGTTTTTGTTCTTTGTACAAATTTTTTCTAAGTTTTTTGCTTCTTGTCCAAATTTTTCTAAGTTTTTGGCTTTTTTTAAAAATTTTTCTAAGTTTTTTGCTTCTTTTTTTTATAGTCTGTTTGCACGGTGAAACAATTATCCCTGTACAATGCAATCCGCCCTACATCCACAATTCAACATAGCTATTCTACAGGGGTTTTTCTATTCTAAGTTCTTTGCTTCTCGTCCAAATTTTTCTAAGTTTTTGGCTTTTTTTAAAATTTTTTCTAAGTTTTTTGCTTCTTGTCCAAATTTTTCTAAGTTTTTGGCTTTTTTTAAAAATTTTTCTAAGTTTTTTGCTTCTTTTTTTTATAGTCTGTTTGCACGGTGAAACAATTATCCCTGAACAATGCAATCCGCCGTACATCCACATTTCAACATAGCTATTCTACAGGGGTTTTTCTATTCTAAGTTCTTTGCTTCTCGTCCAAATTTTTTTAAGTTTTTGTTCTTTGTACAAATTTTTTCTAAGTTTTTTGCTTCTTGTCCAAATTTTTCTAAGTTTTTGGCTTTTTTTAAAAAATTTTCTAAGTTTTTGGCTTTTTTTCAAAATTTTTCTAAGTTCTCGGCTTTTTTTAAAAAATTTTCTAAGTTTTTTGCTTTTTTTTCAAATTTTTCTAAGTTTTTGGCTTTTTTTAAAAATTTTTCTAAGTTTTTTGCTTCTTTTTTTTATAGTCTGTTTGCACGGTGAAACAATTATCCCTGTACAATGCAATCCGTCGTACATCCACAATTCAACATAGCTATTCTACAGGGGATTTTCTATTCTAAGTTTTTTGCTTCTTGTCCAAATTTTTCTAAGTTTTTTGCTTTTTGTCAAAATTTTTCTAAGTTCTCGGCTTTTTTTAAAAATATTTCTAAGTTTTTTTGCTTTTTTTAAAAATTTTTCTAAGCTTTTTGCTTTTTTTCAAATTTTTTTAAGTTTTTGGCTTTTTTTAAAAATTTTTCTAAGTTTTTTGCTTCTTTTTTTTATAGTCTGTTTGCACGGTGAAACAATTATCCCTGTACAATGCAATCCGCCGTACATCCACATTTCAACATAGCTATTCTACAGGGGTTTTTCTATTCTAAGTTCTTTGCTTCTCGTCCAAATTTTTTTAAGTTTTTGTTCTTTGTACAAATTTTTTCTAAGTTTTTTGCTTCTTGTCCAAATTTTTCTAAGTTTTTGGCTTTTTTTAAAAATTTTTCTAAGTTTTTTGCTTCTTTTTTTTATAGTCTGTTTGCACGGTGAAACAATTATCCCTGTACAATGCAATCCGCCGTACATCCACATTTCAACATAGCTATTCTACAGGGGTTTTTCTATTCTAAGTTCTTTGCTTCTCGTCCAAATTTTTTTAAGTTTTTGTTCTTTGTACAAATTTTTTCTAAGTTTTTTGCTTCTTGTCCAAATTTTTCTAAGTTTTTGGCTTTTTTTAAAAAATTTTCTAAGTTTTTGGCTTTTTTTCAAAATTTTTCTAAGTTCTCGGCTTTTTTTAAAAAATTTTCTAAGTTTTTTGCTTTTTTTTCAAATTTTTCTAAGTTTTTGGCTTTTTTTAAAAATTTTTCTAAGTTTTTTGCTTCTTTTTTTTATAGTCTGTTTGCACGGTGAAACAATTATCCCTGTACAATGCAATCCGTCGTACATCCACAATTCAACATAGCTATTCTACAGGGGATTTTCTATTCTAAGTTTTTTGCTTCTTGTCCAAATTTTTCTAAGTTTTTTGCTTTTTGTCAAAATTTTTCTAAGTTCTCGGCTTTTTTTAAAAATATTTCTAAGTTTTTTTGCTTTTTTTAAAAATTTTTCTAAGCTTTTTGCTTTTTTTCAAATTTTTTTAAGTTTTTGGCTTTTTTTAAAAATTTTTCTAAGTTTTTTGCTTCTTTTTTTTATAGTCTGTTTGCACGGTGAAACAATTATCCCTGTACAATGCAATCCGCCGTACATCCACATTTCAACATAGCTATTCTACAGGGGTTTTTCTATTCTAAGTTCTTTGCTTCTCGTCCAAATTTTTTTTAGTTTTTGTTCTTTGTACAAATTTTTTCTAAGTTTTTTGCTTCTTGTCCAAATTTTTCTAAGTTTTTGGCTTTTTTTAAAAAATTTTCTAAGTTTTTGGCTTTTTTTCAAAATTTTTCTAAGTTCTCGGCTTTTTTTAAAAAATTTTCTAAGTTTTTTGCTTTTTTTTCAAATTTTTCTAAGTTTTTGGCTTTTTTTAAAAATTTTTCTAAGTTTTTTGCTTCTTTTTTTTATAGTCTGTTTGCACGGTGAAACAATTATCCCTGTACAATGCAATCCGTCGTACATCCACAATTCAACATAGCTATTCTACAGGGGATTTTCTATTCTAAGTTTTTTGCTTCTTGTCCACATTTTTCTAAGTTTTTTGCTTTTTGTCAAAATTTTTCTAAGTTCTCGGCTTTTTTTAAAAATATTTCTAAGTTTTTTTGCTTTTTTTAAAAATTTTTCTAAGCTTTTTGCTTTTTTTCAAATTTTTTTAAGTTTTTGGCTTTTTTTAAAAATTTTTCTAAGTTTTTTGCTTCTTTTTTTTATAGTCTGTTTGCACGGTGAAACAATTATCCCTGTACAATGCAATCCGCCGTACATCCACATTTCAACATAGCTATTCTACAGGGGTTTTTCTATTCTAAGTTCTTTGCTTCTCGTCCAAATTTTTTTAAGTTTTTGTTCTTTGTACAAATTTTTTCTAAGTTTTTTGCTTCTTGTCCAAATTTTTCTAAGTTTTTGGCTTTTTTTAAAAATTTTTCTAAGTTTTTTGCTTCTTTTTTTTATAGTCTGTTTGCACGGTGAAACAATTATCCCTGTACAATGCAATCCGTCGTACATCCACAATTCAACATAGCTATTCTACAGGGGTTTTTCTATTCTAAGTTCTTTGCTTGTCGTCCAAATTTTTTTAAGTTTTTGTTCTTTGTACAAATTTTTTCTAAGTTTTTTGCTTCTTGTCCAAATTTTTCTAAGTTTTTGGCTTTTTTTAAAAAATTTTCTAAGTTTTTGGCTTTTTTTCAAAATTTTTCTAAGTTCTCGGCTTTTTTTAAAAAATTTTCTAAGTTTTTTGCTTTTTTTTCAAATTTTTCTAAGTTTTTGGCTTTTTTTAAAAATTTTTCTAAGTTTTTGGCTTCTTTTTTTTATAGTCTGTTTGCATGGTGATATAATTATCCCTGTACAATGCAATCCGCCGTACATCCACAATTCAACATCGCTATTCTACAGGGGATTTTCTATTCTAAGTTTTTTGCTTCTTGTCCAAATTTTTCTAAGTTTTTTGCTTTTTGTCAAAATTTTTCTAAGTTCTCGGCTTTTTTAAAATATTTCTAAGTTTTTTTGCTTTTTTTAAAAATTTTTCTAAGCTTTTTGCTTTTTTTCAAATTTTTTTAAGTTTTTGGCTTTTTTTAAAAATTTTTCTAAGTTTTTTGCTTCTTTTTTTTATAGTCTGTTTGCACGGTGAAACAATTATCCCTGTACAATGCAATCCGCCGTAAATCCACATTTCAACATAGCTATTCTACAGGGGTTTTTCTATTCTAAGTTCTTTGCTTCTCGTCCAAATTTTTTTAAGTTTTTGTTCTTTGTACAAATTTTTTCTAAGTTTTTTGCTTCTTGTCAAAATTTTTCTAAGTTTTTGGCTTTTTTTAAAAATTTTTCTAAGTTTTTTGCTTCTTTTTTTATAGTCTGTTTGCACGGTGAAACAATTATCCCTGTACAATGCAATCCGCCGTACATCCACATTTCAACATAGCTATTCTACAGGGGTTTTTCTATTCTAAGTTCTTTGCTTCTCGTCCAAATTTTTTTAAGTTTTTGTTCTTTGTACAAATTTTTTCTAAGTTTTTTGCTTCTTGTCCAAATTTTTCTAAGTTTTTGGCTTTTTTTAAAAATTTTTCTAAGTTTTTTGCTTCTTTTTTTTATAGTCTGTTTGCACGGTGAAACAATTATCCCTGTACAATGCAATCCGCAGTACATCCACATTTCAACATAGCTATTCTACAGGGGTTTTTCTATTCTAAGTTTTTTGCTTCTTGTCCAAATTTTTCTAAGTTTTTGTTCTTTGTACAAATTTTTTCTAAGTTTTTTGCTTCTTGTCCAAATTTTTCTAAGTTTTTGGCTTTTTTTCAAAATTTTTCTAAGTTCTCGGCTTTTTTTAAAAAATTTTCAAAGTTTTTGGCTTCTTTTTTTTATAGTCTGTTTGCACGGTGAAACAATTATCCCTGTACAATGCAATCCGTCGTACATCCACAATTCAACATAGCTATTCTACAGGGGATTTTCTATTCTAAGTTTTTTGCTTCTTGTCCAAATTTTTCTAAGTTTTTGTTCTTTGTACAAATTTTTCTAAGTTTTTGGCTTTTTTTAAAAATTTTTCTAAGTTTTTGGCTTTTTTTAAAAATTTTTCTAAGTTTTTGGCTTTTTTTCAAAATTTTTCTAAGTTCTCGGCTTTTTTTAAAATTTTTTTTAAGTTTTTGGCTTTTTTTAAAAATTTTTCTAAGCTTTTTGCTTTTTTTCAAATTTTTTTAAGTTTTTGGCTTTTTTTAAAAATTTTTCTAAGTTTTTTGCTTCTTTTTTTTATAGTCTGTTTGCACGGTGAAACAATTATCCCTGTACAATGCAATCCGCCGTACATCCACATTTCAACATAGCTATTCTACAGGGGTTTTTCTATTCTAAGTTCTTTGCTTCTCGTCCAAATTTTTTTAAGTTTTTGTTCTTTGTACAGATTTTTTCTAAGTTTTTTGCTTCTTGTCCAAATTTTTCTAAGTTTTTGGCTTTTTTTAAAAATTTTTCTAAGTTTTTTGCTTCTTTTTTTTATAGTCTGTTTGCACGGTGAAACAATTATCCCTGTACAATGCAATCCGCCGTACATCCACAATTCAACATAGCTATTCTACAGGGGTTTTTCTATTCTAAGTTCTTTGCTTCTCGTCCAAATTTTTTTAAGGTTTTGTTCTTTGTACAAATTTTTTCTAAGTTTTTTGCTTCTTGTCCAAATTTTTCTAAGTTTTTGGCTTTTTTTAAAAATTTTTCTAAGTTTTTGGCTTTTTTTCAAAATTTTTCTAAGTTCTTGGCTTTTTTTAAAAAATTTTCTAAGTTTTTTGCTTTTTTTTCAAATTTTTCTAAGTTTTTGGCTTTTTTTAAAAATTTTTCTAAGTTTTTGGCTTCTTTTTTTTATAGTCTGTTTGCATGGTGATATAATTATCCCTGTACAATGCAATCCGTCGTACATCCACAATTCAACATAGCTATTCTACAGGGGATTTTCTATTCTAAGTTTTTTGCTTCTTGTCCAAATTTTTCTAAGTTTTTTGCTTTTTGTCAAAATTTTTCTAAGTTCTCGGCTTTTTTAAAATATTTCTAAGTTTTTTTGCTTTTTTTAAAAATTTTTCTAAGCTTTTTGCTTTTTTTCAAATTTTTTTAAGTTTTTGGCTTTTTTTAAAAATTTTTCTAAGTTTTTTGCTTCTTTTTTTTATAGTCTGTTTGCACGGTGAAACAATTATCCCTGTACAATGCAATCCGCCGTAAATCCACATTTCAACATAGCTATTCTACAGGGGTTTTTCTATTCTAAGTTCTTTGCTTCTCGTCCAAATTTTTTTAAGTTTTTGTTCTTTGTACAAATTTTTTCTAAGTTTTTTGCTTCTTGTCAAAATTTTTCTAAGTTTTTGGCTTTTTTTAAAAATTTTTCTAAGTTTTTTGCTTCTTTTTTTATAGTCTGTTTGCACGGTGAAACAATTATCCCTGTACAATGCAATCCGCCGTACATCCACATTTCAACATAGCTATTCTACAGGGGTTTTTCTATTCTAAGTTCTTTGCTTCTCGTCCAAATTTTTTTAAGTTTTTGTTCTTTGTACAAATTTTTTCTAAGTTTTTTGCTTCTTGTCCAAATTTTTCTAAGTTTTTGGCTTTTTTTAAAAATTTTTCTAAGTTTTTTGCTTCTTTTTTTTATAGTCTGTTTGCACGGTGAAACAATTATCCCTGTACAATGCAATCCGCCGTACATCCACATTTCAACATAGCTATTCTACAGGGGTTTTTCTATTCTAAGTTTTTTGCTTCTTGTCCAAATTTTTCTAAGTTTTTGTTCTTTGTACAAATTTTTTCTAAGTTTTTTGCTTCTTGTCCAAATTTTTCTAAGTTTTTGGCTTTTTTTCAAAATTTTTCTAAGTTCTCGGCTTTTTTTAAAAAATTTTCAAAGTTTTTGGCTTCTTTTTTTTATAGTCTGTTTGCACGGTGAAACAATTATCCCTGTACAATGCAATCCGTCGTACATCCACAATTCAACATAGCTATTCTACAGGGGATTTTCTATTCTAAGTTTTTTGCTTCTTGTCCAAATTTTTCTAAGTTTTTGTTCTTTGTACAAATTTTTCTAAGTTTTTGGCTTTTTTTAAAAATTTTTCTAAGTTTTTGGCTTTTTTTAAAAATTTTTCTAAGTTTTTGGCTTTTTTTCAAAATTTTTCTAAGTTCTCGGCTTTTTTTAAAATTTTTTTTAAGTTTTTGGCTTTTTTTAAAAATTTTTCTAAGCTTTTTGCTTTTTTTCAAATTTTTTTAAGTTTTTGGCTTTTTTTAAAAATTTTTCTAAGTTTTTTGCTTCTTTTTTTTATAGTCTGTTTGCACGGTGAAACAATTATCCCTGTACAATGCAATCCGCCGTACATCCACATTTCAACATAGCTATTCTACAGGGGTTTTTCTATTCTAAGTTCTTTGCTTCTCGTCCAAATTTTTTTAAGTTTTTGTTCTTTGTACAGATTTTTTCTAAGTTTTTTGCTTCTTGTCCAAATTTTTCTAAGTTTTTGGCTTTTTTTAAAAATTTTTCTAAGTTTTTTGCTTCTTTTTTTTATAGTCTGTTTGCACGGTGAAACAATTATCCCTGTACAATGCAATCCGCCGTACATCCACAATTCAACATAGCTATTCTACAGGGGTTTTTCTATTCTAAGTTCTTTGCTTCTCGTCCAAATTTTTTTAAGGTTTTGTTCTTTGTACAAATTTTTTCTAAGTTTTTTGCTTCTTGTCCAAATTTTTCTAAGTTTTTGGCTTTTTTTAAAAATTTTTCTAAGTTTTTGGCTTTTTTTCAAAATTTTTCTAAGTTCTTGGCTTTTTTTAAAAAATTTTCTAAGTTTTTTGCTTCTTTTTTTTATAGTCTGCACGGTGAAACAATTATCCCTTTACAATGCAATCCGTCGTACATCCACAATTCAACATAGCTATTCTACAGGGGTTTTTCTATTCTAAGTTCTTTGCTTCTCGTCCAAATTTTTTTAAGGTTTTGTTCTTTGTACAAATTTTTTCTAAGTTTTTTGCTTCTTGTCCAAATTTTTCTAAGTTTTTGGCTTTTTTTAAAAATTTTTCTAAGTTTTTGGCTTTTTTTCAAAATTTTTCTAAGATTTTGGCTTTTTTTAAAAATTTTTCTAAGTTTTTGGCTTCTTTTTTTTATAGTCTGTTTGCATGGTGATATAATTATCCCTGTACAATGCAATCCGTCGTACATCCACAATTCAACATAGCTATTCTACAGGGGATTTTCTATTCTAAGTTTTTTGCTTCTTGTACAAATTTTTTCTAAGTTTTTTGCTTCTTGTCCAAATTTTTCTAAGTTTTTGGCTTTTTTTAAAAATTTTTCTAAGTTTTTGGCTTTTTTTCAAAATTTTTCTAAGTTCTGGGCTTTTTTTAAAAAATTTTCTAAGTTTTTTGCTTTTTTTTCAAATTTTTCTAAGTTTTTGGCTTTTTTTAAAAATTTTTCTAAGTTTTTGGCTTCTTTTTTTTATAGTCTGTTTGCATGGTGCATTTTATAGTCTGTCTACAGGGGATTTTCTATTCTAAGTTTTTTGCTTCTTGTCCAAATTTTTCTAAGTTTTTTGCTTTTTGTCAAAATTTTTCTAAGTTCTCGGCTTTTTTTAAAAATATTTCTAAGTTTTTTTGCTTTTTTTAAAAATTTTTCTAAGTTTTTTGCTTCTTGTCCAAATTTTTCTAAGTTTTTGGCTTTTTTTAAAAATTTTTCTAAGTTTTTTGCTTCTTTTTTTTATAGTCTGTTTGCACGGTGAAACAATTATCCCTGTACAATGCAATCCGCCGTACATCCACAATTCAACATAGCTATTCTACAGGGGATTTTCTATTCTAAGTTTTTTGCTTCTTGTCCAAATTTTTCTAAGTTTTTTGCTTTTTGTCCAAATTTTTCTAAGTTTTTGGCTTTTTTTAAAAATTTTTCTAAGTTTTTTGCTTCTTTTTTTTATAGTCTGTTTGCACGGTGAAACAATTATCCCTGTGCAATGCAATCCGCCGTACATCCACATTTCAACATAGCTATTCTACAGGGGTTTTTCTATTCTAAGTTCTTTGCTTCTCGTCCAAATTTTTTTAAGTTTTTGTTCTTTGTACAAATTTTTTCTAAGTTTTTTGCTTCTTGTCCAAATTTTTCTAAGTTTTTGGCTTTTTTTAAAAATTTTTCTAAGTTTTTTGCTTCTTTTTTTTATAGTCTGCAAGGTGAAACAATTATCCCTTTACAATGCAATCCGTCGTACATCCACAATTCAACATAGCTATTCTACAGGGGTTTTTCTATTCTAAGTTCTTTGCTTCTCGTCCAAATTTTTCTAAGTTTTTTGCTTTTTGTCCAAATTTTTCTAAGTTTTTGGCTTTTTTTAAAAATTTTTCTAAGTTTTTGGCTTCTTTTTTTTATAGTCTGTTTGCATGGTGATATAATTATCCCTGTACAATGCAATCCGTCGTACATCCACAATTCAACATAGCTATTCTACAGGGGTTTTTCTATTCTAAGTTCTTTGCTTCTCGTCCAAATTTTTTTAAGTTTTTGTTCTTTGTACAAATTTTTTCTAAGTTTTTTGCTTCTTGTCCAAATTTTTCTAAGTTTTTGGCTTTTTTTAAAAATTTTTCTAAGTTTTTTGCTTCTTTTTTTTATAGTCTGTTTGCACGGTGAAACAATTATCCCTGTACAATGCAATCCGCCGTAAATCCACATTTCAACATAGCTATTCTACAGGGGTTTTTCTATTCTAAGTTCTTTGCTTCTCGTCCAAATTTTTTTAAGTTTTTGTTCTTTGTACAAATTTTTTCTAAGTTTTTTGCTTCTTGTCCAAATTTTTCTAAGTTTTTGGCTTTTTTTAAAAATTTTTCTAAGTTTTTTGCTTCTTTTTTTTATAGTCTGTTTGCACGGTGAAACAATTATCCCTGTACAATGCAATCCGCCGTACATCCACAATTCAACATAGCTATTCTACAGGGGTTTTTCTATTCTAAGTTCTTTGCTTCTCGTCCAAATTTTTTTAAGGTTTTGTTCTTTGTACAAATTTTTTCTAAGTTTTTTGCTTCTTGTCCAAATTTTTCTAAGTTTTTGGCTTTTTTTAAAAATTTTTCTAAGTTTTTGGCTTCTTTTTTTTATAGTCTGTTTGCATGGTGATATAATTATCCCTGTACAATGCAATCCGTCGTACATCCACAATTCAACATAGCTATTCTACAGGGGATTTTCTATTCTAAGTTTTTTGCTTCTTGTCCAAATTTTTCTAAGTTTTTTGCTTTTTGTCAAAATTTTTCTAAGTTCTCGGCTTTTTTTAAAAATATTTCTAAGTTTTTTTGCTTTTTTTAAAAATTTTTCTAAGCTTTTTGCTTTTTTTCAAATTTTTTTAAGTTTTTGGCTTTTTTTAAAAATTTTTCTAAGTTTTTTGCTTCTTTTTTTTATAGTCTGTTTGCACGGTGAAACAATTATCCCTGTACAATGCAATCCGCCGTACATCCACATTTCAACATAGCTATTCTACAGGGGTTTTTCTATTCTAAGTTCTTTGCTTCTCGTCCAAATTTTTTTAAGTTTTTGTTCTTTGTACAAATTTTTTCTAAGTTTTTTGCTTCTTGTCCAAATTTTTCTAAGTTTTTGGCTTTTTTTAAAAATTTTTCTAAGTTTTTTGCTTCTTTTTTTTATAGTCTGCACGGTGAAACAATTATCCCTTTACAATGCAATCCGTCGTACATCCACAATTCAACATAGCTATTCTACAGGGGTTTTTCTATTCTAAGTTCTTTGCTTCTCGTCCAAATTTTTTTAAGGTTTTGTTCTTTGTACAAATTTTTTCTAAGTTTTTTGCTTCTTGTCCAAATTTTTCTAAGTTTTTTGCTTTTTTTTCAAATTTTTCTAAGTTTTTGGCTTTTTTTAAAAATTTTTCTAAGTTTTTGGCTTCTTTTTTTTATAGTCTGTTTGCATGGTGATATAATTATCCCTGTACAATGCAATCCGTCGTACATCCACAATTCAACATAGCTATTCTACAGGGGATTTTCTATTCTAAGTTTTTTGCTTCTTGTCCAAATTTTTCTAAGTTTTTTGCTTTTTGTCAAAATTTTTCTAAGTTCTCGGCTTTTTTTAAAAATATTTCTAAGTTTTTTTGCTTTTTTTAAAAATTTTTCTAAGCTTTTTGCTTTTTTTCAAATTTTTTTAAGTTTTTTGCTTTTTTTAAAAATTTTTCTAAGTTTTTTGCTTCTTTTTTTTATAGTCTGTTTGCACGGTGAAACAATTATCCCTGTACAATGCAATCCGCCGTAAATCCACATTTCAACATAGCTATTCTACAGGGGTTTTTCTATTCTAAGTTCTTTGCTTCTCGTCCAAATTTTTTTAAGTTTTTGTTCTTTGTACAAATTTTTTCTAAGTTTTTTGCTTCTTGTCCAAATTTTTCTAAGTTTTTGGCTTTTTTCAAAAATTTTTCTAAGTTTTTTGCTTTTTTTTTTTATAGTCTGTTTGCACGGTGAAACAATTATCCCTGTACAATGCAATCCGCCGTACATCCACATTTCAACATAGCTATTCTACAGGGGTTTTTCTATTCTAAGTTCTTTGCTTCTCGTCCAAATTTTTTTAAGTTTTTGTTCTTTGTACAAATTTTTTCTAAGTTTTTTGCTTCTTGTCCAAATTTTTCTAAGTTTTTGGCTTTTTTTAAAAATTTTTCTAAGTTTTTTGCTTCTTTTTTTTATAGTCTGTTTGCACGGTGAAACAATTATCCCTGTACAATGCAATCCGCCGTACATCCACATTTCAACATAGCTATTCTACAGGGGTTTTTCTATTCTAAGTTCTTTGCTTCTCGTCCAAATTTTTTTAAGTTTTTGTTCTTTGTACAAATTTTTTCTAAGTTTTTTGCTTCTTGTCCAAATTTTTCTAAGTTTTTGTTCTTTGTACAAATTTTTTCTAAGTTTTTTGCTTCTTGTCCAAATTTTTCTAAGTTTTTGGCTTTTTTTCAAAATTTTTCTAAGTTCTCGGCTTTTTTTAAAAAATTTTCAAAGTTTTTGGCTTCTTTTTTTTATAGTCTGTTTGCACGGTGAAACAATTATCCCTGTACAATGCAATCCGTCGTACATCCACAATTCAACATAGCTATTCTACAGGGGATTTTCTATTCTAAGTTTTTTGCTTCTTGTCCAAATTTTTCTAAGTTTTTGTTCTTTGTACAAATTTTTCTAAGTTTTTGGCTTTTTTTAAAAATTTTTCTAAGTTTTTGGCTTTTTTTAAAAATTTTTCTAAGTTTTTGGCTTTTTTTCAAAATTTTTCTAAGTTCTCGGCTTTTTTTAAAATTTTTTTTAAGTTTTTGGCTTTTTTTAAAAATTTTTCTAAGTTTTTGGCTTTTTTTCAAAATTTTTCTAAGTTTTTGGCTTTTTTTCAAAATTTTTCTAAGTTTTTTGCTTCTTTTTTTTATAGTCTGTTTGCACGGTGAAACAATTATCCCTGTGCAATGCAATCCGCCGTACATCCACATTTCAACATAGCTATTCTACAGGGGTTTTTCTATTCTAAGTTCTTTGCTTCTCGTCCAAATTTTTTTAAGTTTTTGTTCTTTGTACAAATTTTTTCTAAGTTTTTTGCTTCTTGTCCAAATTTTTCTAAGTTTTTGGCTTTTTTTAAAAATTTTTCTAAGTTTTTTGCTTCTTTTTTTTATAGTCTGCAAGGTGAAACAATTATCCCTTTACAATGCAATCCGTCGTACATCCACAATTCAACATAGCTATTCTACAGGGGTTTTTCTATTCTAAGTTCTTTGCTTCTCGTCCAAATTTTTTTAAGGTTTTGTTCTTTGTACAAATTTTTTCTAAGTTTTTTGCTTCTTGTCCAAATATTTCTAAGTTTTTGGCTTTTTTTAAAAATTTTTCTAAGTTTTTGGCTTTTTTTCAAAATTTTTCTAAGTTCTTGGCTTTTTTTAATAAATTTTCTAAGTTTTTTGCTTTTTTTTCAAATTTTTCTAAGTTTTTGGCTTTTTTTAAAAATTTTTCTAAGTTTTTGGCTTCTTTTTTTTATAGTCTGTTTGCATGGTGATATAATTATCCCTGTACAATGCAATCCGTCGTACATCCACAATTCAACATAGCTATTCTACAGGGGTTTTTCTATTCTAAGTTCTTTGCTTCTCGTCCAAATTTTTTTAAGTTTTTGTTCTTTGTACAAATTTTTTCTAAGTTTTTTGCTTCTTGTCCAAATTTTTCTAAGTTTTTGGCTTTTTTTAAAAATTTTTCTAAGTTTTTTGCTTCTTTTTTTTATAGTCTGTTTGCACGGTGAAACAATTATCCCTGTACAATGCAATCCGCCGTAAATCCACATTTCAACATAGCTATTCTACAGGGGTTTTTCTATTCTAAGTTCTTTGCTTCTCGTCCAAATTTTTTTAAGTTTTTGTTCTTTGTACAAATTTTTTCTAAGTTTTTTGCTTCTTGTCCAAATTTTTCTAAGTTTTTGGCTTTTTTTAAAAATTTTTCTAAGTTTTTTGCTTCTTTTTTTTATAGTCTGTTTGCACGGTGAAACAATTATCCCTGTACAATGCAATCCGCCGTACATCCACAATTCAACATAGCTATTCTACAGGGGTTTTTCTATTCTAAGTTCTTTGCTTCTCGTCCAAATTTTTTTAAGGTTTTGTTCTTTGTACAAATTTTTTCTAAGTTTTTTGCTTCTTGTCCAAATTTTTCTAAGTTTTTGGCTTTTTTTAAAAATTTTTCTAAGTTTTTGGCTTCTTTTTTTTATAGTCTGTTTGCATGGTGATATAATTATCCCTGTACAATGCAATCCGTCGTACATCCACAATTCAACATAGCTATTCTACAGGGGATTTTCTATTCTAAGTTTTTTGCTTCTTGTCCAAATTTTTCTAAGTTTTTTGCTTTTTGTCAAAATTTTTCTAAGTTCTCGGCTTTTTTTAAAAATATTTCTAAGTTTTTTTGCTTTTTTTAAAAATTTTTCTAAGCTTTTTGCTTTTTTTCAAATTTTTTTAAGTTTTTGGCTTTTTTTAAAAATTTTTCTAAGTTTTTTGCTTCTTTTTTTTATAGTCTGTTTGCACGGTGAAACAATTATCCCTGTACAATGCAATCCGCCGTACATCCACATTTCAACATAGCTATTCTACAGGGGTTTTTCTATTCTAAGTTCTTTGCTTCTCGTCCAAATTTTTTTAAGTTTTTGTTCTTTGTACAAATTTTTTCTAAGTTTTTTGCTTCTTGTCCAAATTTTTCTAAGTTTTTGGCTTTTTTTAAAAATTTTTCTAAGTTTTTTGCTTCTTTTTTTTATAGTCTGCACGGTGAAACAATTATCCCTTTACAATGCAATCCGTCGTACATCCACAATTCAACATAGCTATTCTACAGGGGTTTTTCTATTCTAAGTTCTTTGCTTCTCGTCCAAATTTTTTTAAGTTTTTGTTCTTTGTACAAATTTTTTCTAAGTTTTTTGCTTCTTGTCCAAATTTTTCTAAGTTTTTTGCTTTTTTTTCAAATTTTTCTAAGTTTTTGGCTTTTTTTAAAAATTTTTCTAAGTTTTTGGCTTCTTTTTTTTATAGTCTGTTTGCATGGTGATATAATTATCCCTGTACAATGCAATCCGTCGTACATCCACAATTCAACATAGCTATTCTACAGGGGATTTTCTATTCTAAGTTTTTTGCTTCTTGTCCAAATTTTTCTAAGTTTTTTGCTTTTTGTCAAAATTTTTCTAAGTTCTCGGCTTTTTTTAAAAATATTTCTAAGTTTTTTTGCTTTTTTTAAAAATTTTTCTAAGCTTTTTGCTTTTTTTCAAATTTTTTTAAGTTTTTTGCTTTTTTTAAAAATTTTTCTAAGTTTTTTGCTTCTTTTTTTTATAGTCTGTTTGCACGGTGAAACAATTATCCCTGTACAATGCAATCCGCCGTAAATCCACATTTCAACATAGCTATTCTACAGGGGTTTTTCTATTCTAAGTTCTTTGCTTCTCGTCCAAATTTTTTTAAGTTTTTGTTCTTTGTACAAATTTTTTCTAAGTTTTTTGCTTCTTGTCCAAATTTTTCTAAGTTTTTGGCTTTTTTCAAAAATTTTTCTAAGTTTTTTGCTTTTTTTTTTTATAGTCTGTTTGCACGGTGAAACAATTATCCCTGTACAATGCAATCCGCCGTACATCCACATTTCAACATAGCTATTCTACAGGGGTTTTTCTATTCTAAGTTCTTTGCTTCTCGTCCAAATTTTTTTAAGTTTTTGTTCTTTGTACAAATTTTTTCTAAGTTTTTTGCTTCTTGTCCAAATTTTTCTAAGTTTTTGTTCTTTGTACAAATTTTTTCTAAGTTTTTTGCTTCTTGTCCAAATTTTTCTAAGTTTTTGGCTTTTTTTCAAAATTTTTCTAAGTTCTCGGCTTTTTTTAAAAAATTTTCAAAGTTTTTGGCTTCTTTTTTTTATAGTCTGTTTGCACGGTGAAACAATTATCCCTGTACAATGCAATCCGTCGTACATCCACAATTCAACATAGCTATTCTACAGGGGATTTTCTATTCTAAGTTTTTTGCTTCTTGTCCAAATTTTTCTAAGTTTTTGTTCTTTGTACAAATTTTTCTAAGTTTTTGGCTTTTTTTAAAAATTTTTCTAAGTTTTTGGCTTTTTTTAAAAATTTTTCTAAGTTTTTGGCTTTTTTTCAAAATTTTTCTAAGTTCTCGGCTTTTTTTAAAATTTTTTTTAAGTTTTTGGCTTTTTTTAAAAATTTTTCTAAGTTTTTGGCTTTTTTTCAAAATTTTTCTAAGTTTTTGGCTTTTTTTCAAAATTTTTCTAAGTTTTTTGCTTCTTTTTTTTATAGTCTGTTTGCATGGTGAAATAATTATCCCTGTACAATGCAATCCGCCGTACATCCACATTTCAACATAGCTATTCTACAGGGGTTTTTCTATTCTAAGTTCTTTGCTTCTCGTCCAAATTTTTTTAAGTTTTTGTTCTTTGTACAAATTTTTTCTAAGTTTTTTGCTTCTTGTTCAAATTTTTCTAAGTTTTTTGCTTTTTGTCAAAATTTTTTTAAGTTCTCAGCTTTTATTAAAAATTTTTTTAAGTTTTTGGCTTTTTTTAAAAATTTTTCTAAGTTTTTGGCTTTTTTTCAAAATTTTTCTAAGTTTTTGGCGTTTTTTCAAAATTTTTCTAAGTTTTTTGCTTCTTTTTTTTATAGTCTGTTTGCATGGTGAAATAATTATCCCTGTACAATGCAATCCGTCGTACATCCACAATTCAACATAGCTATTCTACAGGGGATTTTCTATTCTAAGTTTTTTGCTTCTTGTCCAAATTTTTCTAAGTTTTTGTTCTTTGTACAAATTTTTTCTAAGTTTTTTGCTTCTTGTCCAAATTTTTCTAAGTTTTTGGCTTTTTTTCAAAATTTTTCTAAGTTCTCGGCTTTTTTTAAAAAATTTTCAAAGTTTTTGGCTTCTTTTTTTTATAGTCTGTTTGCACGGTGAAACAATTATCCCTGTACAATGCAATCCGTCGTACATCCACAATTCAACATAGCTATTCTACAGGGGATTTTCTATACTAAGTTTTTTGCTTCTTGTCCAAATTTTTCTAAGTTTTTGTTCTTTGTACAAATTTTTCTAAGTTTTTGGCTTTTTTTAAAAATTTTTCTAAGTTTTTGGCTTTTTTTAAAAATTTTTCTAAGTTTTTGGCTTTTTTTCAAAATTTTTCTAAGTTCTCGGCTTTTTTTAAAAATTTTTCTAAGTTTTTGGCTTTTTTTAAAAATTTTTCTAAGTTTTTTGCTTCTTTTTTTTATAGTCTGTTTGCATGGTGAAATAATTATCCCTGTACAATGCAATCCGTCGTACATCCACAATTCAACATAGCTATTCTACAGGGGTTTTTCTATTCTAAGTTTTTTGCTTCTTGTCCAAATTTTTCTAAGTTTTTGGCTTTTTTAAAAAATTTTTCTGTTTGCTTCTTTTCAAAATTTTTCTAAGTTCTCGGCTTTTTTTAAAAAATTTTCTAAGTTTTTTGCTTTTTTTTCAAATTTTTCTAAGTTTTTGGCTTTTTTTAAAAATTTTTTTAAGTTTTTTGCTTCTTGTTCAAATTTTTCTAAGTTTTTTGCTTTTTGTCAAAATTTTTCTAAGTTCTCGGCTTTTTTTAAAAATTTTTCTAAGTTTTTGGCTTTTTTTAAAAATTTTTCTAAGTTTTTGGCATTTTTTCAAAATTTTTCTAAGTTTTCGGCTTTTTTTAAATATTTTTCTAAGTTTTTTGCTTTTTTTTCAAATTTTTCTAAGTTTTTGGCTTTTTTTAAAATATTTTCTAACTTTTTTGCTTATTGTCCAAATTTTTCTAAGTTTTTGGCTTTTTTTAAAAAATTTTCTAAGTTTTTTGCTTCTTTTTTTTATAGTCTGTTTGCATGGTGAAATAATTATCCCTGTACAATGCAATCCGTCGTACATCCACAATTCAACATAGCTATTCTACAGGGGATTTTCTATTCTAAGTTTTTTGCTTCTTGTCCAAATTTTTCTAAGTATTTTGCTTTTTGTCAAAATTTTTCTAAGTTCTCGGCTTTTTTTAAAAATTTTTCTAAGTTTTTGACTTTTTTTAAAAATTTTTCTAAGTTTTTGGCTTTTTTTAAAAAATTTTCAAAGTTTTTTGCTTCTTTTTTTTATAGTCTGTTTGCATGGTGAAATAATTATCCCCGTACAATGCAATCCGTCGTACATCCACAATTCAACATAGCTATTCTACAGGGGATTTTCTATTCTAAGTTTTTTGCTTCTTGTCCAAATTTTTCTAAGTATTTTGCTTTTTGTCAAAATTTTTCTAAGTTCTCGGCTTTTTTTAAAAATTTTTCTAAGTTTTTGGCTTCTTTTTTTTATAGTCTGTTTGCACGGTGAAACAATTATCCCTGTACAATGCAATCCGCCGTACATCCACATTTCAACATAGCTATTCTACAGGGGTTTTTCTATTCTAAGTTCTTTGCTTCTCGTCCAAATTTTTTTAAGTTTTTGTTCTTTGTACAAATTTTTTCTAAGTTTTTTGCTTCTTGTCCAAATTTTTCTAAGTTTTTGGCTTTTTTTAAAAATTTTTCTAAGTTTTTTGCTTCTTTTTTTTATAGTCTGCACGGTGAAACAATTATCCCTTTACAATGCAATCCGTCGTACATCCACAATTCAACATAGCTATTCTACAGGGGTTTTTCTATTCTAAGTTCTTTGCTTCTCGTCCAAATTTTTTTAAGGTTTTGTTCTTTGTACAAATTTTTTCTAAGTTTTTTGCTTCTTGTCCAAATTTTTCTAAGTTTTTGGCTTTTTTTAAAAATTTTTCTAAGTTTTTGGCTTTTTTCAAAATTTTTCTAAGTTCTTGGCTTTTTTTAAAAAATTTTCTAAGTTTTTTGCTTTTTTTTCAAATTTTTCTAAGTTTTTGGCTTTTTTTAAAAATTTTTCTAAGTTTTTGGCTTCTTTTTTTTATAGTCTGTTTGCATGGTGATATAATTATCCCTGTACAATGCAATCCGTCGTACATCCACAATTCAACATAGCTATTCTACAGGGGATTTTCTATTCTAAGTTTTTTGCTTCTTGTCCAAATTTTTCTAAGTTTTTTGCTTTTTGTCAAAATTTTTCTAAGTTCTCGGCTTTTTTTAAAAATATTTCTAAGTTTTTTTGCTTTTTTTAAAAATTTTTCTAAGCTTTTTGCTTTTTTTCAAATTTTTTTAAGTTTTTGGCTTTTTTTAAAAATTTTTCTAAGTTTTTTGCTTCTTTTTTTTATAGTCTGTTTGCACGGTGAAACAATTATCCCTGTACAATGCAATCCGCCGTAAATCCACATTTCAACATAGCTATTCTACAGGGGTTTTTCTATTCTAAGTTCTTTGCTTCTCGTCCAAATTTTTTTAAGTTTTTGTTCTTTGTACAAATTTTTTCTAAGTTTTTTGCTTCTTGTCCAAATTTTTCTAAGTTTTTGGCTTTTTTTAAAAATTTTTCTAAGTTTTTTGCTTCTTTTTTTTATAGTCTGTTTGCACGGTGAAACAATTATCCCTGTACAATGCAATCCGCCGTACATCCACATTTCAACATAGCTATTCTACAGGGGTTTTTCTATTCTAAGTTCTTTGCTTCTCGTCCAAATTTTTTTAAGTTTTTGTTCTTTGTACAAATTTTTTCTAAGTTTTTTGCTTCTTGTTCAAATTTTTCTAAGTTTTTTGCTTTTTGTCAAAATTTTTCTAAGTTCTCAGCTTTTATTAAAAATTTTTTTAAGTTTTTGGGTTTTTTTAAAAATTTTTCTAAGTTTTTGGCTTTTTTTCAAAATTTTTCTAAGTTTTTGGCGTTTTTTCAAAATTTTTCTAAGTTTTTTGCTTCTTTTTTTTATAGTCTGTTTGCATGGTGAAATAATTATCCCTGTACAATGCAATCCGTCGTACATCCACAATTCAACATAGCTATTCTACAGGGGATTTTCTATTCTAAGTTTTTTGCTTCTTGTCCAAATTTTTCTAAGTTTTTGTTCTTTGTACAAATTTTTTCTAAGTTTTTTGCTTCTTGTCCAAATTTTTCTAAGTTTTTGGCTTTTTTTCAAAATTTTTCTAAGTTCTCGGCTTTTTTTAAAAAATTTTCAAAGTTTTTGGCTTCTTTTTTTTATAGTCTGTTTGCACGGTGAAACAATTATCCCTGTACAATGCAATCCGTCGTACATCCACAATTCAACATAGCTATTCTACAGGGGATTTTCTATTCTAAGTTTTTTGCTTCTTGTCCAAATTTTTCTAAGTTTTTGTTCTTTGTACAAATTTTTCTAAGTTTTTGGCTTTTTGTCAAAATTTTTCTAAGTTCTCGGCTTTTTTTAAAATTTTTTTTAAGTTTTTGGCTTTTTTTAAAAATTTTTCTAAGCTTTTTGCTTTTTTTCAAATTTTTTTAAGTTTTTGGCTTTTTTTAAAAATTTTTCTAAGTTTTTTGCTTCTTTTTTTTATAGTCTGTTTGCACGGTGAAACAATTATCCCTGTACAATGCAATCCGCCGTACATCCACATTTCAACATAGCTATTCTACAGGGGTTTTTCTATTCTAAGTTCTTTGCTTCTCGTCCAAATTTTTTTAAGTTTTTGTTCTTTGTACAGATTTTTTCTAAGTTTTTTGCTTCTTGTCCAAATTTTTCTAAGTTTTTGGCTTTTTTTAAAAATTTTTCTAAGTTTTTTGCTTCTTTTTTTTATAGTCTGTTTGCACGGTGAAACAATTATCCCTGTACAATGCAATCCGCCGTACATCCACAATTCAACATAGCTATTCTACAGGGGATTTTCTATTTTAAGTTTTTTGCTTCTTGTCCAAATTTTTCTAAGTTTTTTGCTTTTTGTCCAAATTTTTCTAAGTTTTTGGCTTTTTTTAAAAATTTTTCTAAGTTTTTTGCTTCTTTTTTTTATAGTCTGTTTGCACGGTGAAACAATTATCCCTGTGCAATGCAATCCGCCGTACATCCACATTTCAACATAGCTATTCTACAGGGGTTTTTCTATTCTAAGTTCTTTGCTTCTCGTCCAAATTTTTTTAAGGTTTTGTTCTTTGTACAAATTTTTTCTAAGTTTTTTGCTTCTTGTCCAAATTTTTCTAAGTTTTTGGCTTTTTTTAAAAATTTTTCTAAGTTTTTGGCTTTTTTTCAAAATTTTTCTAAGTTCTTGGCTTTTTTTAAAAAATTTTCTAAGTTTTTTGCTTCTTTTTTTTATAGTCTGCACGGTGAAACAATTATCCCTTTACAATGCAATCCGTCGTACATCCACAATTCAACATAGCTATTCTACAGGGGTTTTTCTATTCTAAGTTCTTTGCTTCTCGTCCAAATTTTTTTAAGGTTTTGTTCTTTGTACAAATTTTTTCTAAGTTTTTTGATTCTTGTCCAAATTTTTCTAAGTTTTTGGCTTTTTTTAAAAATTTTTCTAAGTTTTTTGCTTCTTTTTTTTATAGTCTGTTTGCACGGTGAAACAATTATCCCTGTACAATGCAATCCGCCGTACATCCACATTTCAACATAGCTATTCTACAGGGGTTTTTCTATTCTAAGTTCTTTGCTTCTCGTCCAAATTTTTTTAAGTTTTTGTTCTTTGTACAAATTTTTTCTAAGTTTTTTGCTTCTTGTTCAAATTTTTCTAAGTTTTTTGCTTTTTGTCAAAATTTTTCTAAGTTCTCAGCTTTTATTAAAAATTTTTTTAAGTTTTTGGGTTTTTTTAAAAATTTTTCTAAGTTTTTGGCTTTTTTTCAAAATTTTTCTAAGTTTTTGGCGTTTTTTCAAAATTTTTCTAAGTTTTTTGCTTCTTTTTTTTATAGTCTGTTTGCATGGTGAAATAATTATCCCTGTACAATGCAATCCGTCGTACATCCACAATTCAACATAGCTATTCTACAGGGGATTTTCTATTCTAAGTTTTTTGCTTCTTGTCCAAATTTTTCTAAGTTTTTGTTCTTTGTACAAATTTTTTCTAAGTTTTTTGCTTCTTGTCCAAATTTTTCTAAGTTTTTGGCTTTTTTTCAAAATTTTTCTAAGTTCTCGGCTTTTTTTAAAAAATTTTCAAAGTTTTTGGCTTCTTTTTTTTATAGTCTGTTTGCACGGTGAAACAATTATCCCTGTACAATGCAATCCGTCGTACATCCACAATTCAACATAGCTATTCTACAGGGGATTTTCTATTCTAAGTTTTTTGCTTCTTGTCCAAATTTTTCTAAGTTTTTGTTCTTTGTACAAATTTTTCTAAGTTTTTGGCTTTTTGTCAAAATTTTTCTAAGTTCTCGGCTTTTTTTAAAATTTTTTTTAAGTTTTTGGCTTTTTTTAAAAATTTTTCTAAGCTTTTTGCTTTTTTTCAAATTTTTTTAAGTTTTTGGCTTTTTTTAAAAATTTTTCTAAGTTTTTTGCTTCTTTTTTTTATAGTCTGTTTGCACGGTGAAACAATTATCCCTGTACAATGCAATCCGCCGTACATCCACATTTCAACATAGCTATTCTACAGGGGTTTTTCTATTCTAAGTTCTTTGCTTCTCGTCCAAATTTTTTTAAGTTTTTGTTCTTTGTACAGATTTTTTCTAAGTTTTTTGCTTCTTGTCCAAATTTTTCTAAGTTTTTGGCTTTTTTTAAAAATTTTTCTAAGTTTTTTGCTTCTTTTTTTTATAGTCTGTTTGCACGGTGAAACAATTATCCCTGTACAATGCAATCCGCCGTACATCCACAATTCAACATAGCTATTCTACAGGGGATTTTCTATTTTAAGTTTTTTGCTTCTTGTCCAAATTTTTCTAAGTTTTTTGCTTTTTGTCCAAATTTTTCTAAGTTTTTGGCTTTTTTTAAAAATTTTTCTAAGTTTTTTGCTTCTTTTTTTTATAGTCTGTTTGCACGGTGAAACAATTATCCCTGTGCAATGCAATCCGCCGTACATCCACATTTCAACATAGCTATTCTACAGGGGTTTTTCTATTCTAAGTTCTTTGCTTCTCGTCCAAATTTTTTTAAGGTTTTGTTCTTTGTACAAATTTTTTCTAAGTTTTTTGCTTCTTGTCCAAATTTTTCTAAGTTTTTGGCTTTTTTTAAAAATTTTTCTAAGTTTTTGGCTTTTTTTCAAAATTTTTCTAAGTTCTTGGCTTTTTTTAAAAAATTTTCTAAGTTTTTTGCTTCTTTTTTTTATAGTCTGCACGGTGAAACAATTATCCCTTTACAATGCAATCCGTCGTACATCCACAATTCAACATAGCTATTCTACAGGGGTTTTTCTATTCTAAGTTCTTTGCTTCTCGTCCAAATTTTTTTAAGGTTTTGTTCTTTGTACAAATTTTTTCTAAGTTTTTTGCTTCTTGTCCAAATTTTTCTAAGTTTTTGGCTTTTTTTAAAAATTTTTCTAAGTTTTTTGCTTCTTTTTTTTATAGTCTGTTTGCACGGTGAAACAATTATCCCTGTACAATGCAATCCGCCGTACATCCACATTTCAACATAGCTATTCTACAGGGGTTTTTCTATTCTAAGTTCTTTGCTTCTCGTCCAAATTTTTTTAAGTTTTTGTTCTTTGTACAAATTTTTTCTAAGTTTTTTGCTTCTTGTTCAAATTTTTCTAAGTTTTTTGCTTTTTGTCAAAATTTTTCTAAGTTCTCAGCTTTTATTAAAAATTTTTTTAAGTTTTTGGGTTTTTTTAAAAATTTTTCTAAGTTTTTGGCTTTTTTTCAAAATTTTTCTAAGTTTTTGGCGTTTTTTCAAAATTTTTCTAAGTTTTTTGCTTCTTTTTTTTATAGTCTGTTTGCATGGTGAAATAATTATCCCTGTACAATGCAATCCGTCGTACATCCACAATTCAACATAGCTATTCTACAGGGGATTTTCTATTCTAAGTTTTTTGCTTCTTGTCCAAATTTTTCTAAGTTTTTGTTCTTTGTACAAATTTTTTCTAAGTTTTTTGCTTCTTGTCCAAATTTTTCTAAGTTTTTGGCTTTTTTTCAAAATTTTTCTAAGTTCTCGGCTTTTTTTAAAAAATTTTCAAAGTTTTTGGCTTCTTTTTTTTATAGTCTGTTTGCACGGTGAAACAATTATCCCTGTACAATGCAATCCGTCGTACATCCACAATTCAACATAGCTATTCTACAGGGGATTTTCTATTCTAAGTTTTTTGCTTCTTGTCCAAATTTTTCTAAGTTTTTGTTCTTTGTACAAATTTTTCTAAGTTTTTGGCTTTTTGTCAAAATTTTTCTAAGTTCTCGGCTTTTTTTAAAATTTTTTTTAAGTTTTTGGCTTTTTTTAAAAATTTTTCTAAGCTTTTTGCTTTTTTTCAAATTTTTTTAAGTTTTTGGCTTTTTTTAAAAATTTTTCTAAGTTTTTTGCTTCTTTTTTTTATAGTCTGTTTGCACGGTGAAACAATTATCCCTGTACAATGCAATCCGCCGTACATCCACATTTCAACATAGCTATTCTACAGGGGTTTTTCTATTCTAAGTTCTTTGCTTCTCGTCCAAATTTTTTTAAGTTTTTGTTCTTTGTACAGATTTTTTCTAAGTTTTTTGCTTCTTGTCCAAATTTTTCTAAGTTTTTGGCTTTTTTTAAAAATTTTTCTAAGTTTTTTGCTTCTTTTTTTTATAGTCTGTTTGCACGGTGAAACAATTATCCCTGTACAATGCAATCCGCCGTACATCCACAATTCAACATAGCTATTCTACAGGGGATTTTCTATTTTAAGTTTTTTGCTTCTTGTCCAAATTTTTCTAAGTTTTTTGCTTTTTGTCCAAATTTTTCTAAGTTCTCGGCTTTTTTTAAAAAATTTTCAAAGTTTTTGGCTTCTTTTTTTTATAGTCTGTTTGCACGGTGAAACAATTATCCCTGTACAATGCAATCCGTCGTACATCCACAATTCAACATAGCTATTCTACAGGGGATTTTCTATTCTAAGTTTTTTGCTTCTTGTCCAAATTTTTCTAAGTTTTTGTTCTTTGTACAAATTTTTCTAAGTTTTTGGCTTTTTGTCAAAATTTTTCTAAGTTCTCGGCTTTTTTTAAAATTTTTTTTAAGTTTTTGGCTTTTTTTAAAAATTTTTCTAAGCTTTTTGCTTTTTTTCAAATTTTTTTAAGTTTTTGGCTTTTTTTAAAAATTTTTCTAAGTTTTTTGCTTCTTTTTTTTATAGTCTGTTTGCACGGTGAAACAATTATCCCTGTACAATGCAATCCGCCGTACATCCACATTTCAACATAGCTATTCTACAGGGGTTTTTCTATTCTAAGTTCTTTGCTTCTCGTCCAAATTTTTTTAAGTTTTTGTTCTTTGTACAGATTTTTTCTAAGTTTTTTGCTTCTTGTCCAAATTTTTCTAAGTTTTTGGCTTTTTTTAAAAATTTTTCTAAGTTTTTTGCTTCTTTTTTTTATAGTCTGTTTGCACGGTGAAACAATTATCCCTGTACAATGCAATCCGCCGTACATCCACAATTCAACATAGCTATTCTACAGGGGATTTTCTATTTTAAGTTTTTTGCTTCTTGTCCAAATTTTTCTAAGTTTTTTGCTTTTTGTCCAAATTTTTCTAAGTTTTTGGCTTTTTTTAAAAATTTTTCTAAGTTTTTTGCTTCTTTTTTTTATAGTCTGTTTGCACGGTGAAACAATTATCCCTGTGCAATGCAATCCGCCGTACATCCACATTTCAACATAGCTATTCTACAGGGGTTTTTCTATTCTAAGTTCTTTGCTTCTCGTCCAAATTTTTTTAAGGTTTTGTTCTTTGTACAAATTTTTTCTAAGTTTTTTGCTTCTTGTCCAAATTTTTCTAAGTTTTTGGCTTTTTTTAAAAATTTTTCTAAGTTTTTGGCTTTTTTTCAAAATTTTTCTAAGTTCTTGGCTTTTTTTAAAAAATTTTCTAAGTTTTTTGCTTCTTTTTTTTATAGTCTGCACGGTGAAACAATTATCCCTTTACAATGCAATCCGTCGTACATCCACAATTCAACATAGCTATTCTACAGGGGTTTTTCTATTCTAAGTTCTTTGCTTCTCGTCCAAATTTTTTTAAGGTTTTGTTCTTTGTACAAATTTTTTCTAAGTTTTTTGCTTCTTGTCCAAATTTTTCTAAGTTTTTGGCTTTTTTTAAAAATTTTTCTAAGTTTTTTGCTTCTTTTTTTTATAGTCTGTTTGCACGGTGAAACAATTATCCCTGTACAATGCAATCCGCCGTACATCCACATTTCAACATAGCTATTCTACAGGGGTTTTTCTATTCTAAGTTCTTTGCTTCTCGTCCAAATTTTTTTAAGTTTTTGTTCTTTGTACAAATTTTTTCTAAGTTTTTTGCTTCTTGTTCAAATTTTTCTAAGTTTTTTGCTTTTTGTCAAAATTTTTCTAAGTTCTCAGCTTTTATTAAAAATTTTTTTAAGTTTTTGGGTTTTTTTAAAAATTTTTCTAAGTTTTTGGCTTTTTTTCAAAATTTTTCTAAGTTTTTGGCGTTTTTTCAAAATTTTTCTAAGTTTTTTGCTTCTTTTTTTTATAGTCTGTTTGCATGGTGAAATAATTATCCCTGTACAATGCAATCCGTCGTACATCCACAATTCAACATAGCTATTCTACAGGGGATTTTCTATTCTAAGTTTTTTGCTTCTTGTCCAAATTTTTCTAAGTTTTTGTTCTTTGTACAAATTTTTTCTAAGTTTTTTGCTTCTTGTCCAAATTTTTCTAAGTTTTTGGCTTTTTTTCAAAATTTTTCTAAGTTCTCGGCTTTTTTTAAAAAATTTTCAAAGTTTTTGGCTTCTTTTTTTTATAGTCTGTTTGCACGGTGAAACAATTATCCCTGTACAATGCAATCCGTCGTACATCCACAATTCAACATAGCTATTCTACAGGGGATTTTCTATTCTAAGTTTTTTGCTTCTTGTCCAAATTTTTCTAAGTTTTTGTTCTTTGTACAAATTTTTCTAAGTTTTTGGCTTTTTGTCAAAATTTTTCTAAGTTCTCGGCTTTTTTTAAAATTTTTTTTAAGTTTTTGGCTTTTTTTAAAAATTTTTCTAAGCTTTTTGCTTTTTTTCAAATTTTTTTAAGTTTTTGGCTTTTTTTAAAAATTTTTCTAAGTTTTTTGCTTCTTTTTTTTATAGTCTGTTTGCACGGTGAAACAATTATCCCTGTACAATGCAATCCGCCGTACATCCACATTTCAACATAGCTATTCTACAGGGGTTTTTCTATTCTAAGTTCTTTGCTTCTCGTCCAAATTTTTTTAAGTTTTTGTTCTTTGTACAGATTTTTTCTAAGTTTTTTGCTTCTTGTCCAAATTTTTCTAAGTTTTTGGCTTTTTTTAAAAATTTTTCTAAGTTTTTTGCTTCTTTTTTTTATAGTCTGTTTGCACGGTGAAACAATTATCCCTGTACAATGCAATCCGCCGTACATCCACAATTCAACATAGCTATTCTACAGGGGATTTTCTATTTTAAGTTTTTTGCTTCTTGTCCAAATTTTTCTAAGTTTTTTGCTTTTTGTCCAAATTTTTCTAAGTTTTTGGCTTTTTTTAAAAATTTTTCTAAGTTTTTTGCTTCTTTTTTTTATAGTCTGTTTGCACGGTGAAACAATTATCCCTGTGCAATGCAATCCGCCGTACATCCACATTTCAACATAGCTATTCTACAGGGGTTTTTCTATTCTAAGTTCTTTGCTTCTCGTCCAAATTTTTTTAAGGTTTTGTTCTTTGTACAAATTTTTTCTAAGTTTTTTGCTTCTTGTCCAAATTTTTCTAAGTTTTTGGCTTTTTTTAAAAATTTTTCTAAGTTTTTGGCTTTTTTTCAAAATTTTTCTAAGTTCTTGGCTTTTTTTAAAAAATTTTCTAAGTTTTTTGCTTCTTTTTTTTATAGTCTGCACGGTGAAACAATTATCCCTTTACAATGCAATCCGTCGTACATCCACAATTCAACATAGCTATTCTACAGGGGTTTTTCTATTCTAAGTTCTTTGCTTCTCGTCCAAATTTTTTTAAGGTTTTGTTCTTTGTACAAATTTTTTCTAAGTTTTTTGCTTCTTGTCCAAATTTTTCTAAGTTTTTGGCTTTTTTTAAAAATTTTTCTAAGTTTTTGGCTTTTTTTCAAAATTTTTCTAAGTTCTTGGCTTTTTTTAAAAAATTTTCTAAGTTTTTTGCTTTTTTTTCAAATTTTTCTAAGTTTTTGGCTTTTTTTAAAAATTTTTCTAAGTTTTTGGCTTCTTTTTTTTATAGTCTGTTTGCATGGTGATATAATTATCCCTGTACAATGCAATCCGTCGTACATCCACAATTCAACATAGCTATTCTACAGGGGATTTTCTATTCTAAGTTTTTTGCTTCTTGTACAAATTTTTTCTAAGTTTTTTGCTTCTTGTCCAAATTTTTCTAAGTTTTTGGCTTTTTTTAAAAATTTTTCTAAGTTTTTTGCTTCTTTTTTTTATAGTCTGCACGGTGAAACAATTATCCCTTTACAATGCAATCCGTCGTACATCCACAATTCAACATAGCTATTCTACAGGGGTTTTTCTATTCTAAGTTCTTTGCTTCTCGTCCAAATTTTTTTAAGGTTTTGTTCTTTGTACAAATTTTTTCTAAGTTTTTTGCTTCTTGTCCAAATATTTCTAAGTTTTTGGCTTTTTTTAAAAATTTTTCTAAGTTTTTGGCTTTTTTTCAAAATTTTTCTAAGTTCTTGGCTTTTTTTAAAAAATTTTCTAAGTTTTTTGCTTTTTTTTCAAATTTTTCTAAGTTTTTGGCTTTTTTTAAAAATTTTTCTAAGTTTTTGGCTTCTTTTTTTTATAGTCTGTTTGCATGGTGATATAATTATCCCTGTACAATGCAATCCGTCGTACATCCACAATTCAACATAGCTATTCTACAGGGGATTTTCTATTCTAAGTTTTTTGCTTCTTGTCCAAATTTTTCTAAGTTTTTTGCTTTTTGTCAAAATTTTTCTAAGTTCTCGGCTTTTTTTAAAAATATTTCTAAGTTTTTTGCTTTTTGTCAAAATTTTTCTAAGTTTTTGGCTTTTTTTAAAAATTTTTCTAAGTTTTTGGCTTCTTTTTTTTATAGTCTGTTTGCACGGTGAAACAATTATCCCTGTACAATGCAATCCGCCGTAAATCCACATTTCAACATAGCTATTCTACAGGGGTTTTTCTATTCTAAGTTCTTTGCTTCTCGTCCAAATTTTTTTAAGTTTTTGTTCTTTGTACAAATTTTTTCTAAGTTTTTTGCTTCTTGTCCAAATTTTTCTAAGTTTTTGGCTTTTTTTAAAAATTTTTCTAAGTTTTTTGCTTCTTTTTTTTATAGTCTGTTTGCACGGTGAAACAATTATCCCTGTACAATGCAATCCGCCGTACATCCACATTTCAACATAGCTATTCTACAGGGGTTTTTCTATTCTAAGTTCTTTGCTTCTCGTCCAAATTTTTTTAAGTTTTTGTTCTTTGTACAAATTTTTTCTAAGTTTTTTGCTTCTTGTCCAAATTTTTCTAAGTTTTTGGCTTTTTTTAAAAATTTTTTTAAGTTTTTTGCTTCTTTTTTTTATAGTCTGTTTGCACGGTGAAACAATTATCCCTGTACAATGCAATCCGCCGTACATCCACATTTCAACATAGCTATTCTACAGGGGTTTTTCTATTCTAAGTTCTTTGCTTCTCGTCCAAATTTTTTTAAGTTTTTGTTCTTTGTACAAATTTTTTCTAAGTTTTTTGCTTCTTGTCCAAATTTTTCTAAGTTTTTGGCTTTTTTTAAAAATTTTTCTAAGTTTTTTGCTTCTTTTTTTTATAGTCTGTTTGCACGGTGAAACAATTATCCCTGTACAATGCAATCCGCCGTACATCCACATTTCAACATAGCTATTCTACAGGGGTTTTTCTATTCTAAGTTCTTTGCTTCTCGTCCAAATTTTTTTAAGTTTTTGTTCTTTGTACAGATTTTTTCTAAGTTTTTTGCTTTTTGTCCAAATTTTTCTAAGTTTTTGGCTTTTTTTAAAAATTTTTCTAAGTTTTTTGCTTCTTTTTTTTATAGTCTGTTTGCACGGTGAAACAATTATCCCTGTGCAATGCAATCCGCCGTACATCCACATTTCAACATAGCTATTCTACAGGGGTTTTTCTATTCTAAGTTCTTTGCTTCTCGTCCAAATTTTTTTAAGTTTTTGTTCTTTGTACAAATTTTTTCTAAGTTTTTTGCTTCTTGTCCAAATTTTTCTAAGTTTTTGGCTTTTTTTAAAAATTTTTCTAAGTTTTTTGCTTCTTTTTTTTATAGTCTGCAAGGTGAAACAATTATCCCTTTACAATGCAATCCGTCGTACATCCACAATTCAACATAGCTATTCTACAGGGGTTTTTCTATTCTAAGTTCTTTGCTTCTCGTCCAAATTTTTTTAAGGTTTTGTTCTTTGTACAAATTTTTTCTAAGTTTTTTGCTTCTTGTCCAAATATTTCTAAGTTTTTGGCTTTTTTTAAAAATTTTTCTAAGTTTTTGGCTTTTTTTCAAAATTTTTCTAAGTTCTTGGCTTTTTTTAAAAAATTTTCTAAGTTTTTTGCTTTTTTTTCAAATTTTTCTAAGTTTTTGGCTTTTTTTAAAAATTTTTCTAAGTTTTTGGCTTCTTTTTTTTATAGTCTGTTTGCATGGTGATATAATTATCCCTGTACAATGCAATCCGTCGTACATCCACAATTCAACATAGCTATTCTACAGGGGATTTTCTATTCTAAGTTTTTTGCTTCTTGTCCAAATTGTTCTAAGTTTTTTGCTTTTTGTCAAAATTTTTCTAAGTTCTCGGCTTTTTTTAAAAATATTTCTAAGTTTTTTTGCTTTTTTTAAAAATTTTTCTAAGCTTTTTGCTTTTTTTCAAATTTTTTTAAGTTTTTGGCTTTTTTTAAAAATTTTTCTAAGTTTTTTGCTTCTTTTTTTTATAGTCTGTTTGCACGGTGAAACAATTATCCCTGTACAATGCAATCCGCAGTAAATCCACATTTCAACATAGCTATTCTACAGGGGTTTTTCTATTCTAAGTTCTTTGCTTCTCGTCCAAATTTTTTTAAGTTTTTGTTCTTTGTACAAATTTTTTCTAAGTTTTTTGCTTCTTGTCCAAATTTTTCTAAGTTTTTGGCTTTTTTTAAAAATTTTTCTAAGTTTTTTGCTTCTTTTTTTTATAGTCTGTTTGCACGGTGAAACAATTATCCCTGTACAATGCAATCCGCCGTAAATCCACATTTCAACATAGCTATTCTACAGGGGTTTTTCTATTCTAAGTTCTTTGCTTCTCGTCCAAATTTTTTTAAGTTTTTGTTCTTTGTACAAATTTTTTCTAAGTTTTTTGCTTCTTGTCCAAATTTTTCTAAGTTTTTGGCTTTTTTTAAAAATTTTTCTAAGTTTTTTGCTTCTTGTCCAAATTTTTCTAAGTTTTTGGCTTTTTTTAAAAATTTTTCTAAGTTTTTTGCTTCTTTTTTTTATAGTCTGTTTGCACGGTGAAACAATTATCCCTGTACAATGCAATCCGCCGTACATCCACAATTCAACATAGCTATTCTACAGGGGTTTTTCTATTCTAAGTTCTTTGCTTCTCGTCCAAATTTTTTTAAGGTTTTGTTCTTTGTACAAATTTTTTCTAAGTTTTTTGCTTCTTGTCCAAATTTTTCTAAGTTTTTGGCTTTTTTTAAAAATTTTTCTAAGTTTTTGGCTTCTTTTTTTTATAGTCTGTTTGCATGGTGATATAATTATCCCTGTACAATGCAATCCGTCGTACATCCACAATTCAACATAGCTATTCTACAGGGGATTTTCTATTCTAAGTTTTTTGCTTCTTGTCCAAATTTTTCTAAGTTTTTTGCTTTTTGTCAAAATTTTTCTAAGTTCTCGGCTTTTTTTAAAAATATTTCTAAGTTTTTTTGCTTTTTTTAAAAATTTTTCTAAGTTTTTTGCTTCTTTTTTTTATAGTCTGTTTGCACGGTGAAACAATTATCCCTGTACAATGCAATCCGCCGTACATCCACATTTCAACATAGCTATTCTACAGGGGTTTTTCTATTCTAAGTTCTTTGCTTCTCGTCCAAATTTTTTTAAGTTTTTGTTCTTTGTACAAATTTTTTCTAAGTTTTTTGCTTCTTGTCCAAATTTTTCTAAGTTTTTGGCTTTTTTTAAAAATTTTTCTAAGTTTTTTGCTTCTTTTTTTTATAGTCTGCACGGTGAAACAATTATCCCTTTACAATGCAATCCGTCGTACATCCACAATTCAACATAGCTATTCTACAGGGGTTTTTCTATTCTAAGTTCTTTGCTTCTCGTCCAAATTTTTTTAAGGTTTTGTTCTTTGTACAAATTTTTTCTAAGTTTTTTGCTTCTTGTCCAAATTTTTCTAAGTTTTTGGCTTTTTTTAAAAATTTTTCTAAGTTTTTGGCTTTTTTTCAAAATTTTTCTAAGTTCTTGGCTTTTTTTAAAAAATTTTCTAAGTTTTTTGCTTTTTTTTCAAATTTTTCTAAGTTTTTGGCTTTTTTTAAAAATTTTTCTAAGTTTTTGGCTTCTTTTTTTTATAGTCTGTTTGCATGGTGATATAATTATCCCTGTACAATGCAATCCGTCGTACATCCACAATTCAACATAGCTATTCTACAGGGGATTTTCTATTCTAAGTTTTTTGCTTCTTGTCCAAATTTTTCTAAGTTTTTTGCTTTTTGTCAAAATTTTTCTAAGTTCTCGGCTTTTTTTAAAAATATTTCTAAGTTTTTTTGCTTTTTTTAAAAATTTTTCTAAGCTTTTTGCTTTTTTTCAAATTTTTTTAAGTTTTTGGCTTTTTTTAAAAATTTTTCTAAGTTTTTTGCTTCTTTTTTTTATAGTCTGTTTGCACGGTGAAACAATTATCCCTGTACAATGCAATCCGCCGTAAATCCACATTTCAACATAGCTATTCTACAGGGGTTTTTCTATTCTAAGTTCTTTGCTTCTCGTCCAAATTTTTTTAAGTTTTTGTTCTTTGTACAAATTTTTTTAAGTTTTTTGCTTCTTGTCCAAATTTTTCTAAGTTTTTGGCTTTTTTTAAAAATTTTTCTAAGTTTTTTGCTTCTTTTTTTTATAGTCTGTTTGCACGGTGAAACAATTATCCCTGTACAATGCAATCCGCCGTACATCCACATTTCAACATAGCTATTCTACAGGGGTTTTTCTATTCTAAGTTCTTTGCTTCTCGTCCAAATTTTTTTAAGTTTTTGTTCTTTGTACAAATTTTTTCTAAGTTTTTTGCTTCTTGTCCAAATTTTTCTAAGTTTTTGGCTTTTTTTAAAAATTTTTTTAAGTTTTTTGCTTCTTTTTTTTATAGTCTGTTTGCACGGTGAAACAATTATCCCTGTACAATGCAATCCGCCGTACATCCACATTTCAACATAGCTATTCTACAGGGGTTTTTCTATTCTAAGTTCTTTGCTTCTCGTCCAAATTTTTTTAAGTTTTTGTTCTTTGTACAAATTTTTTCTAAGTTTTTTGCTTCTTGTCCAAATTTTTCTAAGTTTTTGGCTTTTTTTAAAAATTTTTCTAAGTTTTTTGCTTCTTTTTTTTATAGTCTGTTTGCACGGTGAAACAATTATCCCTGTACAATGCAATCCGCCGTACATCCACATTTCAACATAGCTATTCTACAGGGGTTTTTCTATTCTAAGTTCTTTGCTTCTCGTCCAAATTTTTTTAAGTTTTTGTTCTTTGTACAGATTTTTTCTAAGTTTTTTGCTTCTTGTCCAAATTTTTCTAAGTTTTTGGCTTTTTTTAAAAATTTTTCTAAGTTTTTTGCTTCTTTTTTTTATAGTCTGTTTGCACGGTGAAACAATTATCCCTGTACAATGCAATCCGCCGTAAATCCACATTTCAACATAGCTATTCTACAGGGGTTTTTCTATTCTAAGTTCTTTGCTTCTCGTCCAAATTTTTTTAAGTTTTTGTTCTTTGTACAAATTTTTTCTAAGTTTTTTGCTTCTTGTCCAAATTTTTCTAAGTTTTTGGCTTTTTTTAAAAATTTTTCTAAGTTTTTTGCTTCTTGTCCAAATTTTTCTAAGTTTTTGGCTTTTTTTAAAAATTTTTCTAAGTTTTTTGCTTCTTTTTTTTATAGTCTGTTTGCACGGTGAAACAATTATCCCTGTACAATGCAATCCGCCGTACATCCACAATTCAACATAGCTATTCTACAGGGGTTTTTCTATTCTAAGTTCTTTGCTTCTCGTCCAAATTTTTTTAAGGTTTTGTTCTTTGTACAAATTTTTTCTAAGTTTTTTGCTTCTTGTCCAAATTTTTCTAAGTTTTTGGCTTTTTTTAAAAATTTTTCTAAGTTTTTGGCTTCTTTTTTTTATAGTCTGTTTGCATGGTGATATAATTATCCCTGTACAATGCAATCCGTCGTACATCCACAATTCAACATAGCTATTCTACAGGGGATTTTCTATTCTAAGTTTTTTGCTTCTTGTCCAAATTTTTCTAAGTTTTTTGCTTTTTGTCAAAATTTTTCTAAGTTCTCGGCTTTTTTTAAAAATATTTCTAAGTTTTTTTGCTTTTTTTAAAAATTTTTCTAAGTTTTTTGCTTCTTTTTTTTATAGTCTGTTTGCACGGTGAAACAATTATCCCTGTACAATGCAATCCGCCGTACATCCACATTTCAACATAGCTATTCTACAGGGGTTTTTCTATTCTAAGTTCTTTGCTTCTCGTCCAAATTTTTTTAAGTTTTTGTTCTTTGTACAAATTTTTTCTAAGTTTTTTGCTTCTTGTCCAAATTTTTCTAAGTTTTTGGCTTTTTTTAAAAATTTTTCTAAGTTTTTTGCTTCTTTTTTTTATAGTCTGCACGGTGAAACAATTATCCCTTTACAATGCAATCCGTCGTACATCCACAATTCAACATAGCTATTCTACAGGGGTTTTTCTATTCTAAGTTCTTTGCTTCTCGTCCAAATTTTTTTAAGGTTTTGTTCTTTGTACAAATTTTTTCTAAGTTTTTTGCTTCTTGTCCAAATTTTTCTAAGTTTTTGGCTTTTTTTAAAAATTTTTCTAAGTTTTTGGCTTTTTTTCAAAATTTTTCTAAGTTCTTGGCTTTTTTTAAAAAATTTTCTAAGTTTTTTGCTTTTTTTTCAAATTTTTCTAAGTTTTTGGCTTTTTTTAAAAATTTTTCTAAGTTTTTGGCTTCTTTTTTTTATAGTCTGTTTGCATGGTGATATAATTATCCCTGTACAATGCAATCCGTCGTACATCCACAATTCAACATAGCTATTCTACAGGGGATTTTCTATTCTAAGTTTTTTGCTTCTTGTCCAAATTTTTCTAAGTTTTTTGCTTTTTGTCAAAATTTTTCTAAGTTCTCGGCTTTTTTTAAAAATATTTCTAAGTTTTTTTGCTTTTTTTAAAAATTTTTCTAAGCTTTTTGCTTTTTTTCAAATTTTTTTAAGTTTTTGGCTTTTTTTAAAAATTTTTCTAAGTTTTTTGCTTCTTTTTTTTATAGTCTGTTTGCACGGTGAAACAATTATCCCTGTACAATGCAATCCGCCGTAAATCCACATTTCAACATAGCTATTCTACAGGGGTTTTTCTATTCTAAGTTCTTTGCTTCTCGTCCAAATTTTTTTAAGTTTTTGTTCTTTGTACAAATTTTTTTAAGTTTTTTGCTTCTTGTCCAAATTTTTCTAAGTTTTTGGCTTTTTTTAAAAATTTTTCTAAGTTTTTTGCTTCTTTTTTTTATAGTCTGTTTGCACGGTGAAACAATTATCCCTGTACAATGCAATCCGCCGTACATCCACATTTCAACATAGCTATTCTACAGGGGTTTTTCTATTCTAAGTTCTTTGCTTCTCGTCCAAATTTTTTTAAGTTTTTGTTCTTTGTACAAATTTTTTCTAAGTTTTTTGCTTCTTGTCCAAATTTTTCTAAGTTTTTGGCTTTTTTTAAAAATTTTTTTAAGTTTTTTGCTTCTTTTTTTTATAGTCTGTTTGCACGGTGAAACAATTATCCCTGTACAATGCAATCCGCCGTACATCCACAATTCAACATAGCTATTCTACAGGGGATTTTCTATTCTAAGTTTTTTGCTTCTTGTCCAAATTTTTCTAAGTTTTTTGCTTTTTGTCCAAATTTTTCTAAGTTTTTGGCTTTTTTTAAAAATTTTTCTAAGTTTTTTGCTTCTTTTTTTTATAGTCTGTTTGCACGGTGAAACAATTATCCCTGTGCAATGCAATCCGCCGTACATCCACATTTCAACATAGCTATTCTACAGGGGTTTTTCTATTCTAAGTTCTTTGCTTCTCGTCCAAATTTTTTTAAGTTTTTGTTCTTTGTACAAATTTTTTCTAAGTTTTTTGCTTCTTGTCCAAATTTTTCTAAGTTTTTGGCTTTTTTTAAAAATTTTTCTAAGTTTTTTGCTTCTTTTTTTTATAGTCTGCAAGGTGAAACAATTATCCCTTTACAATGCAATCCGTCGTACATCCACAATTCAACATAGCTATTCTACAGGGGTTTTTCTATTCTAAGTTCTTTGCTTCTCGTCCAAATTTTTTTAAGGTTTTGTTCTTTGTACAAATTTTTTCTAAGTTTTTTGCTTCTTGTCCAAATATTTCTAAGTTTTTGGCTTTTTTTAAAAATTTTTCTAAGTTTTTGGCTTTTTTTCAAAATTTTTCTAAGTTCTTGGCTTTTTTTTAAAAAATTTTCTAAGTTTTTTGCTTTTTTTTTCAAATTTTTCTAAGTTTTTGGCTTTTTTTAAAAATTTTTCTAAGTTTTTGGCTTCTTTTTTTTATAGTCTGTTTGCATGGTGATATAATTATCCCTGTACAATGCAATCCGTCGTACATCCACAATTCAACATAGCTATTCTACAGGGGATTTTCTATTCTAAGTTTTTTGCTTCTTGTCCAAATTGTTCTAAGTTTTTTGCTTTTTGTCAAAATTTTTCTAAGTTCTCGGCTTTTTTTAAAAATATTTCTAAGTTTTTTTGCTTTTTTTAAAAATTTTTCTAAGCTTTTTGCTTTTTTTCAAATTTTTTTAAGTTTTTGGCTTTTTTTAAAAATTTTTCTAAGTTTTTTGCTTCTTTTTTTTATAGTCTGTTTGCACGGTGAAACAATTATCCCTGTACAATGCAATCCGCCGTAAATCCACATTTCAACATAGCTATTCTACAGGGGTTTTTCTATTCTAAGTTCTTTGCTTCTCGTCCAAATTTTTTTAAGTTTTTGTTCTTTGTACAAATTTTTTCTAAGTTTTTTGCATCTTGTCCAAATTTTTCTAAGTTTTTGGCTTTTTTTAAAAATTTTTCTAAGTTTTTTGCTTCTTTTTTTTATAGTCTGTTTGCACGGTGAAACAATTATCCCTGTACAATGCAATCCGCCGTAAATCCACATTTCAACATAGCTATTCTACAGGGGTTTTTCTATTCTAAGTTCTTTGCTTCTCGTCCAAATTTTTTTAAGTTTTTGTTCTTTGTACAAATTTTTTCTAAGTTTTTTGCTTCTTGTCCAAATTTTTCTAAGTTTTTGGCTTTTTTTAAAAATTTTTCTAAGTTTTTTGCTTCTTTTTTTTATAGTCTGTTTGCACGGCGAAACAATTATCCCTGTACAATGCAATCCGCCGTACATCCACATTTCAACATAGCTATTCTACAGGGGTTTTTCTATTCTAAGTTCTTTGCTTCTCGTCCAAATTTTTTTAAGTTTTTGTTCTTTGTACAAATTTTTTCTAAGTTTTTTGCTTCTTGTCCAAATTTTTCTAAGTTTTTGGCTTTTTTTAAAAATTTTTCTAAGTTTTTTGCTTCTTGTCCAAATTTTTCTAAGTTTTTGGCTTTTTTTAAAAATTTTTCTAAGTTTTTTGCTTCTTTTTTTTATAGTCTGTTTGCACGGTGAAACAATTATCCCTGTACAATGCAATCCGCCGTACATCCACAATTCAACATAGCTATTCTACAGGGGTTTTTCTATTCTAAGTTCTTTGCTTCTCGTCCAAATTTTTTTAAGGTTTTGTTCTTTGTACAAATTTTTTCTAAGTTTTTTGCTTCTTGTCCAAATTTTTCTAAGTTTTTGGCTTTTTTTAAAATTTTTCTAAGTTTTTGGCTTCTTTTTTTTATAGTCTGTTTGCATGGTGATATAATTATCCCTGTACAATGCAATCCGTCGTACATCCACAATTCAACATAGCTATTCTACAGGGGATTTTCTATTCTAAGTTTTTTGCTTCTTGTCCAAATTGTTCTAAGTTTTTTGCTTTTTGTCAAAATTTTTCTAAGTTCTCGGCTTTTTTTAAAAATATTTCTAAGTTTTTTTGCTTTTTTTAAAAATTTTTCTAAGCTTTTTGCTTTTTTTCAAATTTTTTTAAGTTTTTGGCTTTTTTTAAAAATTTTTCTAAGTTTTTTGCTTCTTTTTTTTATAGTCTGTTTGCACGGTGAAACAATTATCCCTGTACAATGCAATCCGCCGTAAATCCACATTTCAACATAGCTATTCTACAGGGGTTTTTCTATTCTAAGTTCTTTGCTTCTCGTCCAAATTTTTTTAAGTTTTTGTTCTTTGTACAAATTTTTTCTAAGTTTTTTGCTTCTTGTCCAAATTTTTCTAAGTTTTTGGCTTTTTTTAAAAATTTTTCTAAGTTTTTTGCTTCTTTTTTTTATAGTCTGTTTGCACGGTGAAACAATTATCCCTGTACAATGCAATCCGCCGTACATCCACATTTCAACATAGCTATTCTACAGGGGTTTTTCTATTCTAAGTTCTTTGCTTCTCGTCCAAATTTTTTTAAGTTTTTGTTCTTTGTACAAATTTTTTCTAAGTTTTTTGCTTCTTGTCCAAATTTTTCTAAGTTTTTGGCTTTTTTTAAAAATTTTTTTAAGTTTTTTGCTTCTTTTTTTTATAGTCTGTTTGCACGGTGAAACAATTATCCCTGTACAATGCAATCCGCCGTACATCCACATTTCAACATAGCTATTCTACAGGGGTTTTTCTATTCTAAGTTCTTTGCTTCTCGTCCAAATTTTTTTAAGTTTTTGTTCTTTGTACAAATTTTTTCTAAGTTTTTTGCTTCTTGTCCAAATTTTTCTAAGTTTTTGGCTTTTTTTAAAAATTTTTCTAAGTTTTTTGCTTCTTTTTTTTATAGTCTGTTTGCACGGTGAAACAATTATCCCTGTACAATGCAATCCGCCGTACATCCACAATTCAACATAGCTATTCTACAGGGGATTTTCTATTCTAAGTTTTTTGCTTCTTGTCCAAATTTTTCTAAGTTTTTTGCTTTTTGTCCAAATTTTTCTAAGTTTTTGGCTTTTTTTAAAAATTTTTCTAAGTTTTTTGCTTCTTTTTTTTATAGTCTGTTTGCACGGTGAAACAATTATCCCTGTGCAATGCAATCCGCCGTACATCCACATTTCAACATAGCTATTCTACAGGGGTTTTTCTATTCTAAGTTCTTTGCTTCTCGTCCAAATTTTTTTAAGTTTTTGTTCTTTGTACAAATTTTTTCTAAGTTTTTTGCTTCTTGTCCAAATTTTTCTAAGTTTTTGGCTTTTTTTAAAAATTTTTCTAAGTTTTTTGCTTCTTTTTTTTATAGTCTGCAAGGTGAAACAATTATCCCTTTACAATGCAATCCGTCGTACATCCACAATTCAACATAGCTATTCTACAGGGGTTTTTCTATTCTAAGTTCTTTGCTTCTCGTCCAAATTTTTTTAAGGTTTTGTTCTTTGTACAAATTTTTTCTAAGTTTTTTGCTTCTTGTCCAAATATTTCTAAGTTTTTGGCTTTTTTTAAAAATTTTTCTAAGTTTTTGGCTTTTTTTCAAAATTTTTCTAAGTTCTTGGCTTTTTTTAAAAAATTTTCTAAGTTTTTTGCTTTTTTTTCAAATTTTTCTAAGTTTTTGGCTTTTTTTAAAAATTTTTCTAAGTTTTTTGCTTCTTTTTTTTATAGTCTGTTTGCACGGTGAAACAATTATCCCTGTACAATGCAATCCGCCGTAAATCCACATTTCAACATAGCTATTCTACAGGGGTTTTTCTATTCTAAGTTCTTTGCTTCTCGTCCAAATTTTTTTAAGTTTTTGTTCTTTGTACAAATTTTTTCTAAGTTTTTTGCTTCTTGTCCAAATTTTTCTAAGTTTTTGGCTTTTTTTAAAAATTTTTCTAAGTTTTTTGCTTCTTTTTTTTATAGTCTGTTTGCACGGTGAAACAATTATCCCTGTACAATGCAATCCGCCGTAAATCCACATTTCAACATAGCTATTCTACAGGGGTTTTTCTATTCTAAGTTCTTTGCTTCTCGTCCAAATTTTTTTAAGTTTTTGTTCTTTGTACAAATTTTTTCTAAGTTTTTTGCATCTTGTCCAAATTTTTCTAAGTTTTTGGCTTTTTTTAAAATTTTTCTAAGTTTTTTGCTTCTTTTTTTTATAGTCTGTTTGCACGGTGAAACAATTATCCCTGTACAATGCAATCCGCCGTAAATCCACATTTCAACATAGCTATTCTACAGGGGTTTTTCTATTCTAAGTTCTTTGCTTCTCGTCCAAATTTTTTTAAGTTTTTGTTCTTTGTACAAATTTTTTCTAAGTTTTTTGCTTCTTGTCCAAATTTTTCTAAGTTTTTGGCTTTTTTTAAAAATTTTTCTAAGTTTTTTGCTTCTTTTTTTTATAGTCTGTTTGCACGGCGAAACAATTATCCCTGTACAATGCAATCCGCCGTACATCCACATTTCAACATAGCTATTCTACAGGGGTTTTTCTATTCTAAGTTCTTTGCTTCTCGTCCAAATTTTTTTAAGTTTTTGTTCTTTGTACAAATTTTTTCTAAGTTTTTTGCTTCTTGTCCAAATTTTTCTAAGTTTTTGGCTTTTTTTAAAATTTTTCTAAGTTTTTTGCTTCTTGTCCAAATTTTTCTAAGTTTTTGGCTTTTTTTAAAAATTTTTCTAAGTTTTTTGCTTCTTTTTTTTATAGTCTGTTTGCACGGTGAAACAATTATCCCTGTACAATGCAATCCGCCGTACATCCACAATTCAACATAGCTATTCTACAGGGGTTTTTCTATTCTAAGTTCTTTGCTTCTCGTCCAAATTTTTTTAAGGTTTTGTTCTTTGTACAAATTTTTTCTAAGTTTTTTGCTTCTTGTCCAAATTTTTCTAAGTTTTTGGCTTTTTTTAAAAATTTTTCTAAGTTTTTGGCTTCTTTTTTTTATAGTCTGTTTGCATGGTGATATAATTATCCCTGTACAATGCAATCCGTCGTACATCCACAATTCAACATAGCTATTCTACAGGGGATTTTCTATTCTAAGTTTTTTGCTTCTTGTCCAAATTGTTCTAAGTTTTTTGCTTTTTGTCAAAATTTTTCTAAGTTCTCGGCTTTTTTTAAAAATATTTCTAAGTTTTTTTGCTTTTTTTAAAAATTTTTCTAAGCTTTTTGCTTTTTTTCAAATTTTTTTAAGTTTTTGGCTTTTTTTAAAAATTTTTCTAAGTTTTTTGCTTCTTTTTTTTATAGTCTGTTTGCACGGTGAAACAATTATCCCTGTACAATGCAATCCGCCGTAAATCCACATTTCAACATAGCTATTCTACAGGGGTTTTTCTATTCTAAGTTCTTTGCTTCTCGTCCAAATTTTTTTAAGTTTTTGTTCTTTGTACAAATTTTTTCTAAGTTTTTTGCTTCTTGTCCAAATTTTTCTAAGTTTTTGGCTTTTTTTAAAAATTTTTCTAAGTTTTTTGCTTCTTTTTTTTATAGTCTGTTTGCACGGTGAAACAATTATCCCTGTACAATGCAATCCGCCGTACATCCACATTTCAACATAGCTATTCTACAGGGGTTTTTCTATTCTAAGTTCTTTGCTTCTCGTCCAAATTTTTTTAAGTTTTTGTTCTTTGTACAAATTTTTTCTAAGTTTTTTGCTTCTTGTCCAAATTTTTCTAAGTTTTTGGCTTTTTTTAAAAATTTTTCTAAGTTTTTTGCTTCTTTTTTTTATAGTCTGTTTGCACGGTGAAACAATTATCCCTGTACAATGCAATCCGCCGTACATCCACAATTCAACATAGCTATTCTACAGGGGATTTTCTATTCTAAGTTTTTTGCTTCTTGTCCAAATTTTTCTAAGTTTTTTGCTTTTTGTCCAAATTTTTCTAAGTTTTTGGCTTTTTTTAAAAATTTTTCTAAGTTTTTTGCTTCTTTTTTTTATAGTCTGTTTGCACGGTGAAACAATTATCCCTGTGCAATGCAATCCGCCGTACATCCACATTTCAACATAGCTATTCTACAGGGGTTTTTCTATTCTAAGTTCTTTGCTTCTCGTCCAAATTTTTTTAAGTTTTTGTTCTTTGTACAAATTTTTTCTAAGTTTTTTGCTTCTTGTCCAAATTTTTCTAAGTTTTTGGCTTTTTTTAAAAATTTTTCTAAGTTTTTTGCTTCTTTTTTTTATAGTCTGCAAGGTGAAACAATTATCCCTTTACAATGCAATCCGTCGTACATCCACAATTCAACATAGCTATTCTACAGGGGTTTTTCTATTCTAAGTTCTTTGCTTCTCGTCCAAATTTTTTTAAGGTTTTGTTCTTTGTACAAATTTTTTCTAAGTTTTTTGCTTCTTGTCCAAATATTTCTAAGTTTTTGGCTTTTTTTAAAAATTTTTCTAAGTTTTTGGCTTTTTTTCAAAATTTTTCTAAGTTCTTGGCTTTTTTTAAAAAATTTTCTAAGTTTTTTGCTTTTTTTTCAAATTTTTCTAAGTTTTTGGCTTTTTTTAAAAATTTTTCTAAGTTTTTTGCTTCTTTTTTTTATAGTCTGTTTGCACGGTGAAACAATTATCCCTGTACAATGCAATCCGCCGTAAATCCACATTTCAACATAGCTATTCTACAGGGGTTTTTCTATTCTAAGTTCTTTGCTTCTCGTCCAAATTTTTTTAAGTTTTTGTTCTTTGTACAAATTTTTTCTAAGTTTTTTGCTTCTTGTCCAAATTTTTCTAAGTTTTTGGCTTTTTTTAAAAATTTTTCTAAGTTTTTTGCTTCTTTTTTTTATAGTCTGTTTGCACGGTGAAACAATTATCCCTGTACAATGCAATCCGCCGTACATCCACATTTCAACATAGCTATTCTACAGGGGTTTTTCTATTCTAAGTTCTTTGCTTCTCGTCCAAATTTTTTTAAGTTTTTGTTCTTTGTACAAATTTTTTCTAAGTTTTTTGCTTCTTGTCCAAATTTTTCTAAGTTTTTGGCTTTTTTTAAAAATTTTTTTAAGTTTTTTGCTTCTTTTTTTTATAGTCTGTTTGCACGGTGAGACAATTATCCCTGTACAATGCAATCCGCCGTACATCCACATTTCAACATAGCTATTCTACAGGGGTTTTTCTATTCTAAGTTCTTTGCTTCTCGTCCAAATTTTTTTAAGTTTTTGTTCTTTGTACAAATTTTTTCTAAGTTTTTTGCTTCTTGTCCAAATTTTTCTAAGTTTTTGGCTTTTTTTAAAAATTTTTCTAAGTTTTTTGCTTCTTTTTTTTATAGTCTGTTTGCACGGTGAAACAATTATCCCTGTACAATGCAATCCGCCGTACATCCACATTTCAACATAGCTATTCTACAGGGGTTTTTCTATTCTAAGTTCTTTGCTTCTCGTCCAAATTTTTTTAAGTTTTTGTTCTTTGTACAGATTTTTTCTAAGTTTTTTGCTTCTTGTCCAAATTTTTCTAAGTTTTTGGCTTTTTTTAAAAATTTTTCTAAGTTTTTTGCTTCTTTTTTTTATAGTCTGTTTGCACGGTGAAACAATTATCCCTGTACAATGCAATCCGCCGTACATCCACAATTCAACATAGCTATTCTACAGGGGATTTTCTATTCTAAGTTTTTTGCTTCTTGTCCAAATTTTTCTAAGTTTTTTGCTTTTTGTCCAAATTTTTCTAAGTTTTTGGCTTTTTTTAAAAATTTTTCTAAGTTTTTTGCTTCTTTTTTTTATAGTCTGTTTGCACGGTGAAACAATTATCCCTGTGCAATGCAATCCGCCGTACATCCACATTTCAACATAGCTATTCTACAGGGGTTTTTCTATTCTAAGTTCTTTGCTTCTCGTCCAAATTTTTTTAAGTTTTTGTTCTTTGTACAAATTTTTTCTAAGTTTTTTGCTTCTTGTCCAAATTTTTCTAAGTTTTTGGCTTTTTTTAAAATTTTTCTAAGTTTTTTGCTTCTTTTTTTTATAGTCTGTTTGCACGGTGAAACAATTATCCCTGTACAATGCAATCCGCCGTACATCCACATTTCAACATAGCTATTCTACAGGGGTTTTTCTATTCTAAGTTCTTTGCTTCTCGTCCAAATTTTTTTAAGTTTTTGTTCTTTGTACAGATTTTTTCTAAGTTTTTTGCTTCTTGTCCAAATTTTTCTAAGTTTTTGGCTTTTTTTAAAAATTTTTCTAAGTTTTTTGCTTCTTTTTTTTATAGTCTGTTTGCACGGTGAAACAATTATCCCTGTACAATGCAATCCGCCGTACATCCACAATTCAACATAGCTATTCTACAGGGGATTTTCTATTCTAAGTTTTTTGCTTCTTGTCCAAATTTTTCTAAGTTTTTTGCTTTTTGTCCAAATTTTTCTAAGTTTTTGGCTTTTTTTAAAAATTTTTCTAAGTTTTTTGCTTCTTTTTTTTATAGTCTGCAAGGTGAAACAATTATCCCTTTACAATGCAATCCGTCGTACATCCACAATTCAACATAGCTATTCTACAGGGGTTTTTCTATTCTAAGTTCTTTGCTTCTCGTCCAAATTTTTTTAAGGTTTTGTTCTTTGTACAAATTTTTTCTAAGTTTTTTGCTTCTTGTCCAAATATTTCTAAGTTTTTGGCTTTTTTTAAAAATTTTTCTAAGTTTTTGGCTTTTTTTCAAAATTTTTCTAAGTTCTTGGCTTTTTTTAAAAAATTTTCTAAGTTTTTTGCTTTTTTTTCAAATTTTTCTAAGTTTTTGGCTTTTTTTAAAAATTTTTCTAAGTTTTTTGCTTCTTTTTTTTATAGTCTGTTTGCACGGTGAAACAATTATCCCTGTACAATGCAATCCGCCGTAAATCCACATTTCAACATAGCTATTCTACAGGGGTTTTTCTATTCTAAGTTCTTTGCTTCTCGTCCAAATTTTTTAAGTTTTTGTTCTTTGTACAAATTTTTTCTAAGTTTTTTGCTTCTTGTCCAAATTTTTCTAAGTTTTTGGCTTTTTTTAAAAATTTTTCTAAGTTTTTTGCTTCTTTTTTTTATAGTCTGTTTGCACGGTGAAACAATTATCCCTGTACAATGCAATCCGCCGTACATCCACATTTCAACATAGCTATTCTACAGGGGTTTTTCTATTCTAAGTTCTTTGCTTCTCGTCCAAATTTTTTTAAGTTTTTGTTCTTTGTACAAATTTTTTCTAAGTTTTTTGCTTCTTGTCCAAATTTTTCTAAGTTTTTGGCTTTTTTTAAAAATTTTTTTAAGTTTTTTGCTTCTTTTTTTTATAGTCTGTTTGCACGGTGAGACAATTATCCCTGTACAATGCAATCCGCCGTACATCCACATTTCAACATAGCTATTCTACAGGGGTTTTTCTATTCTAAGTTCTTTGCTTCTCGTCCAAATTTTTTTAAGTTTTTGTTCTTTGTACAAATTTTTTCTAAGTTTTTTGCTTCTTGTCCAAATTTTTCTAAGTTTTTGGCTTTTTTTAAAAATTTTTCTAAGTTTTTTGCTTCTTTTTTTTATAGTCTGTTTGCACGGTGAAACAATTATCCCTGTACAATGCAATCCGCCGTACATCCACATTTCAACATAGCTATTCTACAGGGGTTTTTCTATTCTAAGTTCTTTGCTTCTCGTCCAAATTTTTTTAAGTTTTTGTTCTTTGTACAGATTTTTTCTAAGTTTTTTGCTTCTTGTCCAAATTTTTCTAAGTTTTTGGCTTTTTTTAAAAATTTTTCTAAGTTTTTTGCTTCTTTTTTTTATAGTCTGTTTGCACGGTGAAACAATTATCCCTGTACAATGCAATCCGCCGTACATCCACAATTCAACATAGCTATTCTACAGGGGATTTTCTATTCTAAGTTTTTTGCTTCTTGTCCAAATTTTTCTAAGTTTTTTGCTTTTTGTCCAAATTTTTCTAAGTTTTTGGCTTTTTTTAAAAATTTTTCTAAGTTTTTTGCTTCTTTTTTTTATAGTCTGTTTGCACGGTGAAACAATTATCCCTGTGCAATGCAATCCGCCGTACATCCACATTTCAACATAGCTATTCTACAGGGGTTTTTCTATTCTAAGTTCTTTGCTTCTCGTCCAAATTTTTTTAAGTTTTTGTTCTTTGTACAAATTTTTTCTAAGTTTTTTGCTTCTTGTCCAAATTTTTCTAAGTTTTTGGCTTTTTTTAAAAATTTTTTTAAGTTTTTTGCTTCTTTTTTTTATAGTCTGTTTGCACGGTGAAACAATTATCCCTGTACAATGCAATCCGCCGTACATCCACATTTCAACATAGCTATTCTACAGGGGTTTTTCTATTCTAAGTTCTTTGCTTCTCGTCCAAATTTTTTTAAGTTTTTGTTCTTTGTACAAATTTTTTCTAAGTTTTTTGCTTCTTGTCCAAATTTTTCTAAGTTTTTGGCTTTTTTTAAAAATTTTTCTAAGTTTTTTGCTTCTTTTTTTTATAGTCTGTTTGCACGGTGAAACAATTATCCCTGTACAATGCAATCCGCCGTACATCCACATTTCAACATAGCTATTCTACAGGGGTTTTTCTATTCTAAGTTCTTTGCTTCTCGTCCAAATTTTTTTAAGTTTTTGTTCTTTGTACAGATTTTTTCTAAGTTTTTTGCTTCTTGTCCAAATTTTTCTAAGTTTTTGGCTTTTTTTAAAAATTTTTCTAAGTTTTTTGCTTCTTTTTTTTATAGTCTGTTTGCACGGTGAAACAATTATCCCTGTACAATGCAATCCGCCGTACATCCACAATTCAACATAGCTATTCTACAGGGGATTTTCTATTCTAAGTTTTTTGCTTCTTGTCCAAATTTTTCTAAGTTTTTTGCTTTTTGTCCAAATTTTTCTAAGTTTTTGGCTTTTTTTAAAAATTTTTTTAAGTTTTTTGCTTCTTTTTTTTATAGTCTGTTTGCACGGCGAAACAATTATCCCTGTACAATGCAATCCGCCGTACATCCACATTTCAACATAGCTATTCTACAGGGGTTTTTCTATTCTAAGTTCTTTGCTTCTCGTCCAAATTTTTTTAAGGTTTTGTTCTTTGTACAAATTTTTTCTAAGTTTTTTGCTTCTTGTCCAAATTTTTCTAAGTTTTTGGCTTTTTTTAAAAATTTTTCTAAGTTTTTGGCTTCTTTTTTTTATAGTCTGTTTGCATGGTGATATAATTATCCCTGTACAATGCAATCCGTCGTACATCCACAATTCAACATAGCTATTCTACAGGGGATTTTCTATTCTAAGTTTTTTGCTTCTTGTCCAAATTGTTCTAAGTTTTTTGCTTTTTGTCAAAATTTTTCTAAGTTCTCGGCTTTTTTTAAAAATTTTTCTAAGTTTTTTGCTTCTTTTTTTTATAGTCTGTTTGCACGGTGAAACAATTATCCCTGTACAATGCAATCCGCCGTACATCCACAATTCAACATAGCTATTCTACAGGGGTTTTTCTATTCTAAGTTCTTTGCTTCTCGTCCAAATTTTTTTAAGGTTTTGTTCTTTGTACAAATTTTTTCTAAGTTTTTTGCTTCTTGTCCAAATTTTTCTAAGTTTTTGGCTTTTTTTAAAAATTTTTCTAAGTTTTTGGCTTCTTTTTTTTATAGTCTGTTTGCATGGTGATATAATTATCCCTGTACAATGCAATCCGTCGTACATCCACAATTCAACATAGCTATTCTACAGGGGATTTTCTATTCTAAGTTTTTTGCTTCTTGTCCAAATTGTTCTAAGTTTTTTGCTTTTTGTCAAAATTTTTCTAAGTTCTCGGCTTTTTTTAAAAATATTTCTAAGTTTTTTTGCTTTTTTTAAAAATTTTTCTAAGCTTTTTGCTTTTTTTCAAATTTTTTTAAGTTTTTGGCTTTTTTTAAAAATTTTTCTAAGTTTTTTGCTTCTTTTTTTTATAGTCTGTTTGCACGGTGAAACAATTATCCCTGTACAATGCAATCCGCCGTAAATCCACATTTCAACATAGCTATTCTACAGGGGTTTTTCTATTCTAAGTTCTTTGCTTCTCGTCCAAATTTTTTTAAGTTTTTGTTCTTTGTACAAATTTTTTCTAAGTTTTTTGCTTCTTGTCCAAATTTTTCTAAGTTTTTGGCTTTTTTTAAAAATTTTTCTAAGTTTTTTGCTTCTTTTTTTTATAGTCTGTTTGCACGGTGAAACAATTATCCCTGTACAATGCAATCCGCCGTACATCCACATTTCAACATAGCTATTCTACAGGGGTTTTTCTATTCTAAGTTCTTTGCTTCTCGTCCAAATTTTTTTAAGTTTTTGTTCTTTGTACAAATTTTTTCTAAGTTTTTTGCTTCTTGTCCAAATTTTTCTAAGTTTTTGGCTTTTTTTAAAAATTTTTCTAAGTTTTTTGCTTCTTTTTTTTATAGTCTGTTTGCACGGTGAAACAATTATCCCTGTACAATGCAATCCGCCGTACATCCACAATTCAACATAGCTATTCTACAGGGGATTTTCTATTCTAAGTTTTTTGCTTCTTGTCCAAATTTTTCTAAGTTTTTTGCTTTTTGTCCAAATTTTTCTAAGTTTTTGGCTTTTTTTAAAAATTTTTCTAAGTTTTTTGCTTCTTTTTTTTATAGTCTGTTTGCACGGTGAAACAATTATCCCTGTGCAATGCAATCCGCCGTACATCCACATTTCAACATAGCTATTCTACAGGGGTTTTTCTATTCTAAGTTCTTTGCTTCTCGTCCAAATTTTTTTAAGTTTTTGTTCTTTGTACAAATTTTTTCTAAGTTTTTTGCTTCTTGTCCAAATTTTTCTAAGTTTTTGGCTTTTTTTAAAAATTTTTCTAAGTTTTTTGCTTCTTTTTTTTATAGTCTGCAAGGTGAAACAATTATCCCTTTACAATGCAATCCGTCGTACATCCACAATTCAACATAGCTATTCTACAGGGGTTTTTCTATTCTAAGTTCTTTGCTTCTCGTCCAAATTTTTTTAAGGTTTTGTTCTTTGTACAAATTTTTTCTAAGTTTTTTGCTTCTTGTCCAAATATTTCTAAGTTTTTGGCTTTTTTTAAAAATTTTTCTAAGTTTTTGGCTTTTTTTCAAAATTTTTCTAAGTTCTTGGCTTTTTTTAAAAAATTTTCTAAGTTTTTTGCTTTTTTTTCAAATTTTTCTAAGTTTTTGGCTTTTTTTAAAAATTTTTCTAAGTTTTTTGCTTCTTTTTTTTATAGTCTGTTTGCACGGTGAAACAATTATCCCTGTACAATGCAATCCGCCGTAAATCCACATTTCAACATAGCTATTCTACAGGGGTTTTTCTATTCTAAGTTCTTTGCTTCTCGTCCAAATTTTTTTAAGTTTTTGTTCTTTGTACAAATTTTTTCTAAGTTTTTTGCTTCTTGTCCAAATTTTTCTAAGTTTTTGGCTTTTTTTAAAAATTTTTCTAAGTTTTTTGCTTCTTTTTTTTATAGTCTGTTTGCACGGTGAAACAATTATCCCTGTACAATGCAATCCGCCGTACATCCACATTTCAACATAGCTATTCTACAGGGGTTTTTCTATTCTAAGTTCTTTGCTTCTCGTCCAAATTTTTTTAAGTTTTTGTTCTTTGTACAAATTTTTTCTAAGTTTTTTGCTTCTTGTCCAAATTTTTCTAAGTTTTTGGCTTTTTTTAAAAATTTTTTTAAGTTTTTTGCTTCTTTTTTTTATAGTCTGTTTGCACGGTGAGACAATTATCCCTGTACAATGCAATCCGCCGTACATCCACATTTCAACATAGCTATTCTACAGGGGTTTTTCTATTCTAAGTTCTTTGCTTCTCGTCCAAATTTTTTTAAGTTTTTGTTCTTTGTACAAATTTTTTCTAAGTTTTTTGCTTCTTGTCCAAATTTTTCTAAGTTTTTGGCTTTTTTTAAAAATTTTTCTAAGTTTTTTGCTTCTTTTTTTTATAGTCTGTTTGCACGGTGAAACAATTATCCCTGTACAATGCAATCCGCCGTACATCCACATTTCAACATAGCTATTCTACAGGGGTTTTTCTATTCTAAGTTCTTTGCTTCTCGTCCAAATTTTTTTAAGTTTTTGTTCTTTGTACAGATTTTTTCTAAGTTTTTTGCTTCTTGTCCAAATTTTTCTAAGTTTTTGGCTTTTTTTAAAAATTTTTCTAAGTTTTTTGCTTCTTTTTTTTATAGTCTGTTTGCACGGTGAAACAATTATCCCTGTACAATGCAATCCGCCGTACATCCACAATTCAACATAGCTATTCTACAGGGGATTTTCTATTCTAAGTTTTTTGCTTCTTGTCCAAATTTTTCTAAGTTTTTTGCTTTTTGTCCAAATTTTTCTAAGTTTTTGGCTTTTTTTAAAAATTTTTCTAAGTTTTTTGCTTCTTTTTTTTATAGTCTGTTTGCACGGTGAAACAATTATCCCTGTGCAATGCAATCCGCCGTACATCCACATTTCAACATAGCTATTCTACAGGGGTTTTTCTATTCTAAGTTCTTTGCTTCTCGTCCAAATTTTTTTAAGTTTTTGTTCTTTGTACAAATTTTTTCTAAGTTTTTTGCTTCTTGTCCAAATTTTTCTAAGTTTTTGGCTTTTTTTAAAAATTTTTTTAAGTTTTTTGCTTCTTTTTTTTATAGTCTGTTTGCACGGTGAAACAATTATCCCTGTACAATGCAATCCGCCGTACATCCACATTTCAACATAGCTATTCTACAGGGGTTTTTCTATTCTAAGTTCTTTGCTTCTCGTCCAAATTTTTTTAAGTTTTTGTTCTTTGTACAAATTTTTTCTAAGTTTTTTGCTTCTTGTCCAAATTTTTCTAAGTTTTTGGCTTTTTTTAAAAATTTTTCTAAGTTTTTTGCTTCTTTTTTTTATAGTCTGTTTGCACGGTGAAACAATTATCCCTGTACAATGCAATCCGCCGTACATCCACATTTCAACATAGCTATTCTACAGGGGTTTTTCTATTCTAAGTTCTTTGCTTCTCGTCCAAATTTTTTTAAGTTTTTGTTCTTTGTACAGATTTTTTCTAAGTTTTTTGCTTCTTGTCCAAATTTTTCTAAGTTTTTGGCTTTTTTTAAAAATTTTTCTAAGTTTTTTGCTTCTTTTTTTTATAGTCTGTTTGCACGGTGAAACAATTATCCCTGTACAATGCAATCCGCCGTACATCCACAATTCAACATAGCTATTCTACAGGGGATTTTCTATTCTAAGTTTTTTGCTTCTTGTCCAAATTTTTCTAAGTTTTTTGCTTTTTGTCCAAATTTTTCTAAGTTTTTGGCTTTTTTTAAAAATTTTTTTAAGTTTTTTGCTTCTTTTTTTTATAGTCTGTTTGCACGGCGAAACAATTATCCCTGTACAATGCAATCCGCCGTACATCCACATTTCAACATAGCTATTCTACAGGGGTTTTTCTATTCTAAGTTCTTTGCTTCTCGTCCAAATTTTTTTAAGTTTTTGTTCTTTGTACAAATTTTTTCTAAGTTTTTTGCTTCTTGTCCAAATTTTTCTAAGTTTTTGGCTTTTTTTAAAAATTTTTCTAAGTTTTTTGCTTCTTGTCCAAATTTTTCTAAGTTTTTGGCTTTTTTTAAAAATTTTTCTAAGTTTTTTGCTTCTTTTTTTTATAGTCTGTTTGCACGGTGAAACAATTATCCCTGTACAATGCAATCCGCCGTACATCCACAATTCAACATAGCTATTCTACAGGGGTTTTTCTATTCTAAGTTCTTTGCTTCTCGTCCAAATTTTTTAAGGTTTTGTTCTTTGTACAAATTTTTTCTAAGTTTTTTGCTTCTTGTCCAAATTTTTCTAAGTTTTTGGCTTTTTTTAAAAATTTTTCTAAGTTTTTGGCTTCTTTTTTTATAGTCTGTTTGCATGGTGATATAATTATCCCTGTACAATGCAATCCGTCGTACATCCACAATTCAACATAGCTATTCTACAGGGGATTTTCTATTCTAAGTTTTTTGCTTCTTGTCCAAATTGTTCTAAGTTTTTTGCTTTTTGTCAAAATTTTTCTAAGTTCTCGGCTTTTTTTAAAAATATTTCTAAGTTTTTTTGCTTTTTTTAAAAATTTTTCTAAGCTTTTTGCTTTTTTTCAAATTTTTTTAAGTTTTTGGCTTTTTTTAAAAATTTTTCTAAGTTTTTTGCTTCTTTTTTTTATAGTCTGTTTGCACGGTGAAACAATTATCCCTGTACAATGCAATCCGCCGTAAATCCACATTTCAACATAGCTATTCTACAGGGGTTTTTCTATTCTAAGTTCTTTGCTTCTCGTCCAAATTTTTTTAAGTTTTTGTTCTTTGTACAAATTTTTTCTAAGTTTTTTGCTTCTTGTCCAAATTTTTCTAAGTTTTTGGCTTTTTTTAAAAATTTTTCTAAGTTTTTTGCTTCTTTTTTTTATAGTCTGTTTGCACGGTGAAACAATTATCCCTGTACAATGCAATCCGCCGTACATCCACATTTCAACATAGCTATTCTACAGGGGTTTTTCTATTCTAAGTTCTTTGCTTCTCGTCCAAATTTTTTTAAGTTTTTGTTCTTTGTACAAATTTTTTCTAAGTTTTTTGCTTCTTGTCCAAATTTTTCTAAGTTTTTGGCTTTTTTTAAAAATTTTTCTAAGTTTTTTGCTTCTTTTTTTTATAGTCTGTTTGCACGGTGAAACAATTATCCCTGTACAATGCAATCCGCCGTACATCCACAATTCAACATAGCTATTCTACAGGGGATTTTCTATTCTAAGTTTTTTGCTTCTTGTCCAAATTTTTCTAAGTTTTTTGCTTTTTGTCCAAATTTTTCTAAGTTTTTGGCTTTTTTTAAAAATTTTTCTAAGTTTTTTGCTTCTTTTTTTTATAGTCTGTTTGCACGGTGAAACAATTATCCCTGTGCAATGCAATCCGCCGTACATCCACATTTCAACATAGCTATTCTACAGGGGTTTTTCTATTCTAAGTTCTTTGCTTCTCGTCCAAATTTTTTAAGTTTTTGTTCTTTGTACAAATTTTTTCTAAGTTTTTTGCTTCTTGTCCAAATTTTTCTAAGTTTTTGGCTTTTTTTAAAAATTTTTCTAAGTTTTTTGCTTCTTTTTTTTATAGTCTGCAAGGTGAAACAATTATCCCTTTACAATGCAATCCGTCGTACATCCACAATTCAACATAGCTATTCTACAGGGGTTTTTCTATTCTAAGTTCTTTGCTTCTCGTCCAAATTTTTTTAAGGTTTTGTTCTTTGTACAAATTTTTTCTAAGTTTTTTGCTTCTTGTCCAAATATTTCTAAGTTTTTGGCTTTTTTTAAAAATTTTTCTAAGTTTTTGGCTTTTTTTCAAAATTTTTCTAAGTTCTTGGCTTTTTTTAAAAAATTTTCTAAGTTTTTTGCTTTTTTTTCAAATTTTTCTAAGTTTTTGGCTTTTTTTAAAAATTTTTCTAAGTTTTTTGCTTCTTTTTTTTATAGTCTGTTTGCACGGTGAAACAATTATCCCTGTACAATGCAATCCGCCGTAAATCCACATTTCAACATAGCTATTCTACAGGGGTTTTTCTATTCTAAGTTCTTTGCTTCTCGTCCAAATTTTTTTAAGTTTTTGTTCTTTGTACAAATTTTTTCTAAGTTTTTTGCTTCTTGTCCAAATTTTTCTAAGTTTTTGGCTTTTTTTAAAAATTTTTCTAAGTTTTTTGCTTCTTTTTTTTATAGTCTGTTTGCACGGTGAAACAATTATCCCTGTACAATGCAATCCGCCGTACATCCACATTTCAACATAGCTATTCTACAGGGGTTTTTCTATTCTAAGTTCTTTGCTTCTCGTCCAAATTTTTTTAAGTTTTTGTTCTTTGTACAAATTTTTTCTAAGTTTTTTGCTTCTTGTCCAAATTTTTCTAAGTTTTTGGCTTTTTTTAAAAATTTTTTTAAGTTTTTTGCTTCTTTTTTTTATAGTCTGTTTGCACGGTGAAACAATTATCCCTGTACAATGCAATCCGCCGTACATCCACATTTCAACATAGCTATTCTACAGGGGTTTTTCTATTCTAAGTTCTTTGCTTCTCGTCCAAATTTTTTTAAGTTTTTGTTCTTTGTACAAATTTTTTCTAAGTTTTTTGCTTCTTGTCCAAATTTTTCTAAGTTTTTGGCTTTTTTTAAAAATTTTTCTAAGTTTTTTGCTTCTTTTTTTTATAGTCTGTTTGCACGGTGAAACAATTATCCCTGTACAATGCAATCCGCCGTACATCCACATTTCAACATAGCTATTCTACAGGGGTTTTTCTATTCTAAGTTCTTTGCTTCTCGTCCAAATTTTTTTAAGTTTTTGTTCTTTGTACAGATTTTTTCTAAGTTTTTTGCTTCTTGTCCAAATTTTTCTAAGTTTTTGGCTTTTTTTAAAAATTTTTCTAAGTTTTTTGCTTCTTTTTTTTATAGTCTGTTTGCACGGTGAAACAATTATCCCTGTACAATGCAATCCGCCGTACATCCACAATTCAACATAGCTATTCTACAGGGGATTTTCTATTCTAAGTTTTTTGCTTCTTGTCCAAATTTTTCTAAGTTTTTTGCTTTTTGTCCAAATTTTTCTAAGTTTTTGGCTTTTTTTAAAAATTTTTCTAAGTTTTTTGCTTCTTTTTTTTAAAGTCTGTTTGCACGGTGAAACAATTATCCCTGTGCAATGCAATCCGCCGTACATCCACATTTCAACATAGCTATTCTACAGGGGTTTTTCTATTCTAAGTTCTTTGCTTCTCGTCCAAATTTTTTTAAGTTTTTGTTCTTTGTACAAATTTTTTCTAAGTTTTTTGCTTCTTGTCCAAATTTTTCTAAGTTTTTGGCTTTTTTTAAAAATTTTTCTAAGTTTTTTGCTTCTTTTTTTTATAGTCTGCAAGGTGAAACAATTATCCCTTTACAATGCAATCCGTCGTACATCCACAATTCAACATAGCTATTCTACAGGGGTTTTTCTATTCTAAGTTCTTTGCTTCTCGTCCAAATTTTTTTAAGGTTTTGTTCTTTGTACAAATTTTTTCTAAGTTTTTTGCTTCTTGTCCAAATATTTCTAAGTTTTTGGCTTTTTTTAAAAATTTTTCTAAGTTTTTGGCTTTTTTTCAAAATTTTTCTAAGTTCTTGGCTTTTTTTAAAAAATTTTCTAAGTTTTTTGCTTTTTTTTCAAATTTTTCTAAGTTTTTGGCTTTTTTTAAAAATTTTTCTAAGTTTTTGGCTTCTTTTTTTTATAGTCTGTTTGCATGGTGATATAATTATCCCTGTACAATGCAATCCGTCGTACATCCACAATTCAACATAGCTATTCTACAGGGGATTTTCTATTCTAAGTTTTTTGCTTCTTGTCCAAATTGTTCTAAGTTTTTTGCTTTTTGTCAAAATTTTTCTAAGTTCTCGGCTTTTTTTAAAAATATTTCTAAGTTTTTTTGCTTTTTTTAAAAATTTTTCTAAGCTTTTTGCTTTTTTTCAAATTTTTTTAAGTTTTTGGCTTTTTTTAAAAATTTTTCTAAGTTTTTTGCTTCTTTTTTTTATAGTCTGTTTGCACGGTGAAACAATTATCCCTGTACAATGCAATCCGCCGTAAATCCACATTTCAACATAGCTATTCTACAGGGGTTTTTCTATTCTAAGTTCTTTGCTTCTCGTCCAAATTTTTTTAAGTTTTTGTTCTTTGTACAAATTTTTTCTAAGTTTTTTGCTTCTTGTCCAAATTTTTCTAAGTTTTTGGCTTTTTTTAAAAATTTTTCTAAGTTTTTTGCTTCTTTTTTTTATAGTCTGTTTGCACGGTGAAACAATTATCCCTGTACAATGCAATCCGCCGTAAATCCACATTTCAACATAGCTATTCTACAGGGGTTTTTCTATTCTAAGTTCTTTGCTTCTCGTCCAAATTTTTTTAAGTTTTTGTTCTTTGTACAAATTTTTTCTAAGTTTTTTGCTTCTTGTCCAAATTTTTCTAAGTTTTTGGCTTTTTTTAAAAATTTTTCTAAGTTTTTTGCTTCTTTTTTTTATAGTCTGTTTGCACGGCGAAACAATTATCCCTGTACAATGCAATCCGCCGTACATCCACATTTCAACATAGCTATTCTACAGGGGTTTTTCTATTCTAAGTTCTTTGCTTCTCGTCCAAATTTTTTTAAGTTTTTGTTCTTTGTACAAATTTTTTCTAAGTTTTTTGCTTCTTGTCCAAATTTTTCTAAGTTTTTGGCTTTTTTTAAAAATTTTTCTAAGTTTTTTGCTTCTTGTCCAAATTTTTCTAAGTTTTTGGCTTTTTTTAAAAATTTTTCTAAGTTTTTTGCTTCTTTTTTTTAAAGTCTGTTTGCACGGTGAAACAATTATCCCTGTACAATGCAATCCGCCGTACATCCACAATTCAACATAGCTATTCTACAGGGGTTTTTCTATTCTAAGTTCTTTGCTTCTCGTCCAAATTTTTTTAAGGTTTTGTTCTTTGTACAAATTTTTTCTAAGTTTTTTGCTTCTTGTCCAAATTTTTCTAAGTTTTTGGCTTTTTTTAAAAATTTTTCTAAGTTTTTGGCTTCTTTTTTTTATAGTCTGTTTGCATGGTGATATAATTATCCCTGTACAATGCAATCCGTCGTACATCCACAATTCAACATAGCTATTCTACAGGGGATTTTCTATTCTAAGTTTTTTGCTTCTTGTCCAAATTTTTCTAAGTTTTTTGCTTTTTGTCAAAATTTTTCTAAGTTCTCGGCTTTTTTTAAAAATATTTCTAAGTTTTTTTGCTTTTTTTAAAAATTTTTCTAAGCTTTTTGCTTTTTTTCAAATTTTTTTAAGTTTTTGGCTTTTTTTAAAAATTTTTCTAAGTTTTTTGCTTCTTTTTTTTATAGTCTGTTTGCACGGTGAAACAATTATCCCTGTACAATGCAATCCGCCGTACATCCACATTTCAACATAGCTATTCTACAGGGGTTTTTCTATTCTAAGTTCTTTGCTTCTCGTCCAAATTTTTTTAAGTTTTTGTTCTTTGTACAAATTTTTTCTAAGTTTTTTGCTTCTTGTCCAAATTTTTCTAAGTTTTTGGCTTTTTTTAAAAATTTTTCTAAGTTTTTTGCTTCTTTTTTTTATAGTCTGCACGGTGAAACAATTATCCCTTTACAATGCAATCCGTCGTACATCCACAATTCAACATAGCTATTCTACAGGGGTTTTTCTATTCTAAGTTCTTTGCTTCTCGTCCAAATTTTTTTAAGGTTTTGTTCTTTGTACAAATTTTTTCTAAGTTTTTTGCTTCTTGTCCAAATTTTTCTAAGTTTTTGGCTTTTTTTAAAAATTTTTCTAAGTTTTTGGCTTTTTTTCAAAATTTTTCTAAGTTCTTGGCTTTTTTTAAAAAATTTTCTAAGTTTTTTGCTTTTTTTTCAAATTTTTCTAAGTTTTTGGCTTTTTTTAAAAATTTTTCTAAGTTTTTGGCTTCTTTTTTTTATAGTCTGTTTGCATGGTGATATAATTATCCCTGTACAATGCAATCCGTCGTACATCCACAATTCAACATAGCTATTCTACAGGGGTTTTTCTATTCTAAGTTCTTTGCTTCTCGTCCAAATTTTTTTAAGTTTTTGTTCTTTGTACAAATTTTTTCTAAGTTTTTTGCTTCTTGTCCAAATTTTTCTAAGTTTTTGGCTTTTTTTAAAAATTTTTCTAAGTTTTTTGCTTCTTGTCCAAATTTTTCTAAGTTTTTGGCTTTTTTTAAAAATTTTTCTAAGTTTTTTGCTTCTTTTTTTTATAGTCTGTTTGCACGGTGAAACAATTATCCCTGTACAATGCAATCCGCCGTACATCCACAATTCAACATAGCTATTCTACAGGGGTTTTTCTATTCTAAGTTCTTTGCTTCTCGTCCAAATTTTTTTAAGGTTTTGTTCTTTGTACAAATTTTTTCTAAGTTTTTTGCTTTTTGTCAAAATTTTTCTAAGTTCTCGGCTTTTTTTAAAAATATTTCTAAGTTTTTTTGCTTTTTTTAAAAATTTTTCTAAGCTTTTTGCTTTTTTTCAAATTTTTTTAAGTTTTTGGCTTTTTTTAAAAATTTTTCTAAGTTTTTTGCTTCTTTTTTTTATAGTCTGTTTGCACGGTGAAACAATTATCCCTGTACAATGCAATCCGCCGTAAATCCACATTTCAACATAGCTATTCTACAGGGGTTTTTCTATTCTAAGTTCTTTGCTTCTCGTCCAAATTTTTTTAAGTTTTTGTTCTTTGTACAAATTTTTTCTAAGTTTTTTGCTTCTTGTCCAAATTTTTCTAAGTTTTTGGCTTTTTTTAAAAATTTTTCTAAGTTTTTTGCTTCTTTTTTTTATAGTCTGTTTGCACGGTGAAACAATTATCCCTGTACAATGCAATCCGCCGTACATCCACATTTCAACATAGCTATTCTACAGGGGTTTTTCTATTCTAAGTTCTTTGCTTCTCGTCCAAATTTTTTTAAGTTTTTGTTCTTTGTACAAATTTTTTCTAAGTTTTTTGCTTCTTGTTCAAATTTTTCTAAGTTTTTTGCTTTTTGTCAAAATTTTTCTAAGTTCTCAGCTTTTATTAAAAATTTTTTTAAGTTTTTGGGTTTTTTTAAAAATTTTTCTAAGTTTTTGGCTTTTTTTCAAAATTTTTCTAAGTTTTTGGCGTTTTTTCAAAATTTTTCTAAGTTTTTTGCTTCTTTTTTTTATAGTCTGTTTGCATGGTGAAATAATTATCCCTGTACAATGCAATCCGTCGTACATCCACAATTCAACATAGCTATTCTACAGGGGATTTTCTATTCTAAGTTTTTTGCTTCTTGTCCAAATTTTTCTAAGTTTTTGTTCTTTGTACAAATTTTTTCTAAGTTTTTTGCTTCTTGTCCAAATTTTTCTAAGTTTTTGGCTTTTTTTAATAATTTTTCTAAGTTTTTTGCTTCTTTTTTTTTTAGTCTGTTTGCACGGTGAAACAATTATCCCTGTACAATGCAATCCGCCGTACATCCACAATTCAACATAGCTATTCTACAGGGGATTTTCTATTTTAAGTTTTTTGCTTCTTGTCCAAATTTTTCTAAGTTTTTTGCTTTTTGTCCAAATTTTTCTAAGTTTTTGGCTTTTTTTAAAAATTTTTCTAAGTTTTTTGCTTCTTTTTTATATAGTCTGTTTGCACGGTGAAACAATTATCCCTGTGCAATGCAATCCGCCGTACATCCACATTTCAACATAGCTATTCTACAGGGGTTTTTCTATTCTAAGTTCTTTGCTTCTCGTCCAAATTTTTTTAAGGTTTTGTTCTTTGTACAAATTTTTTCTAAGTTTTTTGCTTCTTGTCCAAATTTTTCTAAGTTTTTGGCTTTTTTTAAAAATTTTTCTAAGTTTTTGGCTTTTTTTCAAAATTTTTCTAAGTTCTTGGCTTTTTTTAAAAAATTTTCTAAGTTTTTTGCTTCTTTTTTTTATAGTCTGTTTGCACGGTGAAACAATTATCCCTGTACAATGCAATCCGCCGTAAATCCACATTTCAACATAGCTATTCTACAGGGGTTTTTCTATTCTAAGTTCTTTGCTTCTCGTCCAAATTTTTTTAAGTTTTTGTTCTTTGTACAAATTTTTTCTAAGTTTTTTGCTTCTTGTCCAAATTTTTCTAAGTTTTTGGCTTTTTTTAAAAATTTTTCTAAGTTTTTTGCTTCTTTTTTTTATAGTCTGTTTGCACGGTGAAACAATTATCCCTGTACAATGCAATCCGCCGTACATCCACATTTCAACATAGCTATTCTACAGGGGTTTTTCTATTCTAAGTTCTTTGCTTCTCGTCCAAATTTTTTTAAGTTTTTGTTCTTTGTACAAATTTTTTCTAAGTTTTTTGCTTCTTGTCCAAATTTTTCTAAGTTTTTGGCTTTTTTTAAAAATTTTTCTAAGTTTTTTGCTTCTTTTTTTTATAGTCTGTTTGCACGGTGAAACAATTATCCCTGTACAATGCAATCCGCCGTACATCCACATTTCAACATAGCTATTCTACAGGGGTTTTTCTATTCTAAGTTCTTTGCTTCTCGTCCAAATTTTTTTAAGGTTTTGTTCTTTGTACAAATTTTTTCTAAGTTTTTTGCTTCTTGTCCAAATTTTTCTAAGTTTTTGGCTTTTTTTAAAAATTTTTCTAAGTTTTTGGCTTTTTTTCAAAATTTTTCTAAGTTTTTGGCTTTTTTTAAAAATTTTTTTAAGTTTTTTGCTTCTTTTTTTTATAGTCTGTTTGCACGGTGAAACAATTATCCCTGTACAATGCAATCCGCCGTACATCCACATTTCAACATAGCTATTCTACAGGGGTTTTTCTATTCTAAGTTCTTTGCTTCTCGTCCAAATTTTTTTAAGTTTTTGTTCTTTGTACAAATTTTTTCTAAGTTTTTTGCTTCTTGTCCAAATTTTTCTAAGTTTTTGGCTTTTTTTAAAAATTTTTCTAAGTTTTTTGCTTCTTTTTTTTATAGTCTGTTTGCACGGTGAAACAATTATCCCTGTACAATGCAATCCGCCGTACATCCACATTTCAACATAGCTATTCTACAGGGGTTTTTCTATTCTAAGTTCTTTGCTTCTCGTCCAAATTTTTTTAAGTTTTTGTTCTTTGTACAGATTTTTTCTAAGTTTTTTGCTTCTTGTCCAAATTTTTCTAAGTTTTTGGCTTTTTTTAAAAATTTTTCTAAGTTTTTTGCTTCTTTTTTTTATAGTCTGTTTGCACGGTGAAACAATTATCCCTGTACAATGCAATCCGCCGTACATCCACAATTCAACATAGCTATTCTACAGGGGATTTTCTATTCTAAGTTTTTTGCTTCTTGTCCAAATTTTTCTAAGTTTTTTGCTTTTTGTCCAAATTTTTCTAAGTTTTTGGCTTTTTTTAAAAATTTTTCTAAGTTTTTTGCTTCTTTTTTTTAAAGTCTGTTTGCACGGTGAAACAATTATCCCTGTGCAATGCAATCCGCCGTACATCCACATTTCAACATAGCTATTCTACAGGGGTTTTTCTATTCTAAGTTCTTTGCTTCTCGTCCAAATTTTTTTAAGTTTTTGTTCTTTGTACAAATTTTTTCTAAGTTTTTTGCTTCTTGTCCAAATTTTTCTAAGTTTTTGGCTTTTTTTAAAAATTTTTCTAAGTTTTTTGCTTCTTTTTTTTATAGTCTGCAAGGTGAAACAATTATCCCTTTACAATGCAATCCGTCGTACATCCACAATTCAACATAGCTATTCTACAGGGGTTTTTCTATTCTAAGTTCTTTGCTTCTCGTCCAAATTTTTTTAAGGTTTTGTTCTTTGTACAAATTTTTTCTAAGTTTTTTGCTTCTTGTCCAAATATTTCTAAGTTTTTGGCTTTTTTTAAAAATTTTTCTAAGTTTTTGGCTTTTTTTCAAAATTTTTCTAAGTTCTTGGCTTTTTTTAAAAAATTTTCTAAGTTTTTTGCTTTTTTTTCAAATTTTTCTAAGTTTTTGGCTTTTTTTAAAAATTTTTCTAAGTTTTTGGCTTCTTTTTTTTATAGTCTGTTTGCATGGTGATATAATTATCCCTGTACAATGCAATCCGTCGTACATCCACAATTCAACATAGCTATTCTACAGGGGATTTTCTATTCTAAGTTTTTTGCTTCTTGTCCAAATTGTTCTAAGTTTTTTGCTTTTTGTCAAAATTTTTCTAAGTTCTCGGCTTTTTTTAAAAATATTTCTAAGTTTTTTTGCTTTTTTTAAAAATTTTTCTAAGCTTTTTGCTTTTTTTCAAATTTTTTTAAGTTTTTGGCTTTTTTTAAAAATTTTTCTAAGTTTTTTGCTTCTTTTTTTTATAGTCTGTTTGCACGGTGAAACAATTATCCCTGTACAATGCAATCCGCCGTAAATCCACATTTCAACATAGCTATTCTACAGGGGTTTTTCTATTCTAAGTTCTTTGCTTCTCGTCCAAATTTTTTTAAGTTTTTGTTCTTTGTACAAATTTTTTCTAAGTTTTTTGCTTCTTGTCCAAATTTTTCTAAGTTTTTGGCTTTTTTTAAAAATTTTTCTAAGTTTTTTGCTTCTTTTTTTTATAGTCTGTTTGCACGGTGAAACAATTATCCCTGTACAATGCAATCCGCCGTAAATCCACATTTCAACATAGCTATTCTACAGGGGTTTTTCTATTCTAAGTTCTTTGCTTCTCGTCCAAATTTTTTTAAGTTTTTGTTCTTTGTACAAATTTTTTCTAAGTTTTTTGCTTCTTGTCCAAATTTTTCTAAGTTTTTGGCTTTTTTTAAAAATTTTTCTAAGTTTTTTGCTTCTTTTTTTTATAGTCTGTTTGCACGGCGAAACAATTATCCCTGTACAATGCAATCCGCCGTACATCCACATTTCAACATAGCTATTCTACAGGGGTTTTTCTATTCTAAGTTCTTTGCTTCTCGTCCAAATTTTTTTAAGTTTTTGTTCTTTGTACAAATTTTTTCTAAGTTTTTTGCTTCTTGTCCAAATTTTTCTAAGTTTTTGGCTTTTTTTAAAAATTTTTCTAAGTTTTTTGCTTCTTGTCCAAATTTTTCTAAGTTTTTGGCTTTTTTTAAAAATTTTTCTAAGTTTTTTGCTTCTTTTTTTTAAAGTCTGTTTGCACGGTGAAACAATTATCCCTGTACAATGCAATCCGCCGTACATCCACAATTCAACATAGCTATTCTACAGGGGTTTTTCTATTCTAAGTTCTTTGCTTCTCGTCCAAATTTTTTTAAGGTTTTGTTCTTTGTACAAATTTTTTCTAAGTTTTTTGCTTCTTGTCCAAATTTTTCTAAGTTTTTGGCTTTTTTTAAAAATTTTTCTAAGTTTTTGGCTTCTTTTTTTTATAGTCTGTTTGCATGGTGATATAATTATCCCTGTACAATGCAATCCGTCGTACATCCACAATTCAACATAGCTATTCTACAGGGGATTTTCTATTCTAAGTTTTTTGCTTCTTGTCCAAATTTTTCTAAGTTTTTTGCTTTTTGTCAAAATTTTTCTAAGTTCTCGGCTTTTTTTAAAAATATTTCTAAGTTTTTTTGCTTTTTTTAAAAATTTTTCTAAGCTTTTTGCTTTTTTTCAAATTTTTTTAAGTTTTTGGCTTTTTTTAAAAATTTTTCTAAGTTTTTTGCTTCTTTTTTTTATAGTCTGTTTGCACGGTGAAACAATTATCCCTGTACAATGCAATCCGCCGTACATCCACATTTCAACATAGCTATTCTACAGGGGTTTTTCTATTCTAAGTTCTTTGCTTCTCGTCCAAATTTTTTTAAGTTTTTGTTCTTTGTACAAATTTTTTCTAAGTTTTTTGCTTCTTGTCCAAATTTTTCTAAGTTTTTGGCTTTTTTTAAAAATTTTTCTAAGTTTTTTGCTTCTTTTTTTTATAGTCTGCACGGTGAAACAATTATCCCTTTACAATGCAATCCGTCGTACATCCACAATTCAACATAGCTATTCTACAGGGGTTTTTCTATTCTAAGTTCTTTGCTTCTCGTCCAAATTTTTTTAAGGTTTTGTTCTTTGTACAAATTTTTTCTAAGTTTTTTGCTTCTTGTCCAAATTTTTCTAAGTTTTTGGCTTTTTTTAAAAATTTTTCTAAGTTTTTGGCTTTTTTTCAAAATTTTTCTAAGTTCTTGGCTTTTTTTAAAAAATTTTCTAAGTTTTTTGCTTTTTTTTCAAATTTTTCTAAGTTTTTGGCTTTTTTTAAAAATTTTTCTAAGTTTTTGGCTTCTTTTTTTTATAGTCTGTTTGCATGGTGATATAATTATCCCTGTACAATGCAATCCGTCGTACATCCACAATTCAACATAGCTATTCTACAGGGGTTTTTCTATTCTAAGTTCTTTGCTTCTCGTCCAAATTTTTTTAAGTTTTTGTTCTTTGTACAAATTTTTTCTAAGTTTTTTGCTTCTTGTCCAAATTTTTCTAAGTTTTTGGCTTTTTTTAAAAATTTTTCTAAGTTTTTTGCTTCTTGTCCAAATTTTTCTAAGTTTTTGGCTTTTTTTAAAAATTTTTCTAAGTTTTTTGCTTCTTTTTTTTATAGTCTGTTTGCACGGTGAAACAATTATCCCTGTACAATGCAATCCGCCGTACATCCACAATTCAACATAGCTATTCTACAGGGGTTTTTCTATTCTAAGTTCTTTGCTTCTCGTCCAAATTTTTTTAAGGTTTTGTTCTTTGTACAAATTTTTTCTAAGTTTTTTGCTTTTTGTCAAAATTTTTCTAAGTTCTCGGCTTTTTTTAAAAATATTTCTAAGTTTTTTTGCTTTTTTTAAAAATTTTTCTAAGCTTTTTGCTTTTTTTCAAATTTTTTTAAGTTTTTGGCTTTTTTTAAAAATTTTTCTAAGTTTTTTGCTTCTTTTTTTTATAGTCTGTTTGCACGGTGAAACAATTATCCCTGTACAATGCAATCCGCCGTAAATCCACATTTCAACATAGCTATTCTACAGGGGTTTTTCTATTCTAAGTTCTTTGCTTCTCGTCCAAATTTTTTTAAGTTTTTGTTCTTTGTACAAATTTTTTCTAAGTTTTTTGCTTCTTGTCCAAATTTTTCTAAGTTTTTGGCTTTTTTTAAAAATTTTTCTAAGTTTTTTGCTTCTTTTTTTTATAGTCTGTTTGCACGGTGAAACAATTATCCCTGTACAATGCAATCCGCCGTACATCCACATTTCAACATAGCTATTCTACAGGGGTTTTTCTATTCTAAGTTCTTTGCTTCTCGTCCAAATTTTTTTAAGTTTTTGTTCTTTGTACAAATTTTTTCTAAGTTTTTTGCTTCTTGTTCAAATTTTTCTAAGTTTTTTGCTTTTTGTCAAAATTTTTCTAAGTTCTCAGCTTTTATTAAAAATTTTTTTAAGTTTTTGGGTTTTTTTAAAAATTTTTCTAAGTTTTTGGCTTTTTTTCAAAATTTTTCTAAGTTTTTGGCGTTTTTTCAAAATTTTTCTAAGTTTTTTGCTTCTTTTTTTTATAGTCTGTTTGCATGGTGAAATAATTATCCCTGTACAATGCAATCCGTCGTACATCCACAATTCAACATAGCTATTCTACAGGGGATTTTCTATTCTAAGTTTTTTGCTTCTTGTCCAAATTTTTCTAAGTTTTTGTTCTTTGTACAAATTTTTTCTAAGTTTTTTGCTTCTTGTCCAAATTTTTCTAAGTTTTTGGCTTTTTTTAATAATTTTTCTAAGTTTTTTGCTTCTTTTTTTTTTAGTCTGTTTGCACGGTGAAACAATTATCCCTGTACAATGCAATCCGCCGTACATCCACAATTCAACATAGCTATTCTACAGGGGATTTTCTATTTTAAGTTTTTTGCTTCTTGTCCAAATTTTTCTAAGTTTTTTGCTTTTTGTCCAAATTTTTCTAAGTTTTTGGCTTTTTTTAAAAATTTTTCTAAGTTTTTTGCTTCTTTTTTATATAGTCTGTTTGCACGGTGAAACAATTATCCCTGTGCAATGCAATCCGCCGTACATCCACATTTCAACATAGCTATTCTACAGGGGTTTTTCTATTCTAAGTTCTTTGCTTCTCGTCCAAATTTTTTTAAGGTTTTGTTCTTTGTACAAATTTTTTCTAAGTTTTTTGCTTCTTGTCCAAATTTTTCTAAGTTTTTGGCTTTTTTTAAAAATTTTTCTAAGTTTTTGGCTTTTTTTCAAAATTTTTCTAAGTTCTTGGCTTTTTTTAAAAAATTTTCTAAGTTTTTTGCTTCTTTTTTTTATAGTCTGTTTGCACGGTGAAACAATTATCCCTGTACAATGCAATCCGCCGTAAATCCACATTTCAACATAGCTATTCTACAGGGGTTTTTCTATTCTAAGTTCTTTGCTTCTCGTCCAAATTTTTTTAAGTTTTTGTTCTTTGTACAAATTTTTTCTAAGTTTTTTGCTTCTTGTCCAAATTTTTCTAAGTTTTTGGCTTTTTTTAAAAATTTTTCTAAGTTTTTTGCTTCTTTTTTTTATAGTCTGTTTGCACGGTGAAACAATTATCCCTGTACAATGCAATCCGCCGTACATCCACATTTCAACATAGCTATTCTACAGGGGTTTTTCTATTCTAAGTTCTTTGCTTCTCGTCCAAATTTTTTTAAGTTTTTGTTCTTTGTACAAATTTTTTCTAAGTTTTTTGCTTCTTGTCCAAATTTTTCTAAGTTTTTGGCTTTTTTTAAAAATTTTTCTAAGTTTTTTGCTTCTTTTTTTTATAGTCTGTTTGCACGGTGAAACAATTATCCCTGTACAATGCAATCCGCCGTACATCCACATTTCAACATAGCTATTCTACAGGGGTTTTTCTATTCTAAGTTCTTTGCTTCTCGTCCAAATTTTTTTAAGGTTTTGTTCTTTGTACAAATTTTTTCTAAGTTTTTTGCTTCTTGTCCAAATTTTTCTAAGTTTTTGGCTTTTTTTAAAAATTTTTCTAAGTTTTTGGCTTTTTTTCAAAATTTTTCTAAGTTCTTGGCTTTTTTTAAAAAATTTTCTAAGTTTTTTGCTTTTTTTTCAAATTTTTCTAAGTTTTTGGCTTTTTTTAAAAATTTTTCTAAGTTTTTGGCTTATTTTTTTTATAGTCTGTTTGCATGGTGATATAATTATCCCTGTACAATGCAATCCGTCGTACATCCACAATTCAACATAGCTATTCTACAGGGGATTTTCTATTCTAAGTTTTTTGCTTCTTGTACAAATTTTTTCTAAGTTTTTTGCTTCTTGTCCAAATTTTTCTAAGTTTTTGGCTTTTTTTAAAAATTTTTCTAAGTTTTTTGCTTCTTTTTTTTATAGTCTGCACGGTGAAACAATTATCCCTTTACAATGCAATCCGTCGTACATCCACAATTCAACATAGCTATTCTACAGGGGTTTTTCTATTCTAAGTTCTTTGCTTCTCGTCCAAATTTTTTTAAGGTTTTGTTCTTTGTACAAATTTTTTCTAAGTTTTTTGCTTCTTGTCCAAATTTTTCTAAGTTTTTGGCTTTTTTTAAAAATTTTTCTAAGTTTTTGGCTTTTTTTCAAAATTTTTCTAAGTTCTTGGCTTTTTTTAAAAAATTTTCTAAGTTTTTTGCTTTTTTTTCAAATTTTTCTAAGTTTTTGGCTTTTTTTAAAAATTTTTCTAAGTTTTTGGCTTCTTTTTTTTATAGTCTGTTTGCATGGTGATATAATTATCCCTGTACAATGCAATCCGTCGTACATCCACAATTCAACATAGCTATTCTACAGGGGATTTTCTATTCTAAGTTTTTTGCTTCTTCTCCAAATTTTTCTAAGTTTTTTGCTTTTTGTCAAAATTTTTCTAAGTTCTCGGCTTTTTTTAAAAATATTTCTAAGTTTTTTTGCTTTTTTTAAAAATTTTTCTAAGCTTTTTGCTTTTTTTCAAATTTTTTTAAGTTTTTGGCTTTTTTTAAAAATTTTTCTAAGTTTTTTGCTTCTTTTTTTTATAGTCTGTTTGCACGGTGAAACAATTATCCCTGTACAATGCAATCCGCCGTAAATCCACATTTCAACATAGCTATTCTACAGGGGTTTTTCTATTCTAAGTTCTTTGCTTCTCGTCCAAATTTTTTTAAGTTTTTGTTCTTTGTACAAATTTTTTCTAAGTTTTTTGCTTCTTGTCCAAATTTTTCTAAGTTTTTGGCTTTTTTTAAAAATTTTTCTAAGTTTTTTGCTTCTTTTTTTTATAGTCTGTTTGCACGGTGAAACAATTATCCCTGTACAATGCAATCCGCCGTACATCCACATTTCAACATAGCTATTCTACAGGGGTTTTTCTATTCTAAGTTCTTTGCTTCTCGTCCAAATTTTTTTAAGTTTTTGTTCTTTGTACAAATTTTTTCTAAGTTTTTTGCTTCTTGTCAAAATTTTTCTAAGTTTTTGGCTTTTTTTAAAAATTTTTCTAAGTTTTTTGCTTCTTTTTTTTATAGTCTGTTTGCACGGTGAAACAATTATCCCTGTACAATGCAATCCGCCGTACATCCACATTTCAACATAGCTATTCTACAGGGGTTTTTCTATTCTAAGTTCTTTGCTTCTCGTCCAAATTTTTTTAAGTTTTTGTTCTTTGTACAAATTTTTTCTAAGTTTTTTGCTTCTTGTTCAAATTTTTCTAAGTTTTTTGCTTTTTGTCAAAATTTTTCTAAGTTCTCAGCTTTTATTAAAAATTTTTTTAAGTTTTTGGGTTTTTTTAAAAATTTTTCTAAGTTTTTGGCTTTTTTTCAAAATTTTTCTAAGTTTTTGGCGTTTTTTCAAAATTTTTCTAAGTTTTTTGCTTCTTTTTTTTATAGTCTGTTTGCATGGTGAAATAATTATCCCTGTACAATGCAATCCGTCGTACATCCACAATTCAACATAGCTATTCTACAGGGGATTTTCTATTCTAAGTTTTTTGCTTCTTGTCCAAATTTTTCTAAGTTTTTGTTCTTTGTACAAATTTTTTCTAAGTTTTTTGCTTCTTGTCCAAATTTTTCTAAGTTTTTGGCTTTTTTTAAAAATTTTTCTAAGTTTTTTGCTTCTTTTTTTTATAGTCTGTTTGCACGGTGAAACAATTATCCCTGTACAATGCAATCCGCCGTACATCCACAATTCAACATAGCTATTCTACAGGGGATTTTCTATTTTAAGTTTTTTGCTTCTTGTCCAAATTTTTCTAAGTTTTTTGCTTTTTGTCCAAATTTTTCTAAGTTTTTGGCTTTTTTTAAAAATTTTTCTAAGTTTTTTGCTTCTTTTTTTTATAGTCTGTTTGCACGGTGAAACAATTATCCCTGTGCAATGCAATCCGTCGTACATCCACAATTCAACATAGCTATTCTACAGGGGTTTTTCTATTCTAAGTTCTTTGCTTCTCGTCCAAATTTTTTTAAGGTTTTGTTCTTTGTACAAATTTTTTCTAAGTTTTTTGCTTCTTGTCCAAATTTTTCTAAGTTTTTGGCTTTTTTTAAAAATTTTTCTAAGTTTTTGGCTTTTTTTCAAAATTTTTCTAAGTTCTTGGCTTTTTTTAAAAAATTTTCTAAGTTTTTTGCTTTTTTTTCAAATTTTTCTAAGTTTTTGGCTTTTTTTAAAAATTTTTCTAAGTTTTTGGCTTCTTTTTTTTATAGTCTGTTTGCATGGTGATATAATTATCCCTGTACAATGCAATCCGTCGTACATCCACAATTCAACATAGCTATTCTACAGGGGATTTTCTATTCTAAGTTTTTTGCTTCTTGTACAAATTTTTTCTAAGTTTTTTGCTTCTTGTCCAAATTTTTCTAAGTTTTTGGCTTTTTTTAAAAATTTTTCTAAGTTTTTTGCTTCTTTTTTTTATAGTCTGCACGGTGAAACAATTATCCCTTTACAATGCAATCCGTCGTACATCCACAATTCAACATAGCTATTCTACAGGGGTTTTTCTATTCTAAGTTCTTTGCTTCTCGTCCAAATTTTTTTAAGTTTTTGTTCTTTGTACAAATTTTTTCTAAGTTTTTTGCTTCTTGTCCAAATTTTTCTAAGTTTTTGGCTTTTTTTAAAAATTTTTCTAAGTTTTTTGCTTCTTTTTTTTATAGTCTGTTTGCATGGTGAAATAATTATCCCTGTACAATGCAATCCGTCGTACATCCACAATTCAACATAGCTATTCTACAGGGGATTTTCTATTCTAAGTTTTTTGCTTCTTGTCCAAATTTTTCTAAGTTTTTGTTCTTTGTACAAATTTTTTCTAAGTTTTTTGCTTCTTGTCCAAATTTTTCTAAGTTTTTGGCTTTTTTTAAAAATTTTTCTAAGTTTTTTGCTTCTTTTTTTTATAGTCTGTTTGCACGGTGAAACAATTATCCCTGTACAATGCAATCCGCCGTACATCCACAATTCAACATAGCTATTCTACAGGGGATTTTCTATTTTAAGTTTTTTGCTTCTTGTCCAAATTTTTCTAAGTTTTTTGCTTTTTGTCCAAATTTTTCTAAGTTTTTGGCTTTTTTTAAAAATTTTTCTAAGTTTTTTGCTTCTTTTTTTTATAGTCTGTTTGCACGGTGAAACAATTATCCCTGTGCAATGCAATCCGTCGTACATCCACAATTCAACATAGCTATTCTACAGGGGTTTTTCTATTCTAAGTTCTTTGCTTCTCGTCCAAATTTTTTTAAGGTTTTGTTCTTTGTACAAATTTTTTCTAAGTTTTTTGCTTCTTGTCCAAATTTTTCTAAGTTTTTGGCTTTTTTTAAAAATTTTTCTAAGTTTTTGGCTTTTTTTCAAAATTTTTCTAAGTTCTTGGCTTTTTTTAAAAAATTTTCTAAGTTTTTTGCTTTTTTTTCAAATTTTTCTAAGTTTTTGGCTTTTTTTAAAAATTTTTCTAAGTTTTTGGCTTCTTTTTTTTATAGTCTGTTTGCATGGTGATATAATTATCCCTGTACAATGCAATCCGTCGTACATCCACAATTCAACATAGCTATTCTACAGGGGATTTTCTATTCTAAGTTTTTTGCTTCTTGTACAAATTTTTTCTAAGTTTTTTGCTTCTTGTCCAAATTTTTCTAAGTTTTTGGCTTTTTTTAAAAATTTTTCTAAGTTTTTTGCTTCTTTTTTTTATAGTCTGCACGGTGAAACAATTATCCCTTTACAATGCAATCCGTCGTACATCCACAATTCAACATAGCTATTCTACAGGGGTTTTTCTATTCTGAGTTCTTTGCTTCTCGTCCAAATTTTTTTAAGGTTTTGTTCTTTGTACAAATTTTTTCTAAGTTTTTTGCTTCTTGTCCAAATTTTTCTAAGTTTTTGGCTTTTTTTAAAAATTTTTCTAAGTTTTTGGCTTTTTTTCAAAATTTTTCTAAGTTCTTGGCTTTTTTTAAAAAATTTTCTAAGTTTTTTGCTTTTTTTTCAAATTTTTCTAAGTTTTTGGCTTTTTTTAAAAATTTTTCTAAGTTTTTGGCTTCTTTTTTTTATAGTCTGTTTGCATGGTGATATAATTATCCCTGTACAATGCAATCCGTCGTACATCCACAATTCAACATAGCTATTCTACAGGGGATTTTCTATTCTAAGTTTTTTGCTTCTTCTCCAAATTTTTCTAAGTTTTTTGCTTTTTGTCAAAATTTTTCTAAGTTCTCGGCTTTTTTTAAAAATATTTCTAAGTTTTTTTGCTTTTTTTAAAAATTTTTCTAAGCTTTTTGCTTTTTTTCAAATTTTTTTAAGTTTTTGGCTTTTTTTAAAAATTTTTCTAAGTTTTTTGCTTCTTTTTTTTATAGTCTGTTTGCACGGTGAAACAATTATCCCTGTACAATGCAATCCGCCGTAAATCCACATTTCAACATAGCTATTCTACAGGGGTTTTTCTATTCTAAGTTCTTTGCTTCTCGTCCAAATTTTTTTAAGTTTTTGTTCTTTGTACAAATTTTTTCTAAGTTTTTTGCTTCTTGTCCAAATTTTTCTAAGTTTTTGGCTTTTTTTAAAAATTTTTCTAAGTTTTTTGCTTCTTTTTTTTATAGTCTGTTTGCACGGTGAAACAATTATCCCTGTACAATGCAATCCGCCGTACATCCACATTTCAACATAGCTATTCTACAGGGGTTTTTCTATTCTAAGTTCTTTGCTTCTCGTCCAAATTTTTTTAAGTTTTTGTTCTTTGTACAAATTTTTTCTAAGTTTTTTGCTTCTTGTCCAAATTTTTCTAAGTTTTTGGCTTTTTTTAAAAATTTTTTTAAGTTTTTTGCTTCTTTTTTTTATAGTCTGTTTGCACGGTGAAACAATTATCCCTGTACAATGCAATCCGCCGTACATCCACATTTCAACATAGCTATTCTACAGGGGTTTTTCTATTCTAAGTTCTTTGCTTCTCGTCCAAATTTTTTTAAGTTTTTGTTCTTTGTACAAATTTTTTCTAAGTTTTTTGCTTCTTGTCCAAATTTTTCTAAGTTTTTGGCTTTTTTTAAAAATTTTTCTAAGTTTTTGGCTTTTTTTCAAAATTTTTCTAAGTTTTTGGCGTTTTTTCAAAATTTTTCTAAGTTTTTTGCTTCTTTTTTTTATAGTCTGTTTGCATGGTGAAATAATTATCCCTGTACAATGCAATCCGTCGTACATCCACAATTCAACATAGCTATTCTACAGGGGATTTTCTATTCTAAGTTTTTTGCTTCTTGTCCAAATTTTTCTAAGTTTTTGTTCTTTGTACAAATTTTTTCTAAGTTTTTTGCTTCTTGTCCAAATTTTTCTAAGTTTTTGGCTTTTTTTAAAAATTTTTCTAAGTTTTTTGCTTCTTTTTTTTATAGTCTGTTTGCACGGTGAAACAATTATCCCTGTACAATGCAATCCGCCGTACATCCACAATTCAACATAGCTATTCTACAGGGGATTTTCTATTTTAAGTTTTTTGCTTCTTGTCCAAATTTTTCTAAGTTTTTTGCTTCTTGTCCAAATTTTTCTAAGTTTTTGGCTTTTTTTAAAAATTTTTCTAAGTTTTTGGCTTCTTTTTTTTATAGTCTGTTTGCATGGTGATATAATTATCCCTGTACAATGCAATCCGTCGTACATCCACAATTCAACATAGCTATTCTACAGGGGATTTTCTATTCTAAGTTTTTTGCTTCTTCTCCAAATTTTTCTAAGTTTTTTGCTTTTTGTCAAAATTTTTCTAAGTTCTCGGCTTTTTTTAAAAATATTTCTAAGTTTTTTTGCTTTTTTTAAAAATTTTTCTAAGCTTTTTGCTTTTTTTCAAATTTTTTTAAGTTTTTGGCTTTTTTTAAAAATTTTTCTAAGTTTTTTGCTTCTTTTTTTTATAGTCTGTTTGCACGGTGAAACAATTATCCCTGTACAATGCAATCCGCCGTAAATCCACATTTCAACATAGCTATTCTACAGGGGTTTTTCTATTCTAAGTTCTTTGCTTCTCGTCCAAATTTTTTTAAGTTTTTGTTCTTTGTACAAATTTTTTCTAAGTTTTTTGCTTCTTGTCCAAATTTTTCTAAGTTTTTGGCTTTTTTTAAAAATTTTTCTAAGTTTTTTGCTTCTTTTTTTTATAGTCTGTTTGCACGGTGAAACAATTATCCCTGTACAATGCAATCCGCCGTACATCCACATTTCAACATAGCTATTCTACAGGGGTTTTTCTATTCTAAGTTCTTTGCTTCTCGTCCAAATTTTTTTAAGTTTTTGTTCTTTGTACAAATTTTTTCTAAGTTTTTTGCTTCTTGTCAAAATTTTTCTAAGTTTTTGGCTTTTTTTAAAAATTTTTCTAAGTTTTTTGCTTCTTTTTTTTATAGTCTGTTTGCACGGTGAAACAATTATCCCTGTACAATGCAATCCGCCGTACATCCACATTTCAACATAGCTATTCTACAGGGGTTTTTCTATTCTAAGTTCTTTGCTTCTCGTCCAAATTTTTTTAAGTTTTTGTTCTTTGTACAAATTTTTTCTAAGTTTTTTGCTTCTTGTTCAAATTTTTCTAAGTTTTTTGCTTTTTGTCAAAATTTTTCTAAGTTCTCAGCTTTTATTAAAAATTTTTTTAAGTTTTTGGGTTTTTTTAAAAATTTTTCTAAGTTTTTGGCTTTTTTTCAAAATTTTTCTAAGTTTTTGGCGTTTTTTCAAAATTTTTCTAAGTTTTTTGCTTCTTTTTTTTATAGTCTGTTTGCATGGTGAAATAATTATCCCTGTACAATGCAATCCGTCGTACATCCACAATTCAACATAGCTATTCTACAGGGGATTTTCTATTCTAAGTTTTTTGCTTCTTGTCCAAATTTTTCTAAGTTTTTGTTCTTTGTACAAATTTTTTCTAAGTTTTTTGCTTCTTGTCCAAATTTTTCTAAGTTTTTGGCTTTTTTTAAAAATTTTTCTAAGTTTTTTGCTTCTTTTTTTTATAGTCTGTTTGCACGGTGAAACAATTATCCCTGTACAATGCAATCCGCCGTACATCCACAATTCAACATAGCTATTCTACAGGGGATTTTCTATTTTAAGTTTTTTGCTTCTTGTCCAAATTTTTCTAAGTTTTTTGCTTTTTGTCCAAATTTTTCTAAGTTTTTGGCTTTTTTTAAAAATTTTTCTAAGTTTTTTGCTTCTTTTTTTTATAGTCTGTTTGCACGGTGAAACAATTATCCCTGTGCAATGCAATCCGTCGTACATCCACAATTCAACATAGCTATTCTACAGGGGTTTTTCTATTCTAAGTTCTTTGCTTCTCGTCCAAATTTTTTTAAGGTTTTGTTCTTTGTACAAATTTTTTCTAAGTTTTTTGCTTCTTGTCCAAATTTTTCTAAGTTTTTGGCTTTTTTTAAAAATTTTTCTAAGTTTTTGGCTTTTTTTCAAAATTTTTCTAAGTTCTTGGCTTTTTTTAAAAAATTTTCTAAGTTTTTTGCTTTTTTTTCAAATTTTTCTAAGTTTTTGGCTTTTTTTAAAAATTTTTCTAAGTTTTTGGCTTCTTTTTTTTATAGTCTGTTTGCATGGTGATATAATTATCCCTGTACAATGCAATCCGTCGTACATCCACAATTCAACATAGCTATTCTACAGGGGATTTTCTATTCTAAGTTTTTTGCTTCTTGTACAAATTTTTTCTAAGTTTTTTGCTTCTTGTCCAAATTTTTCTAAGTTTTTGGCTTTTTTTAAAAATTTTTCTAAGTTTTTTGCTTCTTTTTTTTATAGTCTGCACGGTGAAACAATTATCCCTTTACAATGCAATCCGTCGTACATCCACAATTCAACATAGCTATTCTACAGGGGTTTTTCTATTCTGAGTTCTTTGCTTCTCGTCCAAATTTTTTTAAGGTTTTGTTCTTTGTACAAATTTTTTCTAAGTTTTTTGCTTCTTGTCCAAATTTTTCTAAGTTTTTGGCTTTTTTTAAAAATTTTTCTAAGTTTTTGGCTTTTTTTCAAAATTTTTCTAAGTTCTTGGCTTTTTTTAAAAAATTTTCTAAGTTTTTTGCTTTTTTTTCAAATTTTTCTAAGTTTTTGGCTTTTTTTAAAAATTTTTCTAAGTTTTTGGCTTCTTTTTTTTATAGTCTGTTTGCATGGTGATATAATTATCCCTGTACAATGCAATCCGTCGTACATCCACAATTCAACATAGCTATTCTACAGGGGATTTTCTATTCTAAGTTTTTTGCTTCTTCTCCAAATTTTTCTAAGTTTTTTGCTTTTTGTCAAAATTTTTCTAAGTTCTCGGCTTTTTTTAAAAATATTTCTAAGTTTTTTTGCTTTTTTTAAAAATTTTTCTAAGCTTTTTGCTTTTTTTCAAATTTTTTTAAGTTTTTGGCTTTTTTTAAAAATTTTTCTAAGTTTTTTGCTTCTTTTTTTTATAGTCTGTTTGCACGGTGAAACAATTATCCCTGTACAATGCAATCCGCCGTAAATCCACATTTCAACATAGCTATTCTACAGGGGTTTTTCTATTCTAAGTTCTTTGCTTCTCGTCCAAATTTTTTTAAGTTTTTGTTCTTTGTACAAATTTTTTCTAAGTTTTTTGCTTCTTGTCCAAATTTTTCTAAGTTTTTGGCTTTTTTTAAAAATTTTTTTAAGTTTTTTGCTTCTTTTTTTTATAGTCTGTTTGCACGGTGAAACAATTATCCCTGTACAATGCAATCCGCCGTACATCCACATTTCAACATAGCTATTCTACAGGGGTTTTTCTATTCTAAGTTCTTTGCTTCTCGTCCAAATTTTTTTAAGTTTTTGTTCTTTGTACAAATTTTTTCTAAGTTTTTTGCTTCTTGTCCAAATTTTTCTAAGTTTTTGGCTTTTTTTAAAAATTTTTCTAAGTTTTTTGCTTCTTTTTTTTATAGTCTGTTTGCACGGTGAAACAATTATCCCTGTACAATGCAATCCGCCGTACATCCACATTTCAACATAGCTATTCTACAGGGGTTTTTCTATTCTAAGTTCTTTGCTTCTCGTCCAAATTTTTTTAAGTTTTTGTTCTTTGTACAAATTTTTTCTAAGTTTTTTGCTTCTTGTCAAAATTTTTCTAAGTTTTTGGCTTTTTTTAAAAATTTTTCTAAGTTTTTTGCTTCTTTTTTTTATAGTCTGTTTGCACGGTGAAACAATTATCCCTGTACAATGCAATCCGCCGTACATCCACATTTCAACATAGCTATTCTACAGGGGTTTTTCTATTCTAAGTTCTTTGCTTCTCGTCCAAATTTTTTTAAGTTTTTGTTCTTTGTACAAATTTTTTCTAAGTTTTTTGCTTCTTGTTCAAATTTTTCTAAGTTTTTTGCTTTTTGTCAAAATTTTTCTAAGTTCTCAGCTTTTATTAAAAATTTTTTTAAGTTTTTGGGTTTTTTTAAAAATTTTTCTAAGTTTTTGGCTTTTTTTCAAAATTTTTCTAAGTTTTTGGCGTTTTTTCAAAATTTTTCTAAGTTTTTTGCTTCTTTTTTTTATAGTCTGTTTGCATGGTGAAATAATTATCCCTGTACAATGCAATCCGTCGTACATCCACAATTCAACATAGCTATTCTACAGGGGATTTTCTATTCTAAGTTTTTTGCTTCTTGTCCAAATTTTTCTAAGTTTTTGTTCTTTGTACAAATTTTTTCTAAGTTTTTTGCTTCTTGTCCAAATTTTTCTAAGTTTTTGGCTTTTTTTAAAAATTTTTCTAAGTTTTTTGCTTCTTTTTTTTATAGTCTGTTTGCACGGTGAAACAATTATCCCTGTACAATGCAATCCGCCGTACATCCACAATTCAACATAGCTATTCTACAGGGGATTTTCTATTTTAAGTTTTTTGCTTCTTGTCCAAATTTTTCTAAGTTTTTTGCTTCTTGTCCAAATTTTTCTAAGTTTTTGGCTTTTTTTAAAAATTTTTCTAAGTTTTTGGCTTCTTTTTTTTATAGTCTGTTTGCATGGTGATATAATTATCCCTGTACAATGCAATCCGTCGTACATCCACAATTCAACATAGCTATTCTACAGGGGATTTTCTATTCTAAGTTTTTTGCTTCTTCTCCAAATTTTTCTAAGTTTTTTGCTTTTTGTCAAAATTTTTCTAAGTTCTCGGCTTTTTTTAAAAATATTTCTAAGTTTTTTTGCTTTTTTTAAAAATTTTTCTAAGCTTTTTGCTTTTTTTCAAATTTTTTTAAGTTTTTGGCTTTTTTTAAAAATTTTTCTAAGTTTTTTGCTTCTTTTTTTTATAGTCTGTTTGCACGGTGAAACAATTATCCCTGTACAATGCAATCCGCCGTAAATCCACATTTCAACATAGCTATTCTACAGGGGTTTTTCTATTCTAAGTTCTTTGCTTCTCGTCCAAATTTTTTTAAGTTTTTGTTCTTTGTACAAATTTTTTCTAAGTTTTTTGCTTCTTGTCCAAATTTTTCTAAGTTTTTGGCTTTTTTTAAAAATTTTTCTAAGTTTTTTGCTTCTTTTTTTTATAGTCTGTTTGCACGGTGAAACAATTATCCCTGTACAATGCAATCCGCCGTACATCCACATTTCAACATAGCTATTCTACAGGGGTTTTTCTATTCTAAGTTCTTTGCTTCTCGTCCAAATTTTTTTAAGTTTTTGTTCTTTGTACAAATTTTTTCTAAGTTTTTTGCTTCTTGTCAAAATTTTTCTAAGTTTTTGGCTTTTTTTAAAAATTTTTCTAAGTTTTTTGCTTCTTTTTTTTATAGTCTGTTTGCACGGTGAAACAATTATCCCTGTACAATGCAATCCGCCGTACATCCACATTTCAACATAGCTATTCTACAGGGGTTTTTCTATTCTAAGTTCTTTGCTTCTCGTCCAAATTTTTTTAAGTTTTTGTTCTTTGTACAAATTTTTTCTAAGTTTTTTGCTTCTTGTCAAAATTTTTCTAAGTTTTTGGCTTTTTTTAAAAATTTTTCTAAGTTTTTTGCTTCTTTTTTTTATAGTCTGCACGGTGAAACAATTATCCCTTTACAATGCAATCCGTCGTACATCCACAATTCAACATAGCTATTCTACAGGGGTTTTTCTATTCTAAGTTCTTTGCTTCTCGTCCAAATTTTTTTAAGGTTTTGTTCTTTGTACAAATTTTTTCTAAGTTTTTTGCTTCTTGTCCAAATTTTTCTAAGTTTTTGGCTTTTTTTAAAAATTTTTCTAAGTTTTTTGCTTCTTTTTTTTATAGTCTGTTTGCACGGTGAAACAATTATCCCTGTACAATGCAATCCGCCGTACATCCACAATTCAACATAGCTATTCTACAGGGGATTTTCTATTTTAAGTTTTTTGCTTCTTGTCCAAATTTTTCTAAGTTTTTTGCTTCTTGTCCAAATTTTTCTAAGTTTTTGGCTTTTTTTAAAAATTTTTCTAAGTTTTTGGCTTCTTTTTTTTATAGTCTGTTTGCATGGTGATATAATTATCCCTGTACAATGCAATCCGTCGTACATCCACAATTCAACATAGCTATTCTACAGGGGATTTTCTATTCTAAGTTTTTTGCTTCTTCTCCAAATTTTTCTAAGTTTTTTGCTTTTTGTCAAAATTTTTCTAAGTTCTCGGCTTTTTTTAAAAATATTTCTAAGTTTTTTTGCTTTTTTTAAAAATTTTTCTAAGCTTTTTGCTTTTTTTCAAATTTTTTTAAGTTTTTGGCTTTTTTTAAAAATTTTTCTAAGTTTTTTGCTTCTTTTTTTTATAGTCTGTTTGCACGGTGAAACAATTATCCCTGTACAATGCAATCCGCCGTAAATCCACATTTCAACATAGCTATTCTACAGGGGTTTTTCTATTCTAAGTTCTTTGCTTCTCGTCCAAATTTTTTTAAGTTTTTGTTCTTTGTACAAATTTTTTCTAAGTTTTTTGCTTCTTGTCCAAATTTTTCTAAGTTTTTGGCTTTTTTTAAAAATTTTTCTAAGTTTTTTGCTTCTTTTTTTTATAGTCTGTTTGCACGGTGAAACAATTATCCCTGTACAATGCAATCCGCCGTACATCCACATTTCAACATAGCTATTCTACAGGGGTTTTTCTATTCTAAGTTCTTTGCTTCTCGTCCAAATTTTTTTAAGTTTTTGTTCTTTGTACAAATTTTTTCTAAGTTTTTTGCTTCTTGTCAAAATTTTTCTAAGTTTTTGGCTTTTTTTAAAAATTTTTCTAAGTTTTTTGCTTCTTTTTTTTATAGTCTGTTTGCACGGTGAAACAATTATCCCTGTACAATGCAATCCGCCGTACATCCACATTTCAACATAGCTATTCTACAGGGGTTTTTCTATTCTAAGTTCTTTGCTTCTCGTCCAAATTTTTTTAAGTTTTTGTTCTTTGTACAAATTTTTTCTAAGTTTTTTGCTTCTTGTTCAAATTTTTCTAAGTTTTTTGCTTTTTGTCAAAATTTTTCTAAGTTCTCAGCTTTTATTAAAAATTTTTTTAAGTTTTTGGGTTTTTTTAAAAATTTTTCTAAGTTTTTGGCTTTTTTTCAAAATTTTTCTAAGTTTTTGGCGTTTTTTCAAAATTTTTCTAAGTTTTTTGCTTCTTTTTTTTATAGTCTGTTTGCATGGTGAAATAATTATCCCTGTACAATGCAATCCGTCGTACATCCACAATTCAACATAGCTATTCTACAGGGGATTTTCTATTCTAAGTTTTTTGCTTCTTGTCCAAATTTTTCTAAGTTTTTGTTCTTTGTACAAATTTTTTCTAAGTTTTTTGCTTCTTGTCCAAATTTTTCTAAGTTTTTGGCTTTTTTTAAAAATTTTTCTAAGTTTTTTGCTTCTTTTTTTTATAGTCTGTTTGCACGGTGAAACAATTATCCCTGTACAATGCAATCCGCCGTACATCCACAATTCAACATAGCTATTCTACAGGGGATTTTCTATTTTAAGTTTTTTGCTTCTTGTCCAAATTTTTCTAAGTTTTTTGCTTTTTGTCCAAATTTTTCTAAGTTTTTGGCTTTTTTTAAAAATTTTTCTAAGTTTTTTGCTTCTTTTTTTTATAGTCTGTTTGCACGGTGAAACAATTATCCCTGTGCAATGCAATCCGTCGTACATCCACAATTCAACATAGCTATTCTACAGGGGTTTTTCTATTCTAAGTTCTTTGCTTCTCGTCCAAATTTTTTTAAGGTTTTGTTCTTTGTACAAATTTTTTCTAAGTTTTTTGCTTCTTGTCCAAATTTTTCTAAGTTTTTGGCTTTTTTTAAAAATTTTTCTAAGTTTTTGGCTTTTTTTCAAAATTTTTCTAAGTTCTTGGCTTTTTTTAAAAAATTTTCTAAGTTTTTTGCTTTTTTTTCAAATTTTTCTAAGTTTTTGGCTTTTTTTAAAAATTTTTCTAAGTTTTTGGCTTCTTTTTTTTATAGTCTGTTTGCATGGTGATATAATTATCCCTGTACAATGCAATCCGTCGTACATCCACAATTCAACATAGCTATTCTACAGGGGATTTTCTATTCTAAGTTTTTTGCTTCTTGTACAAATTTTTTCTAAGTTTTTTGCTTCTTGTCCAAATTTTTCTAAGTTTTTGGCTTTTTTTAAAAATTTTTCTAAGTTTTTTGCTTCTTTTTTTTATAGTCTGCACGGTGAAACAATTATCCCTTTACAATGCAATCCGTCGTACATCCACAATTCAACATAGCTATTCTACAGGGGTTTTTCTATTCTGAGTTCTTTGCTTCTCGTCCAAATTTTTTTAAGGTTTTGTTCTTTGTACAAATTTTTTCTAAGTTTTTTGCTTCTTGTCCAAATTTTTCTAAGTTTTTGGCTTTTTTTAAAAATTTTTCTAAGTTTTTGGCTTTTTTTCAAAATTTTTCTAAGTTCTTGGCTTTTTTTAAAAAATTTTCTAAGTTTTTTGCTTTTTTTTCAAATTTTTCTAAGTTTTTGGCTTTTTTTAAAAATTTTTCTAAGTTTTTGGCTTCTTTTTTTTATAGTCTGTTTGCATGGTGATATAATTATCCCTGTACAATGCAATCCGTCGTACATCCACAATTCAACATAGCTATTCTACAGGGGATTTTCTATTCTAAGTTTTTTGCTTCTTCTCCAAATTTTTCTAAGTTTTTTGCTTTTTGTCAAAATTTTTCTAAGTTCTCGGCTTTTTTTAAAAATATTTCTAAGTTTTTTTGCTTTTTTTAAAAATTTTTCTAAGCTTTTTGCTTTTTTTCAAATTTTTTTAAGTTTTTGGCTTTTTTTAAAAATTTTTCTAAGTTTTTTGCTTCTTTTTTTTATAGTCTGTTTGCACGGTGAAACAATTATCCCTGTACAATGCAATCCGCCGTAAATCCACATTTCAACATAGCTATTCTACAGGGGTTTTTCTATTCTAAGTTCTTTGCTTCTCGTCCAAATTTTTTTAAGTTTTTGTTCTTTGTACAAATTTTTTCTAAGTTTTTTGCTTCTTGTCCAAATTTTTCTAAGTTTTTGGCTTTTTTTAAAAATTTTTCTAAGTTTTTTGCTTCTTTTTTTTATAGTCTGTTTGCACGGTGAAACAATTATCCCTGTACAATGCAATCCGCCGTACATCCACATTTCAACATAGCTATTCTACAGGGGTTTTTCTATTCTAAGTTCTTTGCTTCTCGTCCAAATTTTTTTAAGTTTTTGTTCTTTGTACAAATTTTTTCTAAGTTTTTTGCTTCTTGTCAAAATTTTTCTAAGTTTTTGGCTTTTTTTAAAAATTTTTCTAAGTTTTTTGCTTCTTTTTTTTATAGTCTGCACGGTGAAACAATTATCCCTTTACAATGCAATCCGTCGTACATCCACAATTCAACATAGCTATTCTACAGGGGTTTTTCTATTCTAAGTTCTTTGCTTCTCGTCCAAATTTTTTTAAGGTTTTGTTCTTTGTACAAATTTTTTCTAAGTTTTTTGCTTCTTGTCCAAATTTTTCTAAGTTTTTGGCTTTTTTTAAAAATTTTTCTAAGTTTTTGGCTTTTTTTCAAAATTTTTCTAAGTTCTTGGCTTTTTTTAAAAAATTTTCTAAGTTTTTTGCTTTTTTTTCAAATTTTTCTAAGTTTTTGGCTTTTTTTAAAAATTTTTCTAAGTTTTTGGCTTCTTTTTTTTATAGTCTGTTTGCATGGTGATATAATTATCCCTGTACAATGCAATCCGTCGTACATCCACAATTCAACATAGCTATTCTACAGGGGATTTTCTATTCTAAGTTTTTTGCTTCTTCTCCAAATTTTTCTAAGTTTTTTGCTTTTTGTCAAAATTTTTCTAAGTTCTCGGCTTTTTTTAAAAATATTTCTAAGTTTTTTTGCTTTTTTTAAAAATTTTTCTAAGCTTTTTGCTTTTTTTCAAATTTTTTTAAGTTTTTGGCTTTTTTTAAAAATTTTTCTAAGTTTTTTGCTTCTTTTTTTTATAGTCTGTTTGCACGGTGAAACAATTATCCCTGTACAATGCAATCCGCCGTAAATCCACATTTCAACATAGCTATTCTACAGGGGTTTTTCTATTCTAAGTTCTTTGCTTCTCGTCCAAATTTTTTTAAGTTTTTGTTCTTTGTACAAATTTTTTCTAAGTTTTTTGCTTCTTGTCCAAATTTTTCTAAGTTTTTGGCTTTTTTTAAAAATTTTTCTAAGTTTTTTGCTTCTTTTTTTTATAGTCTGTTTGCACGGTGAAACAATTATCCCTGTACAATGCAATCCGCCGTACATCCACATTTCAACATAGCTATTCTACAGGGGTTTTTCTATTCTAAGTTCTTTGCTTCTCGTCCAAATTTTTTTAAGTTTTTGTTCTTTGTACAAATTTTTTCTAAGTTTTTTGCTTCTTGTTCAAATTTTTCTAAGTTTTTTGCTTTTTGTCAAAATTTTTCTAAGTTCTCAGCTTTTATTAAAAATTTTTTCAAGTTTTTGGGTTTTTTTAAAAATTTTTCTAAGTTTTTGGCTTTTTTTCAAAATTTTTCTAAGTTTTTGGCGTTTTTTCAAAATTTTTCTAAGTTTTTTGCTTCTTTTTTTTATAGTCTGTTTGCATGGTGAAATAATTATCCCTGTACAATGCAATCCGTCGTACATCCACAATTCAACATAGCTATTCTACAGGGGATTTTCTATTCTAAGTTTTTTGCTTCTTGTCCAAATTTTTCTAAGTTTTTGTTCTTTGTACAAATTTTTTCTAAGTTTTTTGCTTCTTGTCCAAATTTTTCTAAGTTTTTGGCTTTTTTTAAAAATTTTTCTAAGTTTTTTGCTTCTTTTTTTTATAGTCTGTTTGCACGGTGAAACAATTATCCCTGTACAATGCAATCCGTCGTACATCCACAATTCAACATAGCTATTCTACAGGGGATTTTCTATTCTAAGTTTTTTGCTTCTTGTACAAATTTTTTCTAAGTTTTTTGCTTCTTGTCCAAATTTTTCTAAGTTTTTGGCTTTTTTTAAAAATTTTTCTAAGTTTTTTGCTTCTTTTTTTTATAGTCTGCACGGTGAAACAATTATCCCTTTACAATGCAATCCGTCGTACATCCACAATTCAACATAGCTATTCTACAGGGGTTTTTCTATTCTAAGTTCTTTGCTTCTCGTCCAAATTTTTTTAAGGTTTTGTTCTTTGTACAAATTTTTTCTAAGTTTTTTGCTTCTTGTCCAAATTTTTCTAAGTTTTTGGCTTTTTTTAAAAATTTTTCTAAGTTTTTGGCTTTTTTTCAAAATTTTTCTAAGTTCTTGGCTTTTTTTAAAAAATTTTCTAAGTTTTTTGCTTTTTTTTCAAATTTTTCTAAGTTTTTGGCTTTTTTTAAAAATTTTTCTAAGTTTTTGGCTTCTTTTTTTTATAGTCTGTTTGCATGGTGATATAATTATCCCTGTACAATGCAATCCGTCGTACATCCACAATTCAACATAGCTATTCTACAGGGGATTTTCTATTCTAAGTTTTTTGCTTCTTCTCCAAATTTTTCAAAGTTTTTTGCTTTTTGTCAAAATTTTTCTAAGTTCTCGGCTTTTTTTAAAAATATTTCTAAGTTTTTTTGCTTTTTTTAAAAATTTTTCTAAGCTTTTTGCTTTTTTTCAAATTTTTTTAAGTTTTTGGCTTTTTTTAAAAATTTTTCTAAGTTTTTTGCTTCTTTTTTTTATAGTCTGTTTGCACGGTGAAACAATTATCCCTGTACAATGCAATCCGCCGTAAATCCACATTTCAACATAGCTATTCTACAGGGGTTTTTCTATTCTAAGTTCTTTGCTTCTCGTCCAAATTTTTTTAAGTTTTTGTTCTTTGTACAAATTTTTTCTAAGTTTTTTGCTTCTTGTCCAAATTTTTCTAAGTTTTTGGCTTTTTTTAAAAATTTTTCTAAGTTTTTTGCTTCTTTTTTTTATAGTCTGTTTGCACGGTGAAACAATTATCCCTGTACAATGCAATCCGCCGTACATCCACATTTCAACATAGCTATTCTACAGGGGTTTTTCTATTCTAAGTTCTTTGCTTCTCGTCCAAATTTTTTTAAGTTTTTGTTCTTTGTACAAATTTTTTCTAAGTTTTTTGCTTCTTGTCAAAATTTTTCTAAGTTTTTGGCTTTTTTTAAAAATTTTTCTAAGTTTTTTGCTTCTTTTTTTTATAGTCTGTTTGCACGGTGAAACAATTATCCCTGTACAATGCAATCCGCCGTACATCCACATTTCAACATAGCTATTCTACAGGGGTTTTTCTATTCTAAGTTCTTTGCTTCTCGTCCAAATTTTTTTAAGTTTTTGTTCTTTGTACAAATTTTTTCTAAGTTTTTTGCTTCTTGTTCAAATTTTTCTAAGTTTTTTGCTTTTTGTCAAAATTTTTCTAAGTTCTCAGCTTTTATTAAAAATTTTTTTAAGTTTTTGGGTTTTTTTAAAAATTTTTCTAAGTTTTTGGCTTTTTTTCAAAATTTTTCTAAGTTTTTGGCGTTTTTTCAAAATTTTTCTAAGTTTTTTGCTTCTTTTTTTTATAGTCTGTTTGCATGGTGAAATAATTATCCCTGTACAATGCAATCCGTCGTACATCCACAATTCAACATAGCTATTCTACAGGGGATTTTCTATT